>CM077147.1:70057430-70544715 GCA_039583875.1 Platanthera guangdongensis
TTGTCGACACTTGTACTTAGAAATATTTTTCTGCATTTCCTTAACCTTCACATTGAAACTCAACACAACATCAAATACACATTGATGAATATCATTAAGTTAGGTGAGGCTTCTCCAAATCTGATACACATTTACAATGTACCCAACAATATCCCCCTATTTGGAGAAGTCATAACCCTTAGTCAATGATATACATCACTTTATAATAAAACACAGATTATGATGTATAAAAGCATTATTTGATAGGGTAGCACGTAAACAAAACCAGCATATTGTATCATCACAAAATATGATAAAATATAGTGCACATGATTCAGTCTTTGTTGAATAACAAGAATGTTTAAAACAACAGATTACATAGATTTTAAAATAAAAGATTACATAGTTCTAAAATCTAGTCAATCTAATCTAGGACTGATTAGGCTCCTTGATGAGAATGCCTTTGCCAGACTGAATTCTTGCTTGAACATTAGCTTCAGTGTCTTCAGCTGGATTTTTCCC
The DNA here is from genome assembly GCA_039583875.1 of Platanthera guangdongensis. Taxonomy (NCBI): domain Eukaryota; kingdom Viridiplantae; phylum Streptophyta; class Magnoliopsida; order Asparagales; family Orchidaceae; genus Platanthera; species Platanthera guangdongensis. The sequence continues at coordinate 70,057,932 of CM077147.1, forward strand.
TTTAAGATCCTTTTTCTTGAGCTCTTCAGCCTTGACCTTTTGCCTTTCAAAATAATGATAAGGCTTTGGAAAGTACTTGCTAGGCTCCATAGAGTTAGCGGGTATTTTTCCAGCTTTGATATCTCTTCTGAACTGATAAATGGCATCTTGCTATTTCTGATACTTGCTCCATTCTTGTTCAGAGTACCACTTGTCTCTATCATGCATGTTGTCTTTAACAGCTTGCCAGGCAGTGAGAATAATGTTTCTCGAAGTGGGGCTCCATCTTTCAAAATCAGGCTTTAAGTCAGCCTGCTCTCCAAACCTTTTCTTAGAAAGTTCAGCTTCTTGCTCTCTTTTCAAAGCAGCTTCAGACATCTCAACCTTCTCAATAATCCCATTCTGAACATCCTGTGGAGGACTGTACATTTGTTGTACTGCAGAGTGAATGCCCTCAAAATCAGCAAGTGGATAAATAATCACATTCTGAGCATCCTGTGGAGGACTGTACATTTGTTATACTGTAGAGTGAATGCCCTCAAAATCAGCAGATGGATAAATAATTTGAGCTACTTCCTGATGAACCCCTTCATTGTGAGCAGGTTGAATTCTTGATTCAGTAGTATTATCATCATCACACAGGGGAGGATAACTAAGAGTTGCTCTGATAGCATTAGTTATCCATTTAGCATGTTCAGAGCCTGCATTGACTAACACTCTCTCCCCCTTTATGACTTCTCTTTCAATATGGTCTCTGAGATCATCTTTTTGAAATATAATCTGGTTAGCTAGGTAATTGGTGCCTTCCTTATAGAAAGATCTGAATTTCTGCAGTTGATCAGCAATTACCTTTTGAGAGTCTTGGATAACAGTGCTAACATCTGTCAAATCTGCTTTGAGTTGTTGATCAAACTCAGACTTTGCTTTAGCAATGGTTGTAGTGAAAGCAATTGCTTTATTCTGAAGTTCTGTCACAATAACATTGTGTGACTCTATGAGATTATCATTCATTCTTATTTGGTTTTCCAGAACATAGCCTTGTTTCACTGCCATGTCATCTATTTGAGTTTTGACTTCCACTTGTTGCTTTGCTAAATATACTACAACATTACCTCCCTTATGGAAGCAAACTGTCATTTCCTTTTTATGTAGATTGACTTCAAATCTGATGGATTTAATATCTTGTGCCAACTGAAGTTGCAATTCTTTATTGCTCTCATCAACATATTTTTCTAGGGCTTGTCTTTGTTCATCCAACTTTACTTGCAGTTGCACCAGGAGTGAACAGAAATCGACTGTTGGAGCTGGATTTTATGGGACAGTTTGTAAGGCTTTCTTATGGCCAGAGCTTCTCTTTGTGAGCTCCATAAACTTTCTCTTCTTTGCCCTAGAGGCTTCTTCATATTCTAAGGACTCAGACGAGCTTGCTATGGCCACTATTTGCGATGTAATACTATGTGTCGACACCATTTGCGATGTGCCGACACAAACAACCTTAAGAGTATACAGTAAATTCTGCATGTCAACACAGACGACTGTATGTGTCGACACCAATATCTAAGTGTCAGGAGTGCTATGTGTCGACACCAAATTCTAAGTGTCGCACAATCTTCTTGATGTGTCGTCAGAATTTTCCTTATGTGTCGACACAAACTACTAAGTGTCGACACAGATGTCTTTATGTGTCGACACAAATTTACTTTGTCAAATTTGTCATTCTTATTCTAAGTTCAGCATGCCTAATTCAATTTTAAAATAATTGAATTTAGTTTCATCTAGTGGTTTGGTGAACATGTCAGCAATTTGAAAATTAGTATTGACAAATTCTAAACATATATCTTCCTTTTCAACATGATCTCTAAGTAAATGGAATCTTATTTCTATGTGCTTAGTTCTGCTATGAGAAACAGGATTTCTAGCAATAGAAATGACACTAGTAGAATCACAAGATAATGGAGTTCTACTTACCTGGATGATATAATCTTCAAGCTGATGTTGTATCCATAACAGGTGAGCACAACAACTGCATGCAGCAACATATTCAGACTCAGTAGTGGAAATAGCCACACTTGTCTGCTTTTTGCTGCTCCATGACACCAATCTTCCACCTAAAAACTGATATGTGCCAGTTGTACTTTTCCTGTCTTCTTTGCATCCTGCAAAGTCTGCATCTGAATACCTAGTTAGTAGAAAATCTCTATTCTTAGGGTACCAAAGGCCAAGATTTGGTGTTCCCTTAAGATATCTCAAAATTCTTTTGACTGTAGTATAATGAGATTCCTTAGGGCAGGCTTGATACCTAACACAGACACATGTAGCATACATGATGTCTTGTCTACTAGCAGTTAAGTATAAAAGGGAGACAATTATCCCTCTATACAAACACTCATCTATAGGTTTTCCTGCATCATCTTTGCCTATAGGCATACTTGACCCCATTGGACTTCTCATGGTGGAGGCTGACTCTATACCATATTTCTTAATCAACTCCTTGGTGAACTTAGACTGGGATATGGACAAGCCATCATCAGTCTGTCTAACTTGGAGTCCCAAGAAGAATTTCAGCTCACCCATGCTGCTCATCTCAAACTTCCCTTGCATAAGTTTAGCAAACTTTCTACAAAGGTTGTTTTCTGTTGATCCAAAGATAATGTCATCAACATATATCTGGACTAGGATCATCTTGCCTTTTGATCCCCTAAGGAATAGAGTTTTGTCTATTTTCCCTCTTGAGAACTTGTTCTTAATGAGGATTATAGACAATGTTTCATGCCAAGCCTTAGGAGCTTGTTTCAAATCATATAGTGCCTTCTTAATCCTATACACATAATTAGGATATAGTGGATCTACAAAACCTGAGGGTTGTTCAACATACACTTCCTCTTTTAAGTTACTATTCAGAAATGCTGAATTTACATCCATCTGAAATACTTTGAACCCTTGATAAGATGCAAAGGCAAGGAACAACCTTATTGCTTCCAACCTTGCCACTGGGGCAAATGTCTGATCAAAATATATTCCTTCTTCCTGTCTGTATCCCTTTGCCACCAGTCTTGCTTTGTTCTTAACTATAATGCCACTTTCATCAAGTTTGTTCTTGTAGATCCACTTAGTCCCTATGACATTGTTACTCTTTGGTTTAGGAACCAACTTACCAACTTTGCATCATTTGAATTTATTAAGCTCTTCCTGCATGACATCAATCCAATTTGGGTCTTGTATGGCTTCTTCAAATTTCTTGGGTTCCATCTGGGACAGGAAACTTGAGCAAAGGACTGTGTTCATGTTCTTGCTCCTTGTCTGAACACCATGACTTGGATCATCAATAATTTGGTGTGCTGGATGATCCTTTAGATGTCTTATTGCTGGAGGGAATCTATCTACACCTTGATTATCTTCAATCACCTCACCATGTTGTACTCATTGTCCTCTTCATCAGCTTGTGGGTTTTATAATCCCCCTGGATAACATCCATCATTTTCTTCATCCTGCCTTGTAGGTTGGTCTTCACTAATGGTTAGCTTGTCCATCTTTTCCTTAAAGCCTGTAGAGCTAGAAGGAGTAATAGACATCTCACAGTTGATTAGTTTAGTTTCATCAAAAACTACATGGACAGATTCTTCTACAACTTGAGTAGTCAAGTTGTAGACTCTGTATGCCCTACTACTATTACTGTACCCAACAAATATCCCTTCTTGGGATTTGACAGCAAACTTAGTTAAATAGTGTTTGCCATTATTAAGAACAAAACACTTGCTACCAAAGATCATAAAATAGGATATGTTTGGTTTTTTTCCTTTCATAATCTCATAGGGTGTCGTTTTGTGGCTTTTAGTGATGGATGCTCAATTGAGAACATGACATGCAGTGTTTACTACCTCAACCCAGAAATATTCTGGGAGAGAAGTGTCACTTAATAGTGTTCTACCAGCCTCAAAAAGATTCCTATTCTTTCTTTCAGCAATACCATTCTGCTGAGGAGTTCTTGGTGAGGAGAACTCTTGATGAATCCCTAGTTCTTCACAAAACCTTGTCATGCATTCAGACTGAAATTCAGTTCCATGATCACTTCTGATTTTGACCACTGAAATGTTATGTTCATTCTGAATTTGCCTATCAAAGTTATGGAAAATAGTTGGGGTTTCAGATTTCTGCCTCAGAAAGAAAACCCATGTAACTCTAGAATAACAATCCACAACCACAAATGTATAGACTTTCCTACCTAGACTATGAACTGACATAGGACCAAATAGATCCATATGAGGGAGGTACAAACACCTTACTGAGTCTTTGGTATCAAGACTGTGGAAGGAGGATTTAGCTGTTTGCCTTTTTGACAAGCTGAACACACACCCTTCTTGATGCACTTGACCTGAGGACCATTCCTCACTAACTGCATACTATAGAGTTGGTCTATTGACTTATAGTTCAGGTGAGCAAGCCTCTTATGCTATTTGACACATTGAGAAGATTTCTCATCTGCAACTAGACAAATAGGAGAGTTTTATTCTCACAATCAAAATTGAGATAGTAAACATTTCCTTTTCTATATTCTGACAAGATGACCTCTTGATCACTTGTTCTTCTAATCTGACAGCCATTCTTAATAAAAGAGGTGTCATAACCAAGATCACTCAGTTGTCTTATGCTTATTAATTTATGTTTCAAATCTTTCACATAAGCCACTTGGGTGATAGTGGTAGAATTATTGGAAATGTTACCAAACCCTTTGATGACCCCCTTTTCAGATCCACCAAAGATCACTTTTAGTCCATTCTCTATAGGAGTGTAATCCTTCAACATCCTTCTTATTCCAGTCATGTGCCTGGAACATCCACTGTCCAAGTACCATATTGGGGTATGGCCACTTGGAGTCACCTGCATCAAATAAAATTACTTAACCTTAGAACCCCAATAATTATTGGGTTATAGGTTCAGGTTACACTGAAACTTGTCAAACTTGCCTGCAGCCTTTCTGACTGGTAAGCTAGCATTCTTCTTGACAGTAGTGTTGTGCCAACAATCTACGGCATAATGTCCCACTTTGCCACAACACTAGCACTCATATCTATTGTATCTTTTCTTAGATATAGGGTTAACAACATTGCTGTCATCAGACCTTAAAACTGTATGTATAGTAGTCCTTTTTTAAGTGCTGGGGCTGATGCATCAAACATTAATGATTCCTGATGATCATAATGTGTTTGTATATGGGCTGCCCTATTGGCAATTACACCCTTGTCATTTAGATTACCAGGCTTACAGTGACCATGAGTAATGTCATGGTCATACTTGTTAGTAGGATGCATCACTTTCCTGAAAGCAACAGGAGGTTTGGAGGCTAGTGGCTGAATTGGGGCTTTGCCTTTTCTTTTGGAATTAGTTGCCCTAGTTCTTCCCTTAAAAACCTAATCCTGTCTTACCATTTTGGATAATGAAGTCATCAATTAAGGGTAATACTGACTTTGGCTCTGAGAACTTAGCCACAAGTTCCTTCTCTCTTTGAAGTCTGACTTCCAGACTCTTGATTTGATCATTTTTGAATGTAATTGTACCCATCTGAGTAAAAGTTATATTTTTCAGTTTGGCAACTTCATTCATCTTCAGATCCAGCATTTTTCCTGAATCTGATGCAGCTAGTTTAAGGGATGCAATTTCCTTAGCCTGGTTTTTAACAAGGTTTCTGCTTCTCTTAAGTGGTTGCAACAGATCACCATACTCATCAATAAGTTGATGAACTTCCCCTTCAGATTCTGAACTATCCACATCTCTTGATGCAGATGCTTCTGATTCTGATCTAGTATAATAATCAAAAACTGTAGATAGGCTGTTTACCTTATTGGGACCAGGCTGATCCTGGCATTGATCTTCCTCAGTCAAAGCCATCAGCCCTCTATAGTGATGATCTTCGGTCCCATTCATTGTGTCCAGCATTTGCAAGAACTCAGATTCTACTGAATCCTCTTCAGTAGTAAACAATCCTATATAAACTTCAACTTCTGTTTCTTCTCCTGAATCTGATGATGAGGAATCCGTCCAGCTTTTCTGCTTCTTTGCAACCAAAGATCTCACCTTCTGGCACTTATTTTGCTGCTTCTTTTATCTTTAGATTCCTTTCTTTTACAAGGACAATCAGCTATGACATGCACTGACCTGTTTCAGCAATAACAAACAATTTTAGAAGAAATTTGTTTACTGGGATTAGAGCCATACTGAAAGTGAGGGTTAGGTCTACAATACTCTAGAGGCGGGGGGGGGGGGGGTGAATAATGTATATTTAAAATTTGTTAGGTCCTTATAAAGGTGCTGTTACAGCTTTTGCTGTAAACTGAAAAGGTGCAGTAATTAGGAAACTGGAAAACAGAAAAATAGTAAACCTAATCACAACCACACAGTAAGAACAAAAAGAAAAAGATAGGCAACCAGATGACACAAGAAATTTATAGTGGTTCCCCAACCTGGGTACATCCACTCTTCTACCACCCTGGTAGGAATCCACTCAGGTTTTTGATCAGGTGCCTGACACCAATGAGTTTTGATCAGGTCCCAAAAAACCAACTCAATTCTTTTGGTTAGGAGACTTGCAACCAAGAATCACTTTTGAAGGGATATGACAACCCTTTATACAGGTGGGGGTGACATGGTAATTTTGTCTTCTCTATCAACAATCAGAGAGAAGACTTATGTGGAGTGATGTTAGCAAACAACTCCCCCTGAGATGTAGAATGGTTCAGGGAAGATCTGGAGCTTTGCTGCAGGGTGATAGGCCTTCAATCAGAGTTCTTGACAGCAGTGATTCAGGGACTTCTTGACTGATTTGATATTTGTTGTCCTTGGAAGTCCTGGAGAGAATATGGAAGAAGAAGACTCTTGATATTGTATGATTGTTCTTCTTCTTCTGAATAATAATCTCTGCTTGTCACTGTAAGCTCTGAGTATGAATTTTTGTGTGAAGCTTTTCTGCTGTTGTATGAATTCTTTCAGTCAGTCTGTGTGCGTCTCGGTTTTTCTGACTGAGTATATTCTTTTGGGCTTCTAATTATCGATCTTCTGTTCTTCTATATCTTTTCAAAAATTTGAATCATCGGTAATTAATGTTGACGCCTTGAGAATATCCGACATTGAATCATTTCCTCAACTATCCCGTGGAAAATCGGCAAGTAATATTTTTGAAGAAGTCCGTAATCAATGCTCCTTCTAACGGATACATTCAGAGAATGTAGACCATTAATTACTCAGGAATTTCCGCATTTGAGTGATGACAGAATGCCGGAAATGGCTAAGTCTGGAGTTGTCGAACGAATAACAGAATTTGTCGAGTTGAGTTACTAGTTCGTCGAACTCAGAGTTTGTATTCGTCGACCAGACAGCTTATGTTCGTCGAGCTGAGTTTCAAGATCGTCGAGCAGAAAACTTGACTACTGTCTGTTGCCAATTCTCTGTCTGAATTTCATCGAGTTGACAAATGCCTTCGTCGACCGGAGTTCAGCGACAATTCTGGACTTAGTCAAGTATTTTGTGTTGACTGATATTTTGTGTGTCGACATGAATCTTCTATTGTCGACACAGGTGGGTGTTGACTGATTAGTCTTGGTATCGACACAAATCTTCTGGTGTCGACATGAGTGGGTGTCGACTCATTATTCTTGGTGTCGACACAAGTTTTCTGGTGTCGACATAGTTGGCGTCGACACATGCCCTAAGTGTCGACACAAATCTTCTGAGTCTAGAATTCGTCGAGTAGAGTACTGAGTTCGTCAACCTGAGAAGTTGACTTCGGCGACCTGAGAAGTTGACTTCGTCGACCTGAGAACTTCTAGCAGAAGGTTGTTGTGAACACGAGGTCCAAGTTCGTCGAGCTCAGAATCTTGTTCGTTGACCAAAGTCTGAAGTTGGACTTAGAATAATCTGGAGTTATCCTGACTTTAGTTTGTTGAAGTATCCTATTTTTCGTCGACTAGAGAATGAAGATCGTCGAGCTCAGATCATACAAATATCTCAAGATCGTCGAGCTGAGAACGTATTTCATCGACCTGAGTTCGACGAACGTCAAACTCATTTTACTTGGTCTTGAAATCTTCTAAGACTTGAGTCTCTGACAGTCTTGTTGATAGCTGGTCCATCTGATGTTGACTCTAAGGACTTGGCCTAGACTCTAGGACTCAACTATGACACTATCTCTACATGTTGGGTCACATCATCCTAAGTTAGTGAACCTAGGCCAAATCAACTAGGGATCCAACAATCTCCCCCTATTTCGGTGAGGTCACTAATAGACTCCAAACAAAAACATAAGAATAAACAAAGCAGGAAAAAGGTATATCTGACAGAGATTACTAACACATGCATCAGATATATATGTACATGAGCTTTGTTTTAAAGATAATGCAGAGAAAAAAAATTGAAGCAATGTAAAGATTATTTCTTCTGTTTCTTATCTGTGGGCTTATCTTCTTCAGTCTTTTCACCTGGCTTAGTAAAGATAATTTCTCTTTTTGGATCCAAGGCCTGTGCCTGTGTCATTGTCATGTTAGCTGCCCCAATTATCTTCAGAGATGTAGTTCTGGGGACAACTGCTTCATGATGTAGCTTCATGTAATCATCAACATTGAACAATTTATTTGCTTTATCAAATCTTTTGAGTTCTTCCTTTCTATATTTGGACATAGTTGAATATCCTGATATATCTTTGCCTTCGGCTTTTGCTTTATTAATCAAAGAAAGACCAATAATTTCCTGGAATCTAGCCATTTTAGCAGTGTTTGCTGTTTCAGGATCCTCAAAAGGGACAGGAGGTGAATATGGTCTTTCAGGACTATTAGCCTTCTGGTCTGCAGAGATACTTTGCTATTGCTACTGATGTTGTTGATGTTGCTGTTGTCTTTCAGAAGTGTAGTGCCTTTGCTTACTATTTCCAGAAGGTCTCCCTTGGTGTCTCTGAAAGGTTTGAATAGGGGCAGACCACTGAGAGATAGAGCCAGTGGCACCAGCTGCTAGCGGAGGTGGAGGAGGTGGACTGGTGGAGGAGAATATTTTCAACTTCTTTTCTTCTCCTTTTGCTGATTTTTAGACAACCACATCCATGCTGACATTCCTTTGTAAGGAGTAATATTTTGGAGGATATAGTATGGAGTGTCATTCTTGGGGTTTGGCTTAGCAGCAGGAGGAGGAGGGTTTTCCTTTTCTTTGACAAAAGTTTCTTCTTTTTCTTAGCAGCTTCTTCATCTGAATCTTCTTCTTCATCATCATCATCATCTGAATCCTGAGGATTATCATATAAAGCATCTATATCTCTCAAGATGTCCTCAGATACAATAAGTTTTCAGTTGGAACCTGAACTGAGCTTTTAGCTGCTTTTGTTTCTTCTGTAATGTCAGCCAAGATCAACTCATCTAGATCTAGCATAGGGGAGTCATCAATTACAAAAGTTGGTGCAGATATAGCTTCTGGTGCGGATGGAATGACTGCCAAGGTTGGTGCAGATACTCGAATTACAAAGCTATCACATAGTTGCTTAGAAACTGCTGCACTGACAGGAGAGGTATAAGGAATAATAGCCAAATGTGGCTTAGTAAATTCGTTTGGAAGATAATGCATATGTACAGTGTCAAAGAGTTTCAACAAATCTTCTAAGTGAAATGTGGGATTTAGAATAAAATCACCAACAGTTTTGAATCCTTCAGAATCTGACCTCATCAAAATCCATGTCAGTATCAATGAAATCAATTAAATCTTTACTTATACAATCTGTATATTCTGCTATGAAGACTGGGAGTATCTACTGGTGCTGGAGCTGAAGACTCTGAAGCTGTAGCTGCTGCTTCATCATCAGACATCTTCCCCTGCCTGGTTTCTGTGGGAACTGAGGCCAGGCCCCTGACTGAGGAGGGGGAAATAGTGAGATCAAATATTTGGGCAGATAAAGATGTAATGGTGGTAGCAAGAGGTGTAATGACCTCTGCTATAAGTGATTTCAGAAGGGGAGTGATGATGGTGATGATAGATGAGATGGTAGAGGGGTCCAATGAGATAGTGGTAGATGGTGTTGTAGTTGGTGTGGAAGAGGGGGCAACTATTGATGGAATAGAGGGTGGAACATCAGGTAGGTGAATGTTAGATGTTGATGGGGATGTAAGGGTGACATGTTGCATCATGGTGTCTGATGGTAGGATGTAAAATGGTATGGAAGATAGATGTGGGGGAAGTGGAGACTGTGGTGGTGTAAAAATGTATGTGTCATGAGGGGATTCAGGAGGTGTCGGTGGTTGATTTTCCTGAAGAGGGGAAGAGGGAATGTTAGTGATGGTGATTTGTAAAGAAGGAGTGACTGGAGATTTGGTTGTTGTTGGAATGGGGGCTGGAAGAGAAGATGTGGAAGGAATGTTCTCTTCAGCAGGGTGGGGAGTGGCTTTAATAGCCTTGTGCCTTCAGAAGCTTTGGTGGAAGAGGGCTTAGTGATGGTCCTCTCACATCTGCCAAATAAGGCACATGTCAGCCTTTTACTGGCATTTATAAAGATGGTCTGGTAGACTAGGGATTCTGCAGCCTTTTCCTGTAGAAATATCCCTAGTATTCTTCCAAAACAAACTTCTTTCTTAGTGTTCTTCTTCTTTATCAAATCAAACATAAGTTGTGCCCAGTTTATTGGCTTCTTGTTGATGATTGCACACATAACCAGAAACTGGTGTCTGGTGATATAATCGTGTGCAGTGTGTTTTCCAAGTAGCACTTTGCTAACCAAGTCTGCTAAAAATTTATAGGGAGGAGAAAGGTGTTTCTTCAACAGTTTGTTGGGATTGTCTCCAGCATAATCCATGAGGTTTAGCATCATATCTGATTCCTCTACTGTAATCTCGAGGTCCTCTTCTCCATTTCTCATTCCAAAAATTTCAGTTAAGATGACGGGGGTTAAAGAGACATAATTACCCGCGATAGTGCCTGTCATGGTGTTCTCTTCTGTGGATGACAGTGTGTATACCCATTCCCTGATTTTCATGCTGTGCAGTTTGATCCTTCTCGTCATCAGGGTTTTTAGTTCTTGTTCTTCAAGAAGTTCCAGGATATACAGAAAGATTGGATCAGAATGCTGAAACGAATCGAAATCCACGTCAAATCCTGTATCAAACTTCATTCCTGTGAGATTGCTTGCCAGAGTCGCCATTGAAATCACCTGCAAGAAAGACACAGAAACGGCGATCAAGTGCAAGGGAACAGAAAGCATGGGATGGAGGTCGAAGAAAACCTAGATATAAGGTTTTCCAGAATATGAATCGACAAACTCTGTTCCAAGAAAATAAAATTAATTCTTCGAACTGAGGTCGACGAAATAATTTAGAGTTAAATAATTCATCAAACTCATCAAAAGAATTGAAGACGGTTCGTCGAACTTAGGTCGACGAATATCTTTTGAAGTAAAGTTCGTCGATCGCTGGTCGACGAAAATTGTTTCACTCACAGAGAGTTCGTCGATCTCCATTCGACGAGTATCTCTCAAACTTTCCCTAGTTCGTCGAACTATGTTCGACGAACTCTGGAAAATTCGTCGAATGCAGACAGAACTTAAACTAAGTCTTCTCCATTGATCATTCCCAGCTGATTTAGAAAGAAAGCATGATTTTTCTCATCCAGAGGTTTGGTGAATATATCAGCTTTTTGTAAATCAGTGTAGATATAGAAAAGCTTAATCTTATTTTTGTCTACACACTCCCTAATGAAATGATGTCTTATGTCAATATGTTTTGTCCTACTATGGTGAACTAGATTTTGTGTTATGGCTATAACACTAGTATTATCACAGAATAGGGTTGAATTATTTAAGTTGAACCCATAATCTAGAAGCTGATTCTGTATCCAGAGCATTTGTGAACAACAACTGTCTGCTGAAATATATTCTGCTTCAGCAGTTGAAGTTGACACTGATGTTTGCTTTTTACAGAACCATGATACTAATCGCATACCCAGGAACTGACAAGTTCCTGAAGTACTTTTTCTATCTACCCTACATCCAGCAAAATCAACACCAGAGTATCCAGTTAACTCAAATTCTGATTCAGTTGGATACCATAGGCCTAGATTAGGACAACTCTTTATATATCTTAAAATCCTTTTTAAGAAAATTAGATGAGATTCTTTAGGGTTCACTTAGAACCTAAGCACAAAGGCTTGTAGCAAATATAATGTCTGGCCTACTTGTTGTGAGGTATAATAGGGACCCAACAATGCCCCTATAAAGTTTCTGATCTACAGGTTTTCCTGGTATATCAGAGCCACAACAGCATTGGTGCCATGAGAGTTTTCTTAGCTGAGGCATCAACCATCCCAAACTTCTTTAGAAGTTCTTTAGCATATTTTGCTTGAGAGATGAAGATGCCATCAGGGAGTTGTTTCACTTGGAGACCAAGGAAATATGAAAGCTCTCCCATGCTACTCATTTGAAATTTAGAATGCATGAGGTCAGAAAACCTCTTGCACAATTTTGAATATGTAGAGCCAAATATATGTCATATACATAGATTTGCACTAATAAGATTTTGTCCTTATGATGTCTAGTGAAAAGGGTTTTATCTACAGTTCCTCTTGTAAATTTATGCTCTAATAAGAAACTTACTAAGGTCTCATACCAAGCTCTTGGAGCTTGCTTTAGACCATAAAGAGCCTTATTTAATTTAAAAACATAAGAGGGATAAGTTGGAGAAATAAAACCTGGAGGTTGTTCTACATAAACCTCTTATTGTAACACTCCATTTAAGAAAGCACTTTTCACATCCATTTGAAAAACTTTGAAACTTTTGAATGCTGCATAGGCAAGGGAGATCCTTATAGCTTCCAACCTTGCAACATGTGCAAAGGTCTGATCATAGTCAATTTCTTCCTCTTGCCTATATGCTTGAGCAACAAGCCTAGTCTTGTTCCTCACAATGACTCCTTGGGCATCAAGCTTATTCCTGAAGACCCATTTGGTTCCAATAACTGGGTAGTTTTGGGGTCTTGGAACCAAATCCCAAACTCTACATCTCTCAAATTGGTTTAGTTCCTCTTGCATTGCAAGAATCCAGTGAGGATCTTGCTCAACATCATGAATAGTTAGAGGTTCAACCTGAGAGAGAAAATAGGCATGCATCAAGTCTTGGTTGAGTTGATGCCTTGTCTGTACACCTGCTGATATGTCTCCAATTACTTGAGATCTGGGGTGATCCCTAAGTGTGACAAAATCAGTGGGTGGAGTTAGTTGTGCAATAGCATTTTGAATAAATTCCTCTTGTGGAATTATATTTGCTGTTGGTTGAGGCTCATGTTCTTCAGCTTCATCTTCTTCACTATCTTCAATGACTTGTGGAGAGGGATGAGTGGGAACCTCTTGGGTGAGGTTTAGTCCATCCAATGTCTCACACAAGTGGGGTACCTGCAAGTTGCTACTGGTAGAAACTTCTTTCTCCTTGCAATACATGTTAGTTTCATCAAAAGAAACATGAATTGACTCTTCTACTTTTAATGTTGATTTATTAAATACCCTATAGGCCTTGCTTACTTGGGAGTATCCTAGAAAAACTCCCACTTCAGCCTTAGCTTCAAACTTTCTAATATATTTCTTGTTGTTATTATGTATATAACATGTACAACCAAAAACTTTATAATAGTTTATTTTTGGTTTCTTCCTTTTGAGCAATTCATAGGGAGTCTTGTTCTTCAGTTTGTGAATTAAACTCCTATTCATGACATAGATTGTAGTGCTTACAGCCTCTGCCCAAAAGGTTAGTGGCATGTATGCATCAGCAAGCAATGTACCTGCAGCTTCAATGAGTGTCCTAATTTTCCTTTCAGCTACCCCATTTTGTTGGGGAGTTCTAGGAGCTGAGAAGCAATGCCTGATACCTTCCTTCTCACAGAACTCATGTATAAGAAGAGACTCAAACTCTGTGCCATGATCACTTCTGATCAATGCAACATGAGTAGAGAACTCAATCTGTATGGTCCTGAGAAAATCTGTAAGAACCTTGAATGTATCTGACTTTGTTCTCAGAAAGAATACCCAACTGAACATGGAGAAGTCATCCAATATAACTAAAGTGTAGGATTTCCCTCCCAGGCTTTGTACAACAATGGGTCCAAAAAGATCCAAGTGTAGCAAGTACAAGATCCTAGGTGAATCACTCTTATTAATTGATTTAAAACTAGTTTTAGTTTGCTTGCCTAGTTGACAAGCCCTGCAGAGACCTTCCTTCTTATAGGGAGCAGAAGGTAGACCTCTAACAAGGTTGTGCTTAGAGAGCCTAGCAATGTTTTTCAGGTTTACATGTCCTAGTCTTTTGTGTCATAAGTTATTCTGATTACTAGTTAAGTTCAGTAAACAGATATCAGTTGTGGCAAAAAGAAAGTTTACTAAGTAAATGTTGCTGTCTACTTCCAGTTAAAACAGTTTGGTTATTTTTATCAATGATAGAGCAAGTAGATGGGTTAAAGTATACCTGATAACCATCATCACATATTTGACTTATGGAGATGAGGTTATGCTTCAGTCCACTTACATATGTCACCTTTCTGAATGTGACAGTTCCTATTCTTACTTCTCCAACTCCTTCTGACTGACCACATTTTGAGTCACCAAAGACAACCTTTGGCCACAGCTTGAACTTATAGTTGAATAGAATGTCCTTGCTTCCAGTCATGTGTTTGGAGCAGCCACTGTCCAGGTACCAAGTTTGATTTTCCCCTGGACAATTTTGCACTTGCAATACAAACAGTTAATGATTTTTCACCCAGGTTACCTTGGGACCTTTGTATGGCTGATAAGAGAAACTAGAAATAATAGAAAATTCTGGCTGGGATTTTCTCCTAGGTGGAATGGTGCAGTCAGCCAATGGATTAAATTGTTTCCTAGAAGTATTTAAGTTTCTGTTGAAGTTATAGTTTTGGTGAAGTCTTCCTGGGTTATGTAAGTTCGTCGACCAGAGTTCGACGAATTGGGTTGAGATCGTTGATCTCTGCCCAGAGAATGAACATTTTCATTCTCTGTACCCCACGTTCGTCGATCTCTGCTCGACAAACCATACAAAGTTCGTCGATCGCAGTTAGACGAATAATGATAACTATAGTTGGCATTCAGAGTTCGTCGATCTGGGTTCGACGAACTGGCCCCTTTTCGTCGATCTGAGGTCGACAAAAATTGCTGAACTTTGTTTTTATTGGGTGTTTTCTGTTTTTTCAATTTTGTCCTTAGTTTTAATTTATTCAAGAATTTTATTTACCTTATATACTTGATCAGTATTCTTCTTTCTTTTCTCAGAAATAAAATTTATGGGTTGTGACAGGTGGTTTTTCTGAATAATAGGTGGTTCACTAGATGATGCACCTAATCCTAACTTACTTCCATTAAATCTACCATTAGATATGTTGGTGATTGCTACTAGTTGTTTGCTTCTTCCATTTAGTGATTCTTCTAGCTGTTTTGCTTTACTTAAGTCATCTTTATTTTGTGCCATGGCTGTGTTTATACTTTAAAAGTTAAATGTGAATGAAGGTGATGTGTAGATCTAACAAGGGATCTTTTGGTTCAAGATTTAACTTGTGCAACCAAAGGAACCTCCTCTAATACCAATTGAAAGTGAGTGTTAGGTCTACAATACTCTGGGGGGGGGGTGAATAGAGTATATTTAAAATTTGTTAGGTCCCTATAAAGGTGTTGTTATAGCTTTTGCTATAAACTGAAAAGGTGCAGTAATTAGGAAACTAGAAAACAGAAAAATTGTAAACCTAATCATAGCCACACAACAAGAACAAAAAGAAAAAGATAGGCAACCAGATGACACAAGAAATTTATAGTGGTTCCCCAACCTGGGTAAATCCACTCTTCTACCACCCTGTTAGGAATCCACTCAGGTTTTTGATCATGTGCCTGACACCAATGGGTTTTGATCAGGTCCCCAAAAACCAACTCAAGTCTTTTGGTTAGGAGACTTGCAACCAGGAATCACTTTTGAAGGGAGATGACAACCCTTTATACAGGTGGGGGTGAGAGAGTGATTTTGTCTTCTCTGTCAACAATCAGAGAGAAGACTTATGTGGAATGATGTTAGCAAAAAACTCCCCCTGAGATGTAGAATGGTCCAGGGAAGATCTGGAGCTTTGCTGCAGGGTGATAGGTCTTCAATCAGAGTTCTTGACATCTGTGATGCAGAGACTTCTTGACTGATTTGATATATGTTGTCCTTGTAAGTCCTAGAGAGAATATGGAAGAAGAAGACTCTTGATATTGTATGATTGTTCTTCTTCTTCTGAATAATAATCTCTGCTTGTCACTGTAAGCACTGAGTAAGAATTTTTGTGTGAAGCTTTTCTACTGCTGTATGAATTCTTTCAGTCAGTCTGTGTGTGTCTCTGTTTTTCTGACTGAGTATATTCTTTTGGGCTTCTAATTATCGATCTTCTGTTATTCTATATCTTTTCAAAAAATTGAATCATCGGTAATTAATGTTGACGCCTTGAGAATAATCGGCATTGAATCATTTCCTCAATTGTCCCGTGGAAAATCGGCAAGTAATATTCCTGAAGAAGACCATAATCAATGCTCCTTCTAACAGATAAATTCAGAGAATGTAGAGCATTAATTACTCAAAAATTTCCGCATTTGAGTGAGGACAGCATGCCGGAAATGGCTAAGTCTGGAGTTGTCGAACGAATAACAGAATTCGTCGAGCTGAGTTACTAGTTCGTCGAACTGAGAGTTTGTATTCGTCGACCAGACAACTTCTGTTCGTCGAGCTGAGTTTCAAGATCGTTGAGCCGAAAAATTGACTACCGTGTGTTGCCAATTCTCTGTCTGAAGTTCGTCGAGCTGACAATTGCATTCGTCGACTGGAGTTCAGCAACAATTCTGGACTTAGTCAAGTATTTTGTGTTGACTGATATTCTGTGTGTCGACATGATTATTCTAGTGTCGACACAGGTGGGTGTCGACTGATTAGTCTTGGTGTCGACACAAATCTTCTAGTGTCGACATGAGTGGGTGTCGACTGATTATTCTTGGTGTCGACACAAGTTTTCTGGTGTCAACATAGTTGGTGTCGACACATGCCCTAAGTGTCGACACAAATCTTCTGAGTCCAGAATTCATCGAGTAGAGTACTGAGTTCGTCAACCTGAGAAGTTGACTTCGTCGACCTGAGAAGTTGACTTCGTCGACCTGAGATCTTTTAGCAGAAGGTTGTTGTGAACTCGAGGTCCAAGTTCGTCGAGCTCAGAATCTTGTTCGTCAACCAAAGTCTGAAGTTGGACTTAGAATAATCTGGAGTTATCCTGACTCTAGTTTGTTGAAGTATCCCAGTTTTTGTCAACCAGAGAATGAAGATCGTCGAGCTCAGATCAGAGAAATATCTCAAGATCGTTGAGCTGAGAACGTATTTCATCGACCTGAGTTCGATGAACGTCAAATTCATTTTACTTGGTCTTGAAATCTTCTAAGTCTTCAGTCTATGACAGTCTTATTGATAGCTGGTCCATCTGATGTTGACTCTAAGGACTTGGCCTACACTCTAGGACACAACTATGACCCTGGCTATACATGTTGGGTCACATCATCCTAAGTTAGTGAACCTAGCTCAAATCAACTAGGGATCCAACACATACCTGTCATCCTTAAATGCTTTCTTCTTCTTGTAATAGTCTGTAAGACCCCCCCCCCCCCCCCTCCCGGATCCCAAAACACGACACGAAGGGGGTCTTATGCCCAGAATAGCCGCCTTGCAGTAGCATTAGCGCATGGGCTAACCTGTACCACAAGACTCCTATTCCACCAGCTACAATCAATATCAACACACATATGCCAACCAAAAAAACTATAATAAAGAGAAGTCAAATCCACACCAAGTATATAGTCCAAATACAGCAAATAAGAGAAGCTAAAACATGCTTCTACAATATATCAGAGTACAGCTAATAAAATTGCCCAAACGGGCTACATCAGAGTCGCTCAACACTCACATCCGCAACTGACGGTAGCGACGACACCGTCATATCAGGCCCTGTCGTCCTGGCCTGGCTGTCCTGCTGCAAAGTCTGCGGCTGCTCTACCTTCGGGGAGACCTCCTAAAAGGAAGACGTAGCAACCATTAGTCGAAAAGACTAAGTGGCTTCACATCCGCTCCCCCGGCGACTCCTAGGCACCGGGCGGTGGAAAGGAACAGGGGTAATATACACAAGTAGTAAAACAGGTACAAGTACGTGGTAATAGTACATGTATAATAATATTATAAACTAGCAGTTCTACTTAAGCAATAGAAATTCAACAAGTACAAGTAACTACAGCAGGTAAGTAACTTAACATATAAGGATGCTCATACAAGCTTATAAGTTAAGGATCGGTTTACATAAAGTAACTCATCGTATATGAGTGCTCATATAAACTTATACGATGAGGATCTTGTTGTGCAATGTTATGAAATGGTATGTATGCTATGCAATGACTCACCTATGATCACACACATGCAACCGCTATGCCGACAAAGACTAGTAGTTCCCACTATTCGAGCAGGTAGCTAACGTCTCAGGCATCAACCGCCGTGGCCACGCGGTGACAGTAGAGCGGGCATATCTACTACTAGGTGGGTATCCACAATACTTCACTTAGGCCTCCATATGCCTCAACACTAAGAACATAATAGCAGAGCCCGTGCATACTATGGCCAAGCAGTGTCTTGGGTAGACGTGCACCAAGTACCCAGCCCGAACTAGCTTGTGGTGACCCGGAAGGGGCCTCAGAAAAAGCACGAGGACACAATCCAACCGTTCACTTGACACGGAAGGGGCCACGGGACGTGAACACCGAGGACACAGCCCAACCGCCCAAAGTTTATCTGTCAACTACCGTCAGTATGATGATCGGCGAGCCCGTAAGCCTGCCACACTATCCTTAACCCAAGATTACGACACCGCGTGTCGACTCGCACCACATGCAAGTTCCAAATCACCAAAGCATGGAAGGGGCCTCAGAAGTAAGCACAAGGACACAACCCAACCATCCACTCGGCACGGAAGGAGCCCTGGTACGTGAACACCGAGGACCAAGCCCAACCGTCCGTCTATACCTCATCTCGACACTAACCGAACTAGTGACAGTCAACACCGCACTTACATCCTTCCACAATACTACCCGTAGGGAGACTACGCTCTAAGTATTGGACTATTAAATTTCATTCCAACAATCAAACATACTCATGACCATAGTTTATCCTTCTATATGTCATTCCAAATGATTTCAACATAATATAACATAAAGCGCATATAGAATAGTCTACCAATTTCTAACAAGTCATTTCGTTTAAGTAAGCTTGCTTCACAATTTAGTTATATGAAATCCAACTAGTAATCTTCATCATTCATAGCACTACGGTGGTTAACATAATATAGTTCACCAAAATCTCGAGTTAATTTGCAACATCGATTCCACCGAATCCAAATCCATATTATATAAAGAACCCAGAAGTTAAGTGCAGAGTAAATCTGTACATCAAATTTGACCGGCGATTCCTGAAGCTACATTAATTCGGTGAAGGCGTGCAACCACTCGATGGAAAGGTCTTTCCATGGGTCACAACTTTCATGTTCAGACCACGGCCCATATTCAATAGTATCATACTTGAAATCGACTTCAAAGTCCGCTGCGTACAGACCACAATTTCTGCATGCAGGGTTTATCAAATGTCATTTTCGTTCCGAGGTTCCTGTGGTTACAGACTTCGCTTGAAGCCGTGCAACCACTCGTTGGAAAGGTATTTTCAAGTGCTTCGACTTTCGTGTTTAGTCGAAGACCCAGATATGGCCATATCACACCTGAACATGGACAAGATGATTGATGCGCGCAGAATACAGATTCTGCACGCATCTTAAAGAGGAATGAACGACATCGGTTCATCTTCCTCCTCAAGTCGGTCTTCCAAAATCACACCAGAAATTCCTCCTCCCTTATTCACCCTCATGAGGCCATGATTCTTCACGAAACCATACCCCATCTTCACATAGAAGGTTGGAGAGGTTGAAGACACAACTAGCCTTAGAGCACAAGCCCTAGAACGACCTCTTCCTAGATAAATCATCATCTCACTAGTCTAGACTCTTTTGAGTCGACATCTCATCTAGATATCTATAGATCTAGCACCAAGGGAGAGGGGAGGAAGCTAACCTCATTTATGGCATTTCCACTATTTCCGACCATGGATAGTGTAACTCTTTTTGGCGACATCTTCTCCTTCACGGCGGCGGCAGATCTTCTCCCCCAAGACTTGCTCCAGTAGTTTTCCCTCTCTACAGAAGTTTCTCTAAGGAAAAATGGATGGAATGAGGAGGGAAAATGGCTAGTGTTTTTGCAACCCTTATATATAAAAAGTGACATGGGTAGGGACACACCCATGTCCTTGCCCGTGTCCTGCTTGGGCGAAGCGTCAACGACAGTTTTAGTGTCAGTTCAATACTCCACACAGGTAAGGACACACCCGTATCCCGGACCCGTGTCCACATGACACGACCGTGTTCCCTTGCCGTGTCCTTCTCTGGATACATTTTGACGAACTCAACTCGACACAATGACACACGGGTAGGGACACGCCCGTGTCTCTACCCGTGTCATGTATTTCGTAGATCTCGACACACTTTGTCGATCTCGACACGCTCTGTCGAGTTTAACTCGACACACACACGGGTATAGACACACCCGTATCGCTACCCATGTCATACACTTTCTCGACCTCAACACACCTCGTCGATCTCGACACACCTCATCGAGTTCAACTCGACACAATAACATACGGGTAGGGACCCGCCCGTGTCTCTACCCGTGTCATACATTTCGTCAATCTCGACACACTTCGTCGATCTCGACACACCTCGTCGAGTTCAACTCGACACAACGACACAAGGGTAGGGACACGGCCGTGTCTCTACCCGTGTCATACATTTCATCGATCTCGACACACTTCGTCAATATCCACACACCTCGTCGAGTTCAACTCGATACAATGACACGCGGGTATGTACACGCCCGTGTCTCTACCCGTATCATACATTTCGTCGATCTCAACACACTTCATCGATCTCGACACACCTCGTCGAGTTCAACTCGACACACACACACACACAAGGGTAGGGACACGCCCGTGTCTCTACCCGTATCACTTCACACGGTTAGTGACACGCCCGTGTCACTACCCGTGTCCTTCTCTGGACATACTCGAGTCATCGACTCGCGAGCTGGCCACTCCCATACGGGTAGGGACACACCCGTGTCTCTACCCATGTCCTATGCTTGACTGATTTCTCTTCCTTTTCACATGTGCTGCCCAGTTATCAGCACTCCCCCTGAACCCAAGTCAGCTCTCCTGACTCAAAAACACGCATGATGGGGTTAGTGTGATTCGGGATGTTACATAGTCTTCCTTGGAGTAGGATGAAGATGTCTTTGTTCTCCATTTCTTCTTCTTCATGAACCTTTGAAACTGCCTTGTGAAGGCAGCAAAGTCTTCATCAGAGTTATGACTGTCTGAAGTGATGATGTTAGTATTTTCAGATTCAACTTCAGCCATTTTCCTGGGAGGAGAAGGTGACTTTCTCCTGCCCTTTCTTGTAGCTTCAGCCTTAAAGGCAACTGACTTTTCTATGTATTCAGACTTATTGCTTTTCTCCTCCTCCGTTCTAGCAGTGAGCTACATCTCATAGGATAACAGTTTTCCAAATAAGGTTGGTGGAGGTGTATCTGCAAGCTTGGCCACCTATCTGATGACACATATTTTAGTATCCCAATCATTGGTTAGGGATCTGCGAAACTTATCATTTAATTCATAAGTGCTAAAGACTCTTCCGTAGGTCATTAGCTTATTAACAATTTTGAAGAATTTATTATAGCATTGAGCTATGCTATCTGTCTTAGCTTGTCTAAAGCTTTCATATTCTTGATTTAGCATGTACTTCATATCCTCTCTCACTTCTTCCATTCCCTCCATGTAGACAATCAAAGTGTCCCACATCTCCTTGGAGGTTTTACAATGAACCATATTCTGGAATGTAGAGTCATCTATGGCACTCACAATTATGTTCTGTTCCCTCTTGTCTAAGGTTGCCAGGATGATCTCTTCCTTAGTCATTTCTGAATAACTTTTAGGAGTCTTGAAATTAGTATCAAGAACTGATATATTCATAGGAATAAATGGTCCCATACCCTGGTAGGAAGCGTCGGTGTAGACCTGAAATACTTCTCTCCCCGAGGGAGAGCAAGTATGGGAGCCGAGGTGAGTCAATCCTTCAGCACCTGGAAAGCTGTCTGGCACTGCGGGGTCCAAACGAAAGGTACCTCCTTCTTCGTCAAAGATGTGAGTGGGAGGGAAATTCGAGAGAATCCCTCCACGAACTTCCGGTAATAACCGGCAAGTCCTAGGAAACTTCATACGTCGGTGGCTGCCTTCCACTACAGCCAATCCTGAACTGCCTGAATCTTTGTCGGATCCACTACCAACCCGGCTCCACTGATAATATGGCCTAGTAAGCCCACCTCCTTCAACCAGAACTGACATTTGCTGAACTTTGCATATAAATGATTCTCCCGCAGTCACTGTAGGGTCAGTACCAGATGGCGAGTGTGCTCCTCCTCTGTTCTCGATTAGATGAGGATGTCATCGATAAACACAATGACAAACACATCTAGATACTTCTTGAAAACCTGGTTCATGAGGGTCATGAACGCCGATGGTACATTCGTGAGCCCGAAGGCAATCACTGTAAACTCGAACAGTTCGTACCTACTACTGAAGGCGGTCTATGGAATGTCGTCCTCTCGAATCCGTCGCTGGTAATAGCCTGACCTCAAATCAAGTTTTGAGAAGAAATGCGCTCCTTCCTGTTGGAAAACAACTCGTCAATCCATGGCAGCGGGTATGTATTCCGGACCGTCAATCTGTTTAGCGCTCGGTAATCAATACACAAGCGGAGACTTCCGTCCTTCTTCTTAACAAATAGCACCGGGGCTCCCCACGGAGAAGAGCTTGGCCGGACAAACCCTGCCTCTACTAGTTCCTGCAACTGACTTCGGAACTCTGCCAACTCCTTCGAGGCCATCCGGTAAGGAGCCCTTGATGCCGGCTTGGCCCCCGTCACAAGCTGTATCTGGAAGTCTTGCTCTCGGTGCGGAGGTAGTCCTGGCAGTTTCTCTGGAAAGACGTCAGCGAAATATCGCACCACCGGGATGTCTGCCACAGACCCCTTGGCCTCCGCCATCTCAAAAAGAATCTGATAAACCTCCTGTCCCTGCAGATGGGCCTTAACGACCTATACTGAATATAGGAGTATACGAGAGGCAGATCTTATACCTTCGATGATAATGACTGAGTCCCCGTGCCTCACGGTGACCCTCTTTGCTTGGCAATCAATCTGGGCATGGCTCCAGTTCAACCATGTCATGCCCCAGATCAGCTCGAAGACTGGCATCCTTAGGATCGTTGCAGATACTTCGAATGACATCCCTCCAATCTCCACCTCCATGTTGCAGTGGGCAGAGGTGATTAGCTCCGATCCGTCGGGTAGACGCACCCTCCTCATCCGGCCTGTGAACCGCTCCACTCCTTCCAGCCCTTCCAGAAAGGCCTCTGACATAAATGAGTGTGAGGCACCCGTGTCGAACAGAGTATAGACGGGCTTGCCGCTGATGAAGACTATACCTGGGACGGTTAAATGTCTTAGTTTTCTATAACGGGTTTTCTTTCCTAGTTATTCTACCTAGTGCAGTTCTACCAATTTGACAACTGAGAAAGGGGATTCTATTTAAACAATTAAACATCTTGGCATGCCTGCTATGACCTGCTCTGGGTTCCGAGGCTGCGCTAGGTCCAAAGCATACACCTGCTCTCTTTCTTGTCTACGAACCCTCCATGGTATCCACGTCCTCGGCCACGACCTCGGCCTCCGAAATGTTGTGTAGGTAGGCCACCCTGTGGTGCTGGAGGTGGTGCCCCCTAATGGGGCAGTTTCTCCGGAGGTGCCCAATCTGATGATAATGGAAGCACTCTAGCGGGGGATACGCCATACCCCCGGGTCTCAGCATCTCCTGCATCCAAAGAGGTTGAGGGGCGAATATCACCTGCTCCCTCGGCTCCTGCCTCACTTCATGACGAGGCTGGTCCTCTGTCCTTCTCCCATCTAGTATAGTACCTCGCCGCTGATCATTTCTGGCTCTCCGTACCTGATCCTCCGCTTGCTGCTTCCGACACCGAGTGGTGTGCCAATCAGCCTCAATCCTCTTTGCCATCTCCAAAATCCGGGAGATAGGCCCATCGGATACAAACAACAAGGTCTCCCTTAACTCCTCTTTGAAGCCCTTATAAAACCTCCTGATGTACCCTGCTTCGTCCAGCTGGTAAGAATCTGCATATCGAGACAAATGGTCGAACTCCTGATGGTACTCCACCACCGTCCTGGTGCCCTGCTTCAGCTGTAAGAACCGCTCCTCCAACTCATCCTTGGCCGACTGCGGAACAAAATGCTCCAGCAGCGCGGCCCTGAACTCTTCCCAGGTAAGTTCCGCTACCTCCCTCTCGGCAAACGTCGTGTCCAGCAGCGTCTTCCACCACCTCTTGGCATGGGACTCCAGGCAAGAGACAACCAAGGCCACCCTCTCCTCCCAGGGGCACCATATCCCGGTCAGCATTTCGTACATGATATCCAGTCACTCTTCCAATCGAACTGCCAATTCTGTCCCCAAGTAGGACGGGGGAGAAAGTCCTCGGAAGATGCTCAACCAGTTGGACCACGGGTTTGGCTGTGGAGCCGGAGCCTCTTGAGTCCAGAAGGCCTCAAGGATAGCTGTAAGAGTCTGCCCGATGTCTGACTGAAGGAAAAGAGTGGGGACCGGTAGAGTAGCCTGTGCTGGAGGCTGCGTAACAAAATCCTTAATGAGAAAATGTTCAATCTTTACTAAAAATGGGCAATTTATATGTGATCCCCCATATGGGCACACCACTGCTTCCGCTGCTTAGTTTGTCCCCAAACTAAACTCAAGCGGGGGTGACACAGGGTTAGTGGACTGCTACTTTTTTTTGATCGATGTTACGCTCTGATACCACTTGTAAGACCCCCCCCCCCTTTTTTCTCATACAAACCTTGGGGTCTTATGCCCAGAACCGCCGCTTGCAGGGACACCTTCGCGCCCAGGAAGATCGTCACTACAAAACGCCGATTCTCCGACCTTATTGATCACAAAAGTAGCAGTACAAGAGAATAGACATGTAAGTCCACAGAAAATCACATATCATATAAATAATCTCCACGAAGGAGTGTCCACAGAATAATATATCAGAGTACTAAAATACGGGCTTGAGCCCGGAACATCATGTCCTCACTACAAATCACTCATGTAGAAGCAAAAACAGAACATATACTCAAGGTCGAGACTTATGGTCACGACTGTATGAACTCCGGAGCTAGACTGCCCCATCTCCAAGCGCACCGGTCTCTGGGGCTGCTCGCCCGTGCTGGGCTCCACGATTCCCTAAAATGATGCGGTTTGAAAATTGTTAGTCATAAAAACTAAGCCATACCATCCCCTACCCCTTCCCCCATGTCTCCTAAGTACCGAGCGGAGAGGAATAAAGGGAATGACATGAAGGTGGAGAATAAATCAAAAGAAATAGGTGGCAGCGGAACTAATCTAGTAATTCTATAAAAAATAATAGCAATAAGATGAAATATGAAAAGTAACCTTCACTTATGTGAGAACACATAAGCCAAGGGGTCTTCTGCAAGGCTCTCAACGTATAAAAAGTCACATACCAATTTATACGTTGGGATGTCGGTTATCAAACAGCTATATATATATATCAAAATTGACCATAATTTATAAACTTGTCCATACAAGCTTATAGACCAAGGGGTCGTTTTGCAAGTCCTAATATATAAGCGTCTCATTCCACTTATACCTTAGGTGTCAGGGGTTAAATGAATCAGTTATGTTATGACATGCAAGTGGGTATGATGGAACATGCAAGTGCAACACACACACCCGACTCTGTGCACACAGACCTTTAGTTCCCCATTTTTGGAGTCGTAACCTCCCAGGATACCTCCGTAGTGGCATACGGAAGCGGTGGGTTGGGCCTCGCCCACCTATAAACAAGTAAAGCACTACCGGTCAGACCTATCGTACGCCTCAATGCTTGGTGCACGAAGCGCACTCCTGCATACTCTTGTCGGCTGGCGCACCGAACTTCTGTTGGCGAAGTGCTAACCACACTTGTCGAGTCAGCGTATTGGCGTCGGTGCATCGACCCTCCAATAACGAAGACCCACCACCTTAATTTTCTTTCCTTTTATGCACATTCAAATTTAACGCATTCAAAAACCGAGCCGAAGCTCCCCGGACTAAAATGTCCGTCTCAAACAATCGAGCTGAAACTCCCCGGACCAAAAGGTACGTCTCTTAACTATCTGAGCTGAAGCTCTCCGGACCAAAACGTCCGTCTCTTAACTATCCAAGCTGAAGCTCCCGACTATCTTTCTGTGCTATCTGTGTTCGTGAAATGTGCAACCCCTATTACTAAGTTACTCTTTTTAGCTTATTATTACAGTTTAGGTTAACCAGGACTGCCCCCGGTATTCCCTGTGAAGGGCTCTCATGGGGCACTAGAAACTATGATGGGATTACACCCATCGTTCCCTTTCGCAAGGTACTTATTATTATTATTGGTTGATTCCCTTACCCATTACCTTCTCGTGTTACGATAGACTAACATAGTGTGATTTTTAACCTTGCTCTCTTCGGGAAAGACGATCTTTCGTCGAACCCGAGCACCTCTTAACTCTAGCAAACACCACTTCTCACCAACCTTCCATCCTTATATGTTGAACACTTTCACATCCATCCAATTCAGCATATTAACTAACTCGAACGCTGTGCCCCATCATATCCTATGATTGTTAACTCAAATTGCTAATTGCAGACTATCCTATGTTATATGTCGAACCGGATAGGAAATGATCCAATACTCATCCAAATGCCCTAACTTATTTACTTGAGGTATATCATGATATAATTAGCATATAATCAGAAAATTATAATTTTTCCTAATTTATCCGGCATTTAATTAATTTCCTCAAAAATTCCAAGGAGTACCGGTTTGAACATGAACTGCCCTAAGTACTCATGAAAGATGTCCAACAAAATTATTATAAATATTATGTTATCTCAATATGGTAAATCCAAAGTATCACAATTTTTTTATCATCAAAAGGGCACAAACTATTTTAGCAATATTTTCTATTTTTCGTTATTTATGAATCAAGTACAGAAAATATCCATCCAGAATTATAAATTAATTATACTATGCAGATACAACCTTAAAAATAGCATTGGCCGAGTTTCATAATTTTTCAGCAAGTATTAATCCTGAATAAATTAATTATCAAAAATCTCCAAAAGGTGAACTTGTAAAGAAAGTGTCGTAACTAAGATTCTAAAAATCATGAATAAATGTCTACAAGCATATAATGGTCTGAAAATCTCAATTCCTAAGTCTCATAATTTTTAAACAGCAATATCATCCATAATTAATTTTTTAACCATAAAACCCCTTTTTAACATTTGTGAATGAAGTACTATATTTACACAACTAAAAATTATACAAAACTTCAGGAGCAACCATTCTGACCTGAAACACTTACTACCAAGATTTCATGGGGTTTCAATGAACAGAAAGATCTAAATAATTAAAACGTCAGTTAGGGCTATAACAAACTTTACGAATGAAGTGGTAGAAATAAACATCATAAAATTCCAGTAAAATTGCTATAGGTTCTGCCCATTCCAAAACTCACTCTACCCGAGTTTCACAGCTTTTAAATAATGTTTAGTGACAGATTTTACACATTTGAGATTTTACCCTAAAACTAAGTTTAGGGTTTGAGGTCTCTACCTATCTCCAAATCCTTCGAGATTCCATCCAGATGATTTATATTATACTAAGGTCAACTCTACTGAGTTTCAAGGCAATACGAGGGCATTTGCCCCCATGTCCTTCACAACCTTCAAAACCCTCCCTTTAAGGTTTGAGTTTGGATCCTAGGGTAAATCAACCCTAAACCACACCATTTTTATCCAAGTCGGTTATAATAACCCTTCTAAGTCATTGGTCAAAATATCAGCCTCTATTGAGGTGATTTGACTGTTCCAAACTCTTAGTGCACTTTTTACTCAAAATGCCTCATTAATGCCTAGTTAAGGATAGGTGATTTCCTAGCCAAAACACATCCAAATGCGTTGGAATTTTGTATAGATCTAGGCTTTATAGCCATGGACCACTCACCAAAATTTGGGAGAGTTTGGAGGTCATTTGACCACATAAATAAATTACTCTAACTTTATTACATTAAAACAAAAACATTAGGCAACCTATCTCCAAAAATTCCCATTTTTCTACATATTCTAGGTGTGGCTAAGGGTAACCCCCAGCCCAATTTTCAGCTCATTTGGACAAGGGATGAAGAGTGGGCATTTATTTGAGGTTTTGCCCAACTCTAGGTACAACCCCCACTAAAACGGGTGCTGCGGTCCAACCACTTACCCAATCGAGTTGAAATTAATTTTATATTAATCTAGACTCGAAGGGCTACAACTTTCGTGACTGGCCATTTGTCCTAAATCGGCATCTATTTACCTCATTTTGCAGCATCAAAATGTGCCCATTTAATGTATCTTTTCCTTATATATTATATACATAATTTTTATATTATAAAAAATGTTTTTACTGTTCAACTTCTACAGAACCCGAAATCCTGAACTCAGAAAACTTATATTTCCTGTAGCTCTTCCTCGATCTGTCGCCGGCCGTCCGGTCACTTCCCTGGCAAGCCACCACCACCACCTCCGTCGAGGCGATGACTATCAGTCGGCGGTGGTTTGGCCGCCGGAGGTGGCGGTTTCCGGCGAACCCGAAAATATATTTTTCATGGTTTTTTCATGAAAAACGCAAGATAGGTCCGGCTCCATTGAGCACGAACTTCCTTTCTTAGATCCTAAGATCTACCCATAAAAGAAGAAGTAGAGGAGGACCTTGTTCGCGGTTTGGAGGCGAGATGAACGTCGTGTTGTCATGGCGCGGTGGTGGCGTTGCCGAACTTCTCCTACAGCAAGAACAACAACTCTAATCCATTGGTCAAGAGTGTATGTAAGACCCCCCTCCCCCTTACCAAGGAGGGCTACCGGATCTTATGCCCAGAACCGCCGTCTTACGGTGGCACTAACTCACGGGTTAGTCGACACCGCAACACGCCGATTCTGCCGGCTAGTACGATCATAAACCTGTAGGCCAATATGAGAAATAAGAAGTAAAACTGTGTATAAAATGCCATCAGTCCACAAGTCACAGTACAATCATATAGAAGAAATGAATAGTACAATAGTCCACAGAATAGTACAGAAGAAAGAGTAAAAAGGGCTTATGCCCAGTACATCAAATCTCTCTCTCTCACAAAAAGTAAATGCGGAAGCTATACTAGAACATCAAGACTCGTCCCACCTGAGGACGCACAGTAGTAGTGGTAGCCTGCTGAAGCGGTATCTGCTCCTCATGTCCTGCCTCCTCGACGTGCTGGTGCTCCATCTCCACGGGCTCCTAAAAATAGTTGGTCACCGACCATTAGTCAAAAAGACTAAGTCGTTTCCTCCACACCTCGCCCCGCAGCTCCTAGGCACCGAGCGGGAGGACGAAGCGGAGGACAACAAGGGGTAGCAAAATGGAAGCAGGTGACAATATCTATCTAAAGTGATACTAAGTAATGAAATTCTACTCTAGCAATGCTAAGTACAGTACAAGTAGTAAGTAAGTAAGTACGGTGCAGTAAAGGAGAGTAAAGAAACAACAGTATAAACAAGTAAATAAACTAAACTACCACTAAGCTATCATCACAATCGTACCCTAACTTATATAAGTGCCCATACAAGTATATAAGTTAGGATTTCCAGGAAATATAACTTATCATATAAAAGAGCCCATACTAATTTATATGATAAGGATCTATGAAGCGTATGACCTAATATGAATGAATGATATGATGCAATTTTATGCGCAGGCAAGTGCAACTCACACACAACGACTCTGTGATCACAGACCTTTAGTTCCCACTTTTTGAGAGCTAGCATCACTCTCGGGTACCACCGCTGTGGCTACGGCAGCAGCGGAGCGGGCGTCTCCGCTTCTAGACCGGTATGCACACTACCAAGCCTTAGACCCCTCTCATACGCCTCTGTACACGTCCAAGGTGCACTCTAGAGTCTCACGTACGTACTTTGCTGACAAACCCGTCAGTCTTGTTGGGTCGGATGTGTGTTATCGGGGGTCGTCCTCCAGACCGCAGTGTAAAACAACCCACTGGCCCCTCTAACTCCCACAACCGCCTGGTGCACCGTACTGCCATCGGTGTGACGAACGGCCAGTACCGCATGCCCCGCCACGATATTTATGCACATGCAAGTAATTCACACCGAGCCTTCCGCTCGCAGGACCAAAACCCGTCCTGAATCCCTCAAACCCAAACCCGGGTGAGAACGCACATTAGTGCCTTTATGTCAATTCCCTCCAACCCTAAACGGGTGAGCATATATCATGAAACTCTCCAACCCAAACACGGGCGAGAAGGTACAACCATGTCCTAACCTATCAAGCTACTCTTGTCTACGGTTTATTATACTTAGAGATTTATGGTTAATCCCAGGACTGCCCCCGGTATTCCCTGTGAAGGGCTCTCAAGGGGCACTAGGAACTGTGTTGGGATTACGCCCAGCGTTCCCTTTCGCAAGGATACTTATTTTAGTTGATGACTACCCATGTATCCCCCAGCTCTCCTTATTGCTTAAGTATAACCCTAGTGACTTATGGTGTTACCGGGTACCGACGGTCTTCCGCCGATCCCCCACTCCAGTTGATGACCAAGACTTGCACTTTTGATCCCTCACTAAGACAACTCTACCCACCAGGGTTACTCGTGTTGAACTCTCTCTTATTTCTGCCGATAATCAATCCCCTGGTAATCCCTAAGGCAGGACCTATTTGTGTTATATGCAGACCATGACCTATGACTACCCTAGAAATGTGATCTTCCAAAACTTAAGGCATCTTGCCTCTAAATATTTATCCTAAGGTAATATGGACTAAGGGAACTACCCTAAGGTTTCTCACAATTTTTCCTGGCCAAATGGTCATTTAATTAATTCTCTTAATTTAATCGCTCGGCCACTTTACACATGAAGTGATTTAATTAAGCATCCACTGACTTAGGGAATTTTCCTGAGATGTATATTGACCAGATATTGCTACCTTCAAAATTTCATAATTTTCCTTAAATTATTTATTGTCATTTTCTATTTAATAACAATCCCACATAAATTCCATTTTACACATGAAGTATAAGCATTACATATTCAAAAATTCCAGAAAATTTACAGAGCCTTTAAGACACTAAATTATGGCTATTGGCAGAGATTCATCAAAATTGAATGTAAGATGGCCTATGGGGTTCCATTTTAAGGTATTTACCAAAATGCCATTGTACTAGTTTAACACAAGTAATGTATCCAATAAATTCTGAGAAATTCATGATAAACTAATAACAATATTTTATGACAGTAGAATAAATCCCAAATTCTTCAGAGGTATGTATATATCATTTCAAGAATTATCATGATAAGGGTAAAATGGGAAATTTAGGGTATCTACTCCAAGGTTCTTCAAAACAGGGAAATCATAATTTTCCTAGGTCAAGTGTGATGTAATCTATGCCTTGGTAATGTTGTTTGGATTTGTTCTTGAATAAATTCTATTTTCCAATTTTAATTCCAAAATAGCTATTTTTAAAGTAAATTCCAATAAATGGAATTTTGATTCCAAAAATTCCATCATTAATTTGAGGGGTGAAATTTACCCTAATGAACCACTGGAAATAATTTCATGACACTTGCATGTCACCATTGGGCTAAATACACAAATTTGCATTTTTGCTATTTGCACACCAAGCCTTAACATAGGCTAGCACATGCAAGTGGATTCTCCCACATGCAGTGATCCCAAGGTGCTGAAAATTTTATCATGCACCAAGGGTGACCCCACTGACCCACCACCAAAATTTGGGGCCATGGGGAGGAGTAGAACTCCATATATGCCATTAATTTAAATTTTGATATTTTTCCAAAAACTATAGGAAAATGTTTTCTAAAAATTCCTAAATTTTGGCAGGAGGTAAATAAGCCCTAATAATGCATGTGACCAAAATTTGGGATCATGGTGACTAATATTGAGACTAGGGCATCCAATATAATTTTTGACCTAGTCTAGGACCAGTCCTAGGAGAAAGGTCCTACAGGGCTGTACCCTACACCAAAATGTATGTTTAGGGTGGCATGTTAAAGGTAAGACCCTAGGCTACAATTTTCATTAAGGGCTAAGCTCTGGAAATGTCTCTAAGAGGCCTAAATTTGACATGCAAGGGTACTGATTAAATGTGACAGAAAATGACACTATTCATATATTAATTAATTTAATTCAATTTACTGTTTGCACGAATCTTGAAGCAAAACCTACGGGATCTGGTCATCGTCCCCGATGAGTTAACGGCCACGATTCATTTTACCTGGACGATGATGGCCGGCCTTTTCCGGCCAGCTGAGCCACCACCACCGCCGGCGGATATCGCCACCACCTTCGTTAAGGTGGGGGCTAGCGTTTCCCGGCGGTGGGGCCGCCGGATTTGGCTCCTCCGGCGAACCCGAGCAAGAAATGAAAGGCTCGAATTTCTCCATTTCCTCACATGGCATCGGGCTCGATTGAGCCCGATATCTCCCTAGGTCGATCTAGAAAGTTAGTACGGGAAGAGGTGAGGTGAAACGCACCATAATCGGGGCTTGGCTGCGGGTCAGGCGGCGGTTTGCCGTGGTGGTGGTGCGCCGGCGAGCTCCTCCCCGAAAGTTGCATTCTCCACCGTTCTCCATGTGTAGGTAGTCGAATTCCACTCCTCTGGACCTTCTGAAGCTAATGGAGGGGTCTGTTTGGACTGAGGTGGGCTATAAGTGGAGTTAACTCCAAGGTGAGCTCGGTTTGAGCTTTGGAGGCTTCACCCATGGTGCCATGTGGCTCTCAGCTCTGTATTTCTGCTGGAAATGAAGAGGGGAAGTCAGCCACCTGGTTTTGGGCAGCCAAAACCAGCTGATGGGGTGGCCATGTGGCCACCATTCCTCTTCATCCTCTTTCTCTCTCCACTTCTCCTAAAATTTCCAAATTTACCCCCTTGCATGCATTCTCTCTCCTGATTTAGAGGGGTAGGGTTGGTCTTGTTCACTTGGGCTGACTTTGGGCCAAGTTTAGTGGGCTTGGTCCAAGGGAACTTGACTTGGCCTTCATTTCACTCTTTAGGTCAATTTGTTGACCAAATTGACTTTTAGGGTTGACTGGTCAACTATGGTGGGTGGACTGACCCCACTTGGTGGAAATGGGTCTAGTGGCACCACCCAACTTGGTTTGGGTCAAGGGGGTGCCCCACTTAGGTTAATTAGGCCTATAGGTGTGGGTTTGACCAAATTAAGCCCAAGGTTGACCTTGGTCAACTGGGGTCAAAATGTTGACCCAGTGACATACCCTAGGGTCCACTTAGATTGTTTTTAGGGTTAGGGCAATGTGGTGGGGTCATGGTGTGGCTAGGGTCTTTAATTAGGTTAGTTTGACCTAGTTTGACTTGGTCCTATAGTGGGCTCCACATGGCCACTACCCACTATCTAGGGTCAAACCTAGTTGATCCCCTTAGGTCTCACCTCATGCCTAACCCAATCTAAGTTGAGGGGTCCAGAAGTAACATGGGATGTTACAAATTCCAATAAACAAGAAAATAATTTCGTCCCCGAAATTTAAGTTCGGGTCTACGGGGTTCTATTTGCAAGAATTATCAAGAATCTTAAAAGCATATCTTAAATGTACCTGATGCGAATAGCTCCGGGTGTTGCTCCAGCATCAGATCTCTCGGCTCCCAAGTGTGCTCCTCCCGTCCATGGTTGGACCACAGCACCTTCACAAGGGGAACCTTCTTCTTCCGCAACACTCGGATGGCTGTATCGTCAATCCGGATCGGCTCCAATCTCACTGACCTGTCAGGCTCTACCGGTCCGGCTGTAGTGGTAATGTGCTGCTCCGGCCGAAGAAGAGCCCTCCGTAAGGAAGAGACATGAAAGACGTCATGTAATGCACCCAACTCCGGTGGCAGCTGCAGTCGGTAAGCCAAGGGGCCGATCCGCTCCAGGATCAGGTATGGCCCCATGTATCGTGGACTGAGCTTCTTGTGCCTCCGCACTCGAGAAACACCGTGTACTGGACGTATCTTCAAGAATACCCTGTCTCCAACCTGGAACTCCACCTTCCGGTGCCGAGCATCATAATACTTTGCCTGCCTGCTCTGGGCCTCCAGTAGCCGATCCCTGATCAATCGAATCTGAGCCTCAGTGTCCTCTATATAATCAGATCCCAGAGCCCTGGTATCCACATCCTGTACCCATGATAGCGGAGTCCGGCATCTCCTCCCATAAAGCGCCTCGTACGGAGCCATCCTGATGCTAGCCTGGTGGCTGTTATTATACGAGAATTCGATCAATGGTAGCAGCCTCTCCCAAGGCCTCCCCGTATCCAATATGCATAATCTGAGCAGGTCCTCCATGGTCCGGATGGTCCGCTCGGTCTGTCCGTCGGTCTGCGGGTGGAAGGCGGTACTAAAGGTAAGCCGAGATCCCAAGTGAGCATGCACGGCCCTCCACTCGCTCGAAGTGAACCGACCATCACGGTCCGAAACAATAGTCCTGGGGATACCATGATACCTGATGTACTGCTCCACAAATAGTCTCACCAGAACTGTAACTGGGGCATCCTTCCGAACTGGGATAAACCGCGCGACCTTGGTCAATCTGTCCACTATAACCCATATAGAATCATGTCCGGAGTGGGAGCGAGGCAATCCGTGTACAAAGTCCATAGCAATGTCCTCGAACTTCCACTCTGGAACTGGCAGTGGCTGTAATAAACCTCCCGGGCTCTTGCATTCCGCCTTCACACGCTGGCAGGTCTCGCAATGGGTCACAAAATCCGTGATCTCCCTCTTCATCCCGGGCCAATACATAGATCTCCGCAAATCTGCCCACATCTTGGTGATGCCGGGGTGCACTGAATATCTCGAGCAATGTGCTTCTCGGAGGATGTCATCTCGAATACTGCCCCCTGCTGGTATGTAGATGCGCCCCCGGAACCGAAGAAGATCATCCTGTAGTGTGTAGTCCTCGACCTTGCCCCTCGCTAGGGCACTGAAAATCGGCTGTAACGCGGCATCCAGCCTCTGGTGTGCCCGGATGCGCTCCTGTATATCATCGCAGCTGATCACTGAGCTCAAATACTCTCTATATACCACTGGCTCGGTCTCGGACACCACGGTAATGTGCATGTCCTCCATCATCTGAAGCAGCTCTATGGACATCAATCGGGGCTCCGGTCCAGAAGTGCCGGCCCTCCTGCTCAAAGCATCCGCAACCGTGTTCGCTTTCCCCGGGTGATAGTGGATCTTGTAGTCATAATCACAGAGGAACTCCAGCCACCTCCTCTGTCTCAGATTTAAGTCCTTCTGCGTATCAATATACTTGAGATTCTTGTGATCTGAAAAGATGTCACAATGAATCCCGTATAGGTAATGTCTCCATATCTTTAGGGCGAAAACCACGGCCCCGAGCTCTAGATCATGTACTGGATAGTTATGCTCATGCTTCTTCAACTGTCGCGAAGCATAAGCAATAACGTGTCCATGCTGCATCAAGACTGCACCCATCCCCTGATAAGAGGCGTCCGTGTAGATCTGGAATCCTTCGCTCCCGGATGGAAGCGCAAGAATGGGGGATGAGATGAGTCGGTCCTTCAGCTCCTGAAAAGCCGTCTCACACCGTTCTGACCAAACAAAATCAGCATCCTTCTTCGTCAAGGACGTGAGGGGGAGTGCTATCCTTGAGAACCCCTCCACGAACTTGCGGTAATAGCCTGCTAGTCCCAAGAAACTGCGGATGTCAGATGCGGTCTTCGGCCGTGGCCAATCCCTCACCGTCTCTATCTTGGCTGGGTCCACTGCTAACCCAGCCCCGCTGATCGTGTGCCCCAGGAATGCCACCTCCTGCAACCAGAACTGGCACTTCGAAAATTTTGCGTACATCTGTGTCTCCCTCAACCTCTGCAGGACCTGTGCCAAGTGCTCCGTATGCTCCTCCTGAGTCCGAGAATATATAAGGATGTCGTCGATGAATACTATCACAAAGCGATCCAAGAAAGGCTCGAAGACACGGTTCATCAGACTCATGAATGCAGCAGGAGCATTCGTGAGCCCAAAAGGCATCACCGTGAATTCGTATAGCCCATAGCGCGAACTGAAAGCCGTCTTCGGTATGTCTTCTTCCCTGATACGGAGCTGATAGTAGCCGGATCGCAGATCTAACTTGGAGAACCAGAATGCTCCCTGTAGCTGGTCAAATAACTCATCTATCCGAGGCAGAGGATAGGTGTTGCGGACCGTCAACCGGTTCAGCTCCCGGTAATCTATACACAATCGCAGTGATCCATCCTTCTTTTTCACAAATAGAACTGGTGCCCCCCATGGCGATGAACTAGGCCGTACAAATCCTGACTCGACTAGCTCCTGCAGTTGAGTTCTGAACTCTGCTAACTCTCTAGGAGCCATCCTGTAGGGTGCTCGGGACACCGGCTTCGCCCCCGGCACTAGCTGAATCCTGAAATCCAAGTCTCTAGCAGGCGGTAGCCCGGGCAATTTCTCCGGGAATACGTCGGAGAAATCCCGAACCACCGGAATATCTGAGATAGTCGCCTCTGTCCCCACCATCTCGAAGCAGACAATATAGACTTCTTCACCCTGCTCATGGGCCTTCACAGTCTGTATAGAAGATAATAGTAGGTGGCAGACAGGCTGGATACCTTCAACGATAACATGGGAGTCGCCATGTCTCAGCGTGATCCTCCTGGACGGACAATCTATCTGGGCATGGTTCCGGTGCAACCAGGCCATGCCCAAGATCAAGTCAAAGTCCTGCAGCTTCAGAATAGTTGCCGGCGCCTCAAAAGCCTTGCCGCCAATCTCGGCCTCCATGTCGCAATGTGCAGTAGTTCGCAGCTCCGACCCATCGGGTAGGCGTACCCTCATCTCTAGTCCAGGGAACCTCTCCACGCCTTCGAGTCCGTCGATGAAGGCCTCAGATACGAACGAGTGTGAAGCACCCGTGTCGAAAAGAGTATGAGCGGGCTTGCCGCTGATCATGACTATGCCTGAGGTTTGTTTATGTGAAGGTTAATGGTTATCCTATGGTTCCAAGTACTATATATATATCATTGGGAAAATTTAAGGAAATTCAAAATTAACTTCAAGTACCTGTAATGACCTCCTCGGGATTTCTCGGCTCTGTGAGGTCCAAGGCGTATATCTACTCCTGCTCGCGCCTCCTGCCATGATATCCCCGGCCTCGGCCTCGTCCTCGGCCTCGTCCTCGGCCCTGCTGTACTGGGGCCACTGGAGGTGGAGGAGGAGGAGGGGGATGGAATCGGTGCGGGCACTCCGACCTGATGTGCCCAGGCTGGCGGCATCCATAACAAACCACTTGTCGGTGGCCTCGGTCATCCTGTCTCCTCGATCATGTATCTGTAGAGGTGGGGGAGCCAAAGCTGGAGGAGGCCCCTGCTCCTGCCTGAAGTTGGGACGACGACGTCCCCCACCCCTCCTGTATCCAATGGTCCTGCCCCTCTGAGAGCCCCTACTGCTCTCACCTGACGTCGATCCATCAAATGGTCTCTTCCCTCCGGCTCGCACCATCAGCTGGTCAGCCTCCAGCTTCTTCGCCATCTCGATGATCTGTCTGGATGTGCCATGAGAAATGAATAACAGAGCCTGCCTCAGATCGTCCCTGAGGCCCCGGTAGAACCTCTTCGCATACCTCCTATCGTCGGTGTCCTGAATCCCCGCGAACCTGGCCAAGTGGGAGAACTCCCTCTGGTACTCTATCACAGATCTGGTCCCCTGCTTGAGGTTCAAAAACCTCTCCTCCAAAGCATCCCTGTCCGTAGTAGAGACGAAGTGCTCCAGGAACACATCGCCAAACTCCTCCCAAGAAATCTCTGACAACTCAAAGTCCGCATAAGTAGTCTCCCGGACTGACTTCCACCATCTCTTCGCGTGGGCCTCTAGCACGGAGGTGGCTAGAGGTACTGCCTGGCCGACTGGGCAGCTGATGCCCGCTAAGATCTCGTGTATGGCCTCCAGCCATTCTTCTGTCTTCACTGCATCCTCTGTCCCACGGTACGTCGGTGGGGACAGGCTCTTGAATGCACTCAGCCAGCTCGACCCCGGATTTGGCTGTGGAGCCGGGACTTGCTGGGCTCTAAAGGCATCCAAAATCGCCGTCAGGGTCTGCCCCATCTCCGTATGTAGGAATGGAGTGGCAGCTGGAGGGGGAGGAGCCACATTTTGCGGCGCTGCGACCTGTGGAGGTTGCATAAAGGTAAGGTTAGAGCAAAATTGGCCTAACAAGTTGTACTTTGTGGACCATTTCTGTGACTTTTGTACATGGGCACACCACTGCTTCCGCTGCATAGTTTGTCCGCAAACTAATGCTGGGGCGGGGGTGGTCCCATGTTGTGGACTTCTTTCTCATATGATCGTTGTTCGAGTGATACCAGTTTGTAAGACCCCCCTCCCCCTTACCAAGGAGGGCTACCGGATCTTATGCCCAGAACCGCCGTCTTACGGTGGCACTAACTCACGGGTTAGTCGACACCGCAACACGCCGATTCTGCCGGCTAGTACGATCATAAACCTGTAGGCCAATATGAGAAATAAGAAGTAAAACTGTGTATAAAATGCCATCAGTCCACAAGTCACAGTACAATCATATAGAAGAAATGAATAGTACAATAGTCCACAGAATAGTACAGAAGAAAGAGTAAAAAGGGCTTATGCCCAGTACATCAAATCTCTCTCTCTCACAAAAAGTAAATGCGGAAGCTATACTAGAACATCAAGACTCGTCCCACCTGAGGACGCACAGTAGTAGTGGTAGCCTGCTGAAGCGGTATCTGCTCCTCATGTCCTGCCTCCTCGACGTGCTGGTGCTCCATCTCCACGGGCTCCTAAAAATAGTTGGTCACCGACCATTAGTCAAAAAGACTAAGTCGTTTCCTCCACACCTCGCCCCGCAGCTCCTAGGCACCGAGCGGGAGGACGAAGCGGAGGACAACAAGGGGTAGCAAAATGGAAGCAGGTGACAATATCTATCTAAAGTGATACTAAGTAATGAAATTCTACTCTAGCAATGCTAAGTACAGTACAAGTAGTAAGTAAGTAAGTACGGTGCAGTAAAGGAGAGTAAAGAAACAACAGTATAAACAAGTAAATAAACTAAACTACCACTAAGCTATCATCACAATCATACCCTAACTTATATAAGTGCCCATACAAGTATATAAGTTAGGATTTCCAGGAAATATAACTTATCATATAAAAGAGCCCATACTAATTTATATGATAAGGATCTATGAAGCGTATGACCTAATATGAATGAATGATATGATGCAATTTTATGCGCAGGCAAGTGCAACTCACACACAACGACTCTGTGATCACAGACCTTTAGTTCCCACTTTTTGAGAGCTAGCATCACTCTCGGGTACCACCGCTGTGGCTACGGCAGCAGCGGAGCGGGCGTCTCCGCTTCTAGACCGGTATGCACACTACCAAGCCTTAGACCCCTCTCATACGCCTCTGTACACGTCCAAGGTGCACTCTAGAGTCTCGCGTACGTACTTTGCTGACAAACCCGTCAGTCTTGTTGGGTCGGATGTGTGTTATCGGGGGTCGTCCTCCAGACCGCAGTGTAAAACAACCCACTGGCCCCTCTAACTCCCACAACCGCCTGGTGCACCGTACTGCCATCGGTGTGACGAACGGCCAGTACCGCATGCCCCGCCACGATATTTATGCACATGCAAGTAATTCACACCGAGCCTTCCGCTCGCAGGACCAAAACCCGTCCTGAATCCCTCAAACCCAAACCCGGGTGAGAACGCACATTAGTGCCTTTATGTCAATTCCCTCCAACCCTAAACGGGTGAGCATATATCATGAAACTCTCCAACCCAAACACGGGCGAGAAGGTACAACCATGTCCTAACCTATCAAGCTACTCTTGTCTACGGTTTATTATACTTAGAGATTTATGGTTAATCCCAGGACTGCCCCCGGTATTCCCTGTGAAGGGCTCTCAAGGGGCACTAGGAACTGTGTTGGGATTACGCCCAGCGTTCCCTTTCGCAAGGATACTTATTTTAGTTGATGACTACCCATGTATCCCCCAGCTCTCCTTATTGCTTAAGTATAACCCTAGTGACTTATGGTGTTACCGGGTACCGACGGTCTTCCGCCGATCCCCCACTCCAGTTGATGACCAAGACTTGCACTTTTGATCCCTCACTAAGACAACTCTACCCACCAGGGTTACTCGTGTTGAACTCTCTCTTATTTCTGCCGATAATCAATCCCCTGGTAATCCCTAAGGCAGGACCTATTTGTGTTATATGCAGACCATGACCTATGACTACCCTAGAAATGTGATCTTCCAAAACTTAAGGCATCTTGCCTCTAAATATTTATCCTAAGGTAATATGGACTAAGGGAACTACCCTAAGGTTTCTCACAATTTTTCCTGGCCAAATGGTCATTTAATTAATTCTCTTAATTTAATCGCTCGGCCACTTTACACATGAAGTGATTTAATTAAGCATCCACTGACTTAGGGAATTTTCCTGAGATGTATATTGACCAGATATTGCTACCTTCAAAATTTCATAATTTTCCTTAAATTATTTATTGTCATTTTCTATTTAATAACAATCCCACATAAATTCCATTTTACACATGAAGTATAAGCATTACATATTCAAAAATTCCAGAAAATTTACAGAGCCTTTAAGACACTAAATTATGGCTATTGGCAGAGATTCATCAAAATTGAATGTAAGATGGCCTATGGGGTTCCATTTTAAGGTATTTACCAAAATGCCATTGTACTAGTTTAACACAAGTAATGTATCCAATAAATTCTGAGAAATTCATGATAAACTAATAACAATATTTTATGACAGTAGAATAAATCCCAAATTCTTCAGAGGTATGTATATATCATTTCAAGAATTATCATGATAAGGGTAAAATGGGAAATTTAGGGTATCTACTCCAAGGTTCTTCAAAACAGGGAAATCATAATTTTCCTAGGTCAAGTGTGATGTAATCTATGCCTTGGTAATGTTGTTTGGATTTGTTCTTGAATAAATTCTATTTTCCAATTTTAATTCCAAAATAGCTATTTTTAAAGTAAATTCCAATAAATGGAATTTTGATTCCAAAAATTCCATCATTAATTTGAGGGGTGAAATTTACCCTAATGAACCACTGGAAATAATTTCATGACACTTGCATGTCACCATTGGGCTAAATACACAAATTTGCATTTTTGCTATTTGCACACCAAGCCTTAACATAGGCTAGCACATGCAAGTGGATTCTCCCACATGCAGTGATCCCAAGGTGCTGAAAATTTTATCATGCACCAAGGGTGACCCCACTGACCCACCACCAAAATTTGGGGCCATGGGGAGGAGTAGAACTCCATATATGCCATTAATTTAAATTTTGATATTTTTCCAAAAACTATAGGAAAATGTTTTCTAAAAATTCCTAAATTTTGGCAGGAGGTAAATAAGCCCTAATAATGCATGTGACCAAAATTTGGGATCATGGTGACTAATATTGAGACTAGGGCATCCAATATAATTTTTGACCTAGTCTAGGACCAGTCCTAGGAGAAAGGTCCTACAGGGCTGTACCCTACACCAAAATGTATGTTTAGGGTGGCATGTTAAAGGTAAGACCCTAGGCTACAATTTTCATTAAGGGCTAAGCTCTGGAAATGTCTCTAAGAGGCCTAAATTTGACATGCAAGGGTACTGATTAAATGTGACAGAAAATGACACTATTCATATATTAATTAATTTAATTCAATTTACTGTTTGCACGAATCTTGAAGCAAAACCTACGGGATCTGGTCATCGTCCCCGATGAGTTAACGGCCACGATTCATTTTACCTGGACGATGATGGCCGGCCTTTTCCGGCCAGCTGAGCCACCACCACCGCCGGCGGATATCGCCACCACCTTCGTTAAGGTGGGGGCTAGCGTTTCCCGGCGGTGGGGCCGCCAGATTTGGCTCCTCCGGCGAACCCGAGCAAGAAATGAAAGGCTCGAATTTCTCCATTTCCTCACATGGCATCGGGCTCGATTGAGCCCGATATCTCCCTAGGTCGATCTAGAAAGTTAGTACGGGAAGAGGTGAGGTG
This sequence comes from Platanthera guangdongensis, assembly GCA_039583875.1. Lineage (NCBI taxonomy): Eukaryota > Viridiplantae > Streptophyta > Magnoliopsida > Asparagales > Orchidaceae > Platanthera > Platanthera guangdongensis. The sequence goes on from CM077147.1 coordinate 70,100,387, forward strand.
AAACGCACCATAATCGGGGTTTGGCTGCGGGTCAGGCGGCGGTTTGCCGTGGTGGTGGTGCGCCGGCGAGCTCCTCCCCGAAAGTTGCATTCTCCACCGTTCTCCATGTGTAGGTAGTCGAATTCCACTCCTCTGGACCTTCTGAAGCTAATGGAGGGGTCTGTTTGGACTGAGGTGGGCTATAAGTGGAGTTAACTCCAAGGTGAGCTCGGTTTGAGCTTTGGAGGCTTCACCCATGGTGCCATGTGGCTCTCAGCTCTGTATTTCTGCTGGAAATGAAGAGGGGAAGTCAGCCACCTGGTTTTGGGCAGCCAAAACCAGCTGATGGGGTGGCCATGTGGCCACCATTCCTCTTCATCCTCTTTCTCTCTCCACTTCTCCTAAAATTTCCAAATTTACCCCCTTGCATGCATTCTCTCTCCTGATTTAGAGGGGTAGGGTTGGTCTTGTTCACTTGGGCTGACTTTGGGGAAAGTTTAGTGGGCTTGGTCCAAGGGAACTTGACTTGGCCTTCATTTCACTCTTTAGGTCAATTTGTTGACCAAATTGACTTTTAGGGTTGACTGGTCAACTATGGTGGGTGGACTGACCCCACTTGGTGGAAATGGGTCTAGTGGCACCACCCAACTTGGTTTGGGTCAAGGGGGTGCCCCACTTAGGTTAATTAGGCCTATAGGTGTGGGTTTGACCAAATTAAGCCCAAGGTTGACCTTGGTCAACTGGGGTCAAAATGTTGACCCAGTGACATACCCTAGGGTCCACTTAGATTGTTTTTAGGGTTAGGGCAATGTGGTGGGGTCATGGTGTGGCTAGGGTCTTTAATTAGGTTAGTTTGACCTAGTTTGACTTGGTCCTATAGTGGGCTCCACATGGCCACTACCCACTATCTAGGGTCAAACCTAGTTGATCCCCTTAGGTCTCACCTCATGCCTAACCCAATCTAAGTTGAGGGGTCCAGAAGTAACATGGGATGTTACAGTGTAACTTCTCATCTTGCCCTAAGGGGGCTTTTATAGATCACCAAGTGGGGAGGGGAAAGGGTAAAGTATTTATGGCCATGAAGGTTCTCCTCTTAATAGTATTTCGGTTCTGATGGAGGGAGAGGAAAAGGTGGAAGATGAAAAGATGTGTCAAGGTGGCGATTTCCCATTGGGCCAACACTTCCTCATTTTATTAAGTAATTAGAGAAGGAAACGGCCCATAAATACTCCAGGTGTAAATTCCCATAATCAGAGTTAATTATGGCATATGTTAAAGTAATTTCCATCCTGGCTGACGTTTCGGCCTTTGTCACGGGCGTGACACGTAGGTCACAGGCGTGACATTAGTCCATTCATCGTTCTCGAGTCGACGACCGATTTTTTGCTTCGGTTCACGGGTCACTCCCCCCCCCCACCCATGTCACTGGTGTGACACATTTGTCAAGGGCGTAAAAGGTGTTATTCAGTCGACGTTCGTCGAGATGATGTCGATGGTCGGTGGGGGTGTCATGCCCTAGTTCACGGGCATGACGAGCCTGTCACGGGCATTGAAAGTGCAGGTTAGATCTGATATACTATAGAGGGGGGTGAATAGAGTATGGTCCTCACTAAAAACTTTTTACAACCTTTGTTGTATTTCTAAGTGAACAGGGAAGCAAATAAAATAAAGTAAACACAGCAACTAACTAAACATAGAGCACAGCCAGAAAATAAAAGAAAAGAGCAACCAGAAGACACAAGGAGCTATAGTGTTTCCCCAATAAATCTGGGTACATCCACTCTTCTACCACCCTAGGTAAGAATCCTCTACAAGATGAGTTGATCAGGTGTCCTGTGCACCAATGAGCTTTTGATAAGGTGCTCAAAAACCAACCCTCAAGTCTTTTGTAAGGAGACTTGCAACCAAAATAATTTTGAAGGGATTTAAAATCCTGTACAGGAATTGGAAAGAGGATGATAGTGTCTTCTCTGTCAACAATCAGAGAGAAGACTTGTGGATTGATTATAGTAGATCTTGCTCCCCCTGAGATCTTGAATTGGTCAGTAATGCTGGAGCACTGCTTCAGGGTGATACGTCTTCAATGACCTAGAATGCCTGCACCAGAAATGCTTCAGGAACTTCTTTTGACAAATAGAACTTTGTTGTCCTTTGAAGTTGTCCTGAGAATAGAGAGAAGAAGACTCTTGATTGAATTTGATTGTTCTTCTTCTTCCTCTTGAAAAAGTTCTATGGTCAAGGCTGATTGCAGTCAAGAACTTTCGATTTGAGAATGTTTGTTCTTTTCTGCAACTTCAGAGTGACAGTCTGATTGAGTGTATTGCTTGCTGTACTGTGTTCCTGTTACTGTTACTCTATCACTGCTTGATCCTTTTCTCTCTTACTGTGTGTAGTCTCTTTCTAACTGAGGAACATTCAAACTTTTTTTGAATGTCGAGCAGTAATTGCAGTCGGCATTGGAAAGAATCAGCAATCAAGAACTTTCCTAACTGTCCCATGGAAAAATGACATGTAATCATCCATAGTCAATGTGCGTTCCAACGGTAACATTCCGAGAAGATCTGACATTAAATGTTCTGGAATCATCGCCAAGAAACGGGACGGGAAACTAGAAGAAAATCTAGTCTGGATTCGTCGAACGAAGAACACAATTCGTCGAGCTGCACTTGTGTTCGTCGAGCTGTGCTTGAGTTAGTCGAGCTGAGCTTGAGTTCGTCGAGCTGAGCTTGAGTTCGTCGAGCTGAGCTTGAGAGAGTTCGTCGACCAGACAATCTTCATTCGTCAAACAGACAGTCTTCATTCGTCGAGCTGAGAAAAGTTCTGGACTTAGGCAAACTATACTACATCTGCTGAAATGCTGTGTCGACAGAAGTTGGTGTCGACAGATTGATCTTGGTGTCGACACAAACCCTAAGTGTCTACATAAGCTGGTGTCGACTGATATCCTGGTGTCGACAGAAATCCTCTGGTGTCGACCTAAGCTGGTGTCGACACAAATTGTCTGATGTCGACACAAACCCTAAGTGTCAACACAAATTCTCTGAGTCCAGAAATCGTCGAGTAGAGTATACCATTCGTCGACCTGAGAAGCTGACTTCGTCGACCTCAGAAGCTGTGAACTTGAGGTCCAAGTTCGTCGAGCTCAGAATATAATTCGTCGACCGAAGCTTGAAGCTGGACTTAGAAAAATTTTAAGTTCTCCTGACTTTGGCTTGATGTAGAACCTGAGTATTCGTCGAACAGAGAACACAGATCGTCGAGCTCAGCACTAAGAATTGCCTCACGATCGTCAAGCGCAGAACTCCTTTCGTCGAGCTGAGTTCGACGAACGTCGAACTCACTTTACTTAGTCTTGAAAACTTGTTAGACTGGAGTCTCTGATGGTCTTGTTGAAAGCTGGTCCATCTGGAGTTGAGCCTAAGGACTTGACCTAGACTCTAGGACACAAATTGACCCTGACTATATATGATGGGTCACATCCTAAGTCAGTGAACCTAGCCCAAATCAACTAGGGATCCAACAATCTCCCACTATTTGGGTGAGGTCACTAACAGAGACTCAAAACAGAAAAACAAAGCAAGAAAAGAGATATATCTGGCAGAGAATTATAACACATGCAACAGATATATATATACACAGCTTTGTTTAAACAGATAGCATGGTTTGAAAAACAACAACAGACAGAAAATGAAATAACACAAAAAGTGTACTTCTTTGGCTTCTTCTGCTGAGGTTTGTCTTCAGATGTTTACTCTCCTATCTTCTTGAAAATGATTTCTCTCTTTGGATCTCGAGCTTGAGCTATTGTCATCGTGATGTCAGCTGCCCCAATAATATTCAATGAAGTTGCTCTGGGGACAACTGCTTCTGGATGAAGTTTCATATAATCATCAACATTAAACAATTTATTTCCTTTGTCAAACCTTTTCAGCTCTTTTTTTCTATACTTTGATATAGTTGATAATCCTGATATATCTTTACCTTCAGCCTTGGCTTTATTTATCAAAGATAGACCAATCAGCTCTTGGTACCTACCATTATTGCAGTATTAGCAGTTTCTCGATCTTCAACAGGAATTGGAGGATAAAGAGGTCTCTTTAAACTATCAGCTTTTTGAACTTCAGAACTTTGCTGCTGCTGCTGCTTACTTTGACTTTGACTACCTGAGGAGGATGGCCTCTGCTGACTGCTTCCAGAAGATCTCCCTGACTGTCTCTGATAAGTTTGCATTGGGGCAGATCTCTGGGAGCTAGATCCACTGGCAGCAGCTGCTGGAGGAGAAGGAGGAGGATCCTTCCTGTACCTGTGCACTGGAGGAGGGGAATATCTCCTGCTTCTCTTTCTATCTTTCTGCTGGTTTTTGGAGAGCCACAACCATGCTGGCATACCCTTATAAGGAGCAACATTGTGCAGAATATAATAGGGAGTGTCTGCAGTGGGATTTTGCTTGGGAGCTGGAGGAGGAGCAACCTTTCTCTTCTTTGCCAACAATCTCTTTTTCTTAATAACAGCATCTTCATCAGAATCATCATCATCATCATCATCAGAAGCTGAATCCTGAGGAATATCATACAATGCATCCAAAGTTTTAAAGCTTTATCAGAAACAACAACCTTTTCTGGAGAAGGGGCAGAATGTTCAGGAATAGGGGTTTCAGCAACAAGAGAAGAAGTAATTGTACAAGAATTAGAAACAAAAGAGATAGTGCTATCAGCTACTGCCTTATTCTCTTCTTCAATGTCAGCCTGAATAAGCTCATCTAAAGTAGGCATCGGAGACTCATCCATAACAAAATCTGGTGCTGAAACTAGCACTGAAGAATCTTCTGGAATGACCTCTGGGTTAGAAGCTGAGATGGAGGCTGAAGCTGAGAGAGCAAAATTGTCACAGAGTTGCTTAGCAACTGTCGGACTAGCTGGAGAGGTATATGGTACAATAGCCAAATATGGCTTAGTAAAATCAGCTGGAAGAGATTGCATATATACAGTATCAAAGTTACTTAACAAAACAGATAAATTCACTGTGGGATTTAAATAGAAATCACCAACAAGAGTTATTTGAGCAACTGACTCATCCAAATCAATGTCACTATCCATAAATTGAATTAACTCAATCATCTCAGAATCAAAATCTGACAAAGTTGTTGTATCCTCATCTGAATCTGCAACTGCTGGAGAGGGAACTGCTGCTGTGACTGCTGCTACTGCTGCAACTGCATCTGTTGTAACTTCATCACTAAGCATCTCCCCCTGCCTGGGTTTAGGAGAACCTGGAGCCAGGCCCCTAGATGAAGAGGGGACAATAGATAGAAGAGAGATCTGGGCAGATGAGGAATTGATGGAGGTCACAAGAGGTGTAATGGCCTCTTGGATAAGAGATTGGATGAGAGGAGTGAGCAGGGAGATGATGGTAGATGGATCAAATGGGGAAGGGGAAGAGGATGGAATGGGAGGAGGAATAACAGATGGAGTGGGGGCATCTTGCATGATTGTGTCTGAGGGTATGATGTAAGATGGAATGGTGGATAAGTGTGGGGGAAGAGGAGACTGTGGAGATGGAATGTTTGTAAGGTCAAGTGGTGGAGATGAAGGAGGAGTAGGTACATGAGGAGGCTTCTTTGGAGGAAGGGGTGCTGGAAGAGATGGTTGAGATGGAGGAACCTCTTCAGCAGGGTGGGGAGCGGCATTTACAGCCCTTGTGCTCTCTGAAGTTTGGAGGGAGGAGGAAGAAGCCTTTGCGGGATTGGAGATAGTCCTCTCCCACCTGCCAAATAGAGCGCAAGTGAGGAGCTTACTGGCGTTTATGGAGATGGTCGGCGAGACCATATATTCAGCAGCCTTCTCCTTGAGAAATATTCCCAATATTCTGCCAAAGCAGACTTCCTTCTTGTTGTTCTTCTTCTTGATCAATTCAAAGAAGACCTTACTCCAATCAACATGTCTCTTATTCACTACTGCACAAATTCTTAGAAATTGGTGACGGGTAATATAGTCATGAGCAGAGTGCTTGGCCATCAGTATTTTTCCCGCAATATCCGCCAGAAACTGGTAGGCGGCGGACAATTGCTTTTTCAACAACTTATTAGGGTTGTTACCAGAATAACCCATCAGTTTCAGCATATCATTGAATTCCTCAGAATCCATTTCCATGTTATCTTCTCCGTTTACTAAACCAAATATCTCAGAAAGAACCGCGGGAGACAATGAAACAGCAGTACTCCCTATATTGTCGGTCAAAACATCATCTTCAGAAACAGCAGATGTATATACCCAATCTCTTATTTCTGTTCCATGTAGTTTGATGCGCCTGGTCATGAAATCCTTTAGACTCAGTTCTTCCAGTAATTCCAAGATGTACAGAAAAATTGGGTCAGAATGTTGAAAAGAGTCGAAGTCCGTGTCGAATCCAGTATCAAACTTCATCACAATCAAAGCTCCTGTGGGAATCTACATTGATGACCTGCAAGAAAAACACAGAGAGAAACGGTGATTAAGAGCAAAAGAACTGAAAGCGCGGGACAGAGGTCGAAGAAAACCTAGATATAAGAATTTCAAAATATGAATCGACAAACTCCGTTCCACGAAAAAGAAAACTTCTTTGAACTGAGCTCGACGAAATAGGTTATAGACAGATAATTCGTCGATCTCATCCAGAAGAATCGAACACAGTTCGTCGAACTCCGTTCGACGAAATGTCTTCTGAAGCAAAGTTCGTCGATCTCTGGTTGACGAAAATTGTTTCCTCAGACAGAGAATTCGTCGATCGCCGTTTGACGAGAATCTCTCAAACTTTCCCTAATTCGTCGAACTTTGTTCGACGAACTCTGGAAAATTCATCGAATGCAGACAGAAACTAGGTTAACTCTTCCCCATTAATCATTCCCAGTTGATTTATAAAGAATAGATGGTTTTCTCATCCAATGGCTTGGTGAAAATGTCTGCTCTCTGTAGATCAGTAGAAATATGGATCAAGTTAATTTTCTTTTTGTTCACATTATCTCTAATGAAATGATGTCTTATTTCAATATGTTTAGTCTTAGAATGGTGAACTGGATTCTGTGCTATTGCAATAGCACTAGTATTATCACAAAATAATGTTGAATTATTTAAGTCGACACCATAGTCTAAGAGTTGATTTTTTATCCATAACATTTGTGAACAATAACTACCAGCAGCCATGTATTCTGCTTCTGCTGTTGATGTAGACACAGAGGTCTGCTTTTTACAAAACCAGGAGACAAGTCTCATACCAAGGAACTGGCAAGTTCCAGAGGTACTTTTCCTATCCACTCTACATCCATCATAGTCAGCATCTGAGTATCTAGTTAACTCAAACTCTGACTCTACAGGATACCAGAGTCCTAGACAAGGGCAACTCTTTATATATCTCAAAATTATTTTTAGGAAAATAAGGTGAGATTCTTTAGGGTTCACTTGGAACCTAGCACAAAGGTATGTGGCAAACATTATATCAGGTCTGCTAGCTGTGAGGTATAATAGGGATCCAACAATTGCCCTATAATTTTTCTGATCCACAGCTGCATCAGAATCCACAACAGTTTCCCTGCTGCATCAGAATCCACAACAGTATTTGTAGCCATAGGGGTTTTCATCCCTGAAGCATCACCCATCCCAAACTTTTTGATAAGCTCTTTAGCATACTTAGCTTGGGAGAGGAAGATACCATCTGGGAGCTGCTTCACTTGGAGAATAAGGAAGTAGGAAAGCTCACCCATGCTACTCATCTCAAATTTAGAATGCATGAGGTCAGCAAACCTCTTGCACAATTTGGGATCAGTAGACCCAAAAATGATGTCATCCACATATATTTATACTAATAAAATTTGGTCCTTATGATGTCTTGTGAAAAGTGTTTTATTTATGCTTCCTCTTGTAAATTCATGCTCTAAAAGAAAGCTTGCTAGGGTCTCATACCAAGCTCTTGGAGCTTGCTTTAAACCATAGAGAGCTTTATGCAATTTAAAAACAAAAGAGGGTTGAGTTGGAGAGATAAAACCTGGAGGTTGTTCTACATAAACTTCTTCTTGAAGTACTCCATTCAGAAATGCACTTTTGACATCCATCTGTTAGTCCTTGAATCTCTTGTGAGCTGTATAGGCAAGGAATATTCTAATGGCCTCTAACCTTGCAACAGGGGCAAAGGTGTGGTCATAGTCTATTCCTTCCTCTTGTCTGTAGCCTTAAGTAACAAGCCTAGCCTTGTTCCTCACTATGTTGCCTTGAGCATCCAACTTGTTCCTGTAGACCGATTTGGTTCCAATAACTGGGTAGTTATGGGATCTTAGAACCAAATCCCAAACTCTACATCTCTCAAACTGATTTAGTTGCTCTTGTATTGCAATGATCCAGTGGGGATCTTGCTCTGCCTCATGAATGCTGAGAGGTTAAATTTGAGAGAGAAAACAGGCTTGCATCAAGTCTTGGTTAAGTTGATACCTTGTCAGTACACCTGCTGAAATGTCTCCAATCACTTGAGATCTGGGGTGATCTCTAAGTGTGACAAGATCAGTTGGTGGAGTTGGTTGGACAACAGCTTCTATATTTAATTCCTCTTGGGGAATGGTACTAGCTGTTGAGGGAAGTTCAGCCACTTCCTCTTGACTTTCCTCTTCACTATCTTTAGCAGCCTGTGGAGTAGGATGGTTTGATATCTGTTGGGTAAGGTTCAGTCCATCTATAGACTGACACAGTGGTGGTACCTGCAATAAGCTATTGGTAGAAATCTCTTTCTCCTTATATGACATGTTAGCTTCATCAAAAGATACATGCACAGATTCTTCAATTTTAAGAGATGATTTGTTATACACCCTATAAGCCTTACTGATCATGGAGTATCCCAGAAACACTCCTTCATCAGCTTTAGCTTGAAATTTCGCTATGTATCTCTTGTCATTATTGTGAATGTAACAAATGCAACCAAAAATTTTAAAATAATCTACTTTAGGTTTCTTCCCTTTGAGTAATTCATAGGGAGTCTTGCCCTTTAGCTTATGTATCAAACTTCTATTCAACACATAGTTGGAGGTGTTCATTGCCTCTGCCCAAAAGGATAGAGGAAGGTGAGCATCTGACAATAATGTAGTAGAAGATTTAATAAGGGTTCTATTTTTCCTTTCAGCTACCCCATTTTATTGAGAAGTTCTAGGAGCTGAGAAAGTATGCCTGATCCCTTCACTCTGACAGAACTCTTGCATAAGAAGAGAATCAAACTCTGTCCCATGATCACTTCTGATCAGGGCAATGTGAGTGTTGAACTCACTCTGTATGCATTTGAGAAACTCTATCAAACACTTAAAGTTATCAGACTTCTTCCTCAGAAAGAACACCCATGCGAATCTAGAGAAGTCATCTACACTACTAAGGTATAAGATTTCCCTCCTAAGCTTTGTACTGTAATGGGTCCAAAGAGATCCATGTGTAATAGATACAAAATCCTAGGTGAATCACTCTTATTAAGTGACTTGAAGTTATTTTTGTTTTGCTTGCCTAATTGACAAGCCCTGCAAAGTCCTTCCTTCTTGTAAGGGCCAGAAGGTAGTCCTCTAATAAGGTTATCCTTGGATAGCCTAGCAATGGTTCTAAGGTTTATATGTCCTAATCTTTTATGTCATAGTTCATTAGTCTACAAGTAGAATTGAATAAGCATATATCTACCTTAGTTGAAAGAAAATCTACAAGATAAATGTTACCTTTCCTTTTACCTGTCAGCACAGTTGTGTTGTCCACTGATTTGATTTTGCATAAGGATTTGTTGAAAGTCACTTGATAGCCTTCATCACAAAGTTGACTGATGCTGATTAAGTTGTGCTTCAGTCCTTCCACATAAGCTACTTTCTTGAATGTGACTGAGCCAATCTGGACTGTACCAAATCCTTTTGTTAGTCCAAAGTTTGAATCACCAAATATTACTTTGGGTCCAAGTTTGGCTTTGAAGGAAGTGAAATTCTCCTTGTTTCTGTCATGTGCTTTGAGCACCCACTATCCAGATACTATTGCTGGTTTGATGTTGGATAGGTCTTCACCTGCACATAAAACAGTTTATTTGTTTTTGACCCAGTTTACCTTGGGCCTAGGTTGATAACCTTTAAAATCTGAAATAAAAGACATCTCTGGTTGACACTTGTAGCCTTCAGGTTGATATCTCCTAGGAGGTATTATACATTAAGTATAAGGGTTAAACCATTGAGACGTAGGACCTCTATGATTGAAGTTTGATTTGCCTTTGAAGGATTTTACAAAACTCTGAGCTCTGTTCGACGATCTCTGAGCTGAGTTCGACGATCTTGGGGCAGATCGTCGAGCTCCGTTTGAAGATCGACTATGCCAGAGTTCAGGGTTTAGAGATCGTCGACCTGAGTTCGACGATTTAGCCTGAGATCGTTGAGCTCCACTCGACGATCGTCGAGCTCCGTTCGACGTTTTCTGTTGAACTTTTATTTTCTTAGGTAAATCAGAATTCTTCCTAGCCACCTCCACAACTCCCTTACCTTTATCTGAGATAAACTTGATTGGGGTTGTTAATATGATAGGTTGGCTGGATGAAGCACCCAAGCCCATTGTACTATTGAATCTTGAGTTCATTGTGCTTGTGATGTCCATTAGTTTGATACTTCTCCCATTGAGGGATTCTTCAAACTTCTTGGCCTCTGATAGTTCACTTTTCAGTGAGGCTATCTGCTCCCTACATCATTCCAACTCCTCAGAGAGTTTGAGGTTATCTGATTTTAAGGTGCTTTGTTCAGATAGTTGATTTTTGAGAGAAATAATTTCTTTTTCAGATTTCAATAGATCTAAACAAAGTGCCTTAAATTCACATTTAAAGTTCTCTGAATTAAAATCAAATGAGTCCATTACCTGATCCTCTTTAGATTGAGTTTCTGACTCAGACATTGACTCTTGTTCTGCATCAGTACTATGTTGAGAGTCATTGATAGCCATCATGCAGAATTCCTTTTCTTCAACATCATCTTCATCATCACTTGAGCTGGATGAAGCTTCAGATTCTTCATCTGTTTCTCTCCAGGTTTCAGCTACAAACCGCTTCCTGGTATGTTTGTTCTTGCTGAAGGAGGGTTTGTCATTGCTGTTTTTCTTGAAGTCTTTGTCTCTTCTCCTTTCTTTCCTGTCCTTCTTGTCCTTATTCTGACTTTTTGGACAGTCAGACACAAAGTGGCCTGGTTTCCTACATCCAAAACAAATAATTTCATTGTTATTGGACTTATCATACCTTGGCTTTTCATGCCCTCTGGATGACTTTTTCCTGAAGTCCTTCCTAGCCATTTTATAAAACCTTTTGGCCAGTAAGCTTAGAAGCTCTTCATTGCCTGTGACCTTGTCTTCAGGCAAATCTTCAATAGCTTTGAATGTTATTGATTTCTCTTTTCTGATTGCTGGTGAAGCAGCCTTCTGCTCTTCTTCTCTGTTCTTGATGAGCAGCTCATAAGACTTGAGCTTGCCCAAAAGAGCCTCAGTGGTGATCTCATTTAGGCTTCTGGCATCCTTGATTGGCCAGATCCTTGAGTCCCAAGTGCTGGGGAAGCACATTAGGATTTTGTCATTGAGTTCAGTCAATGAGATCTCCTTGTCCAAGGTTTTCAGTTCATTGTCTATAAGACTGAGTCTGTTATACATATCAGCAACTGACTCACTTTCTCCTTTCTTGAAGTTCTCATACTGAGTTATGAGATGGGATTTTCTATCTCTCCTTGCATCTACAGATCCTGATACTATTTCAGATAGTTTGTCCCATATCTCCTTTGTTGAGTTGCATTCAGCTACTTTTTGAAATTTTTCATCAGACATAGTATGGGCTAAAATATTCATTGCCTTAGCATGTGCCACTTTCCATTTTTTGATTTCTGCATCTATTCCTGAAGGAGGTGGAACAACACTTGTTCTTGTATTTTCTGGGGGTCTTGGACACACTGTCAAAATAGAATTAAAGATATCTTCATCAATAGAGTTCATGTACAATCTTATCCTTGCCTTCCAAAGTGCAAACTTAGATAGATTGCACACTGGAGGTCTGATGCTAGCATAATCTTTGTTTTGGGCCATGTTCTGTGAAGAAATAAATCTAATAACAAACTTAAAACAGATCTAACTAGAGGGATCTTTGGGTTCAGGTGTTAGCCTGTGCAACCACTGAGGTGTCGTATTTTAACCAACCTGGCTTTGATACCAATTGAAGGTGCAGGTTAGATCTGATATACTCTAGAGGGGGGGGGGGGTGAATAGAGTATGATGCTCACTAAAAACTTTTTACAACCTTTGTTGTATTCCTAAATGAACAGGGAAGCAAATAAAATAAAGTAAACACAGCAACTAACTAACCACAGAGCAATCACAGAGCACAGCCAGAAAACAAAAGAAAAGAGCAACCAGAAGACACAAGGAGCTATAGTGGTTCCCCAATCGATCTGGGTACATCCACTCTTCTACCACCTTAGGTAGGAATCTACTGCAGGATGAGTTGATCAGGTGTCCTGGGCACCAATGAGCTTTTGATAAGGTGCTCAAAAACCAACCCTCAAGTCTTTTGGAAGGAGACTTGCAACAAGAATAATTTTGAAGGGATTTAAAACCCTGTATAGGAATTGGAAAGAGGGTGATAGTGTCTTCTCTATCAACAATCAGAGAGAAGACTTGTGGATTGATTGTAGCAGATCTTGCTCCCCCTGAGATCTTGAATTGGTCAGGAATGCTGGAGCACTGCTTCAGGGTGATACCTCTTCAATGACCTAGAATGCCTGGACCAGAAATACTTCAGGAACTTCTTTTGACAGATAGAACTTTGTTGTCCTTTGAAGTTGTCCTGAGAATAGAGAGAAGAAGACTCTTGATTGAATTTGAGTGTTCTTCTTCTTCCTCTTGAAAACGTTCTCTGGTCAAGGCTGATTGCAGTCAAGAACTTTTGATTTGAGAATGTTTGTTCTTTTCTGCAACTTCAGAGTGACTGTCTGATTGAGTGTATTGCTTGCTATATTGTGTTCCTGTTACTCTATCACTGCTTGATCCTTTTCTCTCTTACTGTGTGTAGTCTCTTTCTGACTGAAGAACGTTCAAACTTTTTTTGAATGTCGAGCAGTAATTGCAGCCGGCCTTGGAAAGAATCAGCAATCAATAACATTCCTAACTATCCTATGGAAAATAGCACGTAATCGTCCATAGTCAATGTGTGTTCCAATGGTAACATTCCGAGAAGATCTGGCATTAAATGTTCAAGAATCATCGCCAAGAAAAGGGACGGGAAACTAGAATAAAACCTAGTCTGGATTCGTCGAACGAAGAACACAATTCGTCGAGCTGCACTTGTGTTCGTCGAGCTATGCTTGAGTTCGTCGAGCTGAGCTTGAGTTCGTCGAGCTGAGCTTGAGTTCGTCGAGCTGAGCTTGAGAGAGTTCGTCGACTAGACAATCTTCATTCGTCAAACAGACAGTCTTCATTCGCCGAGCTGAGAAAAGTTCTGGACTTAGGCAAACTATACTGCATCTGCTGAAATGCTGTGTCGACAGAAGTTTGTGTCGACAGATTGATCTTGGTGTCGACACAAAACCTAAGTTTCGACATAAGCTGGTGTCGACTGATATGCTGGTGTCGACACAAATCCTCTGGTGTCGACCTAAGCTGGTGTTGACACAAATTGTCTGGTGTCGACACAAACCCTAAGTGTCGACACAAATTCTCTGAGTCCAGAAATCGTCGAGTAGAGTGTACCATTCGTCGACCTGAGAGGCAGACTTCGTCGACCTGAGAAGCTGTGAACTTGAGGTCCAAGTTCATCGAGCTCAGGATATAATTCATCGACTGAAGCTTGAAGCTGGACTTAGAAAAATTTGAAGTTCTCCTGACGTTGGCTTGATGTAGAACCTGAGTATTCGTCGAACAGAGAACACAGATCGTCGAGCTCAGCACTAAGAATTGCCTCACGATCGTCGAGCGCAGAAGTCCTTTCGTCGAGCTGAGTTCGACGAACGTCGAAATCACTTTACTTAGTCTTGAAAACTTGTTAGACTGGAGTCTCTGATGGTCTTGTTGAAAGCTGGTCCATCTGGAGTTGAGCCTAAGAACTTGACCTGGACTCTCGGACACAAATTCACCTTGGCTATACATGATGGGTCACATCCTAAGTCAGTGAACCTAGCCCAAATCAACTTGGGATCTAACAGGCGTGACCAACCCGTGACATGAGTTCTGAGCTCGACGATCAGCTTTCTGATTTCGTCGACCATCGAAGGTAGTCACGGGCGTGACGGGCCGGTCACGGGCGTGACCAACCCGTGACTCGGGATTTCGATTGACGTTCGTCGAGCTGAGGTCGATGGTCGGTGGGGCGTCATACCCTAGGTCACGGGCGTGACGAACCTGTCACAGGCGTGACCATCCCGTGATATGAGTTCTGAGCTCGGCGATCAGCTTCCTGATTTCGTCGACCATCGAAGGAAGTCACGGGCATGACGGGCCGGTCACGGCCGTGACCACCCCGTGACTCGGGATTTCGGTCGACGGACTTCAGAGGATTGCGTCTTCAGCTAGCCGTCATGCCTGAACCTATTTTTAGACCGGTTACTGTCAATTTATTGGGTTTACGGGGGTTCTGTCACGGCAGGCCGACTCTTAGGGGTCTAGACGGAAATGGGATGTTACAAGAAGAGCCCGCAAAAGATTCCCTTCTATGTTAGCAGACACTCATCAAATACACGGGGTTGGATGATTCTTTCTAACCTTCATAGAATCTTACAAAGAGTAGGGATTGTGTACAACCACGTATTCAATGAGTGGGTCTTCTCTCCCCTACATTCAGGGTACCATTGCTTCGTCGGATACCCAGGAGCGAGACCCTTCCAGTGCTCGCCGAGTGCACTCAAGATTTCTGCTCCTTGGCGTTGAGTGGAGCCAAGTGCATTTGGCGTCTTCTATTACTTGGCATTGTATAGTGTGGGATCCCTACAGAATCATCCGCAGAGGGGTGCCGCGGAGGCGACTGCCTGGATCCACCCAACAATCGCCCCTTTTGGCGAGTGGTTCCTCTACGGACCACTAGCCCAGTGAGGTGTCGAGGAAGCGAGTGCCTGGCTTCCCCAACACTCGCCCCTTTGGTCTAATGGTGCACTCATGGACCACTCGCCCATTGGGGTCCAGAGGTGAAATACCCCGGTCGCCCTTATTGGGATATATATAGCCGTTTAGAACAGTGAGGTACGCTATTTGCAGACCATTTTTAGAAAACTATAAATAGACACATGGGGGTACCTCAGAAGGCATTCCTACTTGTGCTCTGGTCTTCTTATGCTTTCTGAGGCATACTTAGATCAGCACTTGGCTAAGGAGCGGAGGCACTCTAAGATCTTTCGGTTGTGTGGTGGGACCTCCGTGCTGGTGCCTTGGGTTCGTTTCTTGTTCTAAGTCTCTAGCTGTTTGAGTTTGTGAGGAAAAAGTAAGTGCGAGATCACCGCTTCCCCAAGGTTTCGAACTCCACAGAAGCCGATTTTCAGTTTCAACAGGGTCCTTGGTCCTTGTTAGCATTAACAACAACATCTTTGCTGAGAGCTACTCTAGCAGGATGGCTCTTCTTTTCCCATAGCAAGGATGGATTGTGCCAACAATCTATGGCGAAGTGACTCAGTTTACTACAGCACGAACACTCAAAAAGATTGTATCTCCTCTTCTGAACATTCTTGGAAGTTGAAGGCACGTGTGAATATCCATATTTAGCAGAGAAGGCTACTACATTCTTCTTATTCCTCTCAACAATCACCTGGTTGGGTGCACGATGATAACTGATCTTACTCAACGATATCGGGTTGACATCAACAAATGTCGGATTGATAGCTGACATTGTTTTGATGACATCTGATATTACTCTATGATAGTGAGTTACTGTTGTGCCAACAACCTGCTTTTTCATTTGAGTGGATTGTGAAGATACAACTCTTATACCCTTGAGTAAAGGGGCTGGTATACCAAAAGCAAATGGTTTATATTGAACCATTTGAATTTCCTCATGGGGAGATTTCATTGCACTCTACCCCATGCCCTTTTTACCTCCACAATGAGGTGCACAATTGCCCTTATTGTAGGAATTTTCATTCTTCTAGTGATCATACAAGATATCTTGGTCATACCTGTTGGAAGGAAATATTACTTTCTGAAAGGTTGTTTGAGTGACTGCAACCCTATCTTTTCTCATATTCTTTACTACTACTACTTTCATATTGAAGCCATCTACCCTTATATTATTTTGGGAAGAGAAGGAGTCAATAAATGACAACTTAAATAGTGGCTTGGAGATTTGAGACACTAGCTTCCTCTCCTTTAGGAGCTTTTCTTCAAGATCCTTGATGATCATGTTCTTATGACTGATTGTTCTTGCTTGGATGATTGTTATTCCTTTTAGCTGGCTAATGTTTCTACTCATTTGTGCTAGAATGGTAGCCGACTCAGAGTTTTTAGATTTGGCTTAAGGGAGGGATGCAATTTCCATAACTTCCTTCTTGAAAAGCTTCTTACTCTTTTTCAGAGATTCCAAGAGGGCATCATTGAAAGATATTGTACCTAATCACCTAGAGGGGGGGGGGGGGAATAGGTGACTTAAATCTTTTTAACTTTTTAGTCAGAATTCAGATTTTATCTCAGAGTTTTATCTACTTTTACACAGCAATTAAACAACAATCACAGAATATCACAAGCACACAGTAGACACACAGATTTATAGTGGTTCCCCAAGATTTGGGTATATCCACTTTCCCCCTTCGCCTATCTAGCAGTGTACTAGATTCGGCCAAATTCCTCCACTATCTCAGATCCTCAGATCTTACACTCAGAACCCCAAACCAGGTTCCTACAACTCAGGCCCAAGGCCCTACAACTCAGCTTCTTCACAAAACCTACACTCAGCTTCTTCACAAAGCCTACACTCAGCCACCAAGTCCTACACTCAGCCACAACAGGCCTTCACTCAGAGATACAAATCTCCTACACTCAGGCACTCAGGCCCTACACTCAGCCTTTATAATTACAGGCTTACAAACTCAGATCCCTAAGGATCCTACGAGATAATATGAATACAAAAATGTAAACTCTACAACTCAGAGAAAAGAGAGAAGAGTTGTGAGTTTCTTGATGAGTTCTTGGAAGAACTCAGCTGAGATCAACCTGACTTGGCTTTCTTCAAAACTTCTTGAAAGTAGAACACAATAAGATTGATCTCCTCTGCAGTTGACCCTTGATCTCTGCTACTTAAGATTCAGAACAAAATCTGAACCCTTCTTCTCAGCCTGGTTCCAACGGCTGACTTCTTGGATGGAGCTCTCTCTCTCCAACTTCTTAGATCTTCACTTGATTCTTAAATGAAAAGCTAGATCTTCTTTGTATATTGATCACTTGAACAACATCTTCTGTAGACAGTATAAGCCTATTTATAGGCCTTCTTCATGGTAACCGGCTGGTCCGGTTCATAACTGATTTCTGACAACTTTGACAGGTGCAGTAGACCGGCTGGAATGGCAGCTGTCAAGTCATCCAGTCAGTTCTTGAAAATTCTATAACTGTCTGAAAGTGTCGAGACTGTCTGTCTTTAAGTGTCGACACTTATAGACCAAGTGTCGACACAAGTTGTCTAAGTGTCGACACTAGCCTACAAGGTGTCGACACAACTCCTTGTGTTGTAGACTTCACTTCTCGACACAGCTTCTTCTTCATGTGTCGACACTGATAATGTGTGTCGACACAAGTACTTGTACTTCAGTATATTGCTGAATTCTTGTAAGTGTCGACAAATCTCCTTTGTGTCGACACATCTTCATGTGTTGAAGTTGTTCAGTGTCGACACTTCTTCTTGGTGTCGACACATGCCTTTAGTGTTGATACTTGCTGAGTGTCGACACAGCATCTTGTGTCAACACATTCTTCTTGTGTTGATACTTTAGCTGAGTATCGACACTTGGCCTTAGAATATTGTTGAACTTTGCTAAGTGTCTACACAGCTCCTTGTGTCGACACTTTCTTCAAGTGTTGAGTCTTCAGCTGAGTATCGACACATTCTTTCTTGTGTCGACACTTTCTTCAAGTGTTGACTCTTCTGCTGTGTGTCGACATATTGCTCAGGGTGTCGACACTTGTACTTAGACTCTGCTGACTTTTGCTAAGTGTCGACACAGCCTCCAAGTGTCGACACTTTTTGATGTAGACACAGTTTCACTGGGTGTCGACACAACTGCTAAGTGTCGACACTGCTTCACTGCACTTTTCTTCATTGAGTGTCGACACAGCTCCTTTTGTCGACACTTTCTGTCTGGTGTTGACTCTGCATCCCTGGTGTCGACACAACTACTCCAAGTGTCGACACTGCTTGCCTGGGTGTCGACACAAGTCTTCTTAAGTGTCGACACTTTGCTCCTGGGTGTCGACACATGAACTTCGAAACTTTTTCATCTTTCCTGCAAATACTTAACCTGCACAAGTAAACTCAAAACACATCAAATACATTTTGATGTATATCATTGAGTTGGGCGAGGCTTCTTCAAATCAGGTACATTTAAACCAATGTACCCAACAATCTCCCCCTATTTGGAGAGGTCATAACCCTTAGTCAATGATATACACCATACAGAATAAAATCATAGCATGATGTAAAGCAGGATTATACAACAGGGAAAATACATAACATGTATCAAACAAAACATGTATACACAGATAGCATCTCAGAACAATTATGAAATAGATTTAAAACACATCATATTGTTCTCACAACTTTGTAATATTCATTATACAAAAGTTTTACATAGTGTTTAAAAAACACAAGATTACAATTGTTAACTGAATAAAATTCTATTCTATTTTTGTTCAGCCTCCTTAATTACTATTCCTTTTCTAGACTGTATCTTGGCTTGCAAAGGAGTTTCAGCAGCTTCAGTATCAACAGGTTTCTTCCCTTTCAGCTCCTTCTTCTTTTGCTCTTCAGCTTTAATCTTTTGCCTTTCAAAATAATGATATGGCTTGGGAAAGTACTTGCTAGGCTCCTGAGCAGTAGGAGGTAGCTTTCCCCTCTTGGCCTTTCTTCTGTATTGGACTATGGCTTCTTGCCTTGTCTCATGCTTCCTCCATTCCAATTCAGAAAACCACTTGTTTCTGTCTTGTATATTATCTTTTGCAGCTTTCCAGGCAGTTAAGATAATGTTTCTTGAAGTGGGGCTCCACTGCTCAAAGTCTGGTCTCTGTTCAGCTTGCTCCCTGAACCTTTTCTTAGACAGTCTGGCCTCTTGTTCTTTCTGCAAAGCTTCTTGCATAGCCTCAGATACTGGCTGAATCACCTTTTTTATAATGACATTTTCCTTTCCCTCAGGTGGGCTATACATGGATTGTATATCAGCTTGAACCATATCAAAATCTGGAGGAGGGTAGATCACTTGAGCCACTTCAGGTTGCTCCCCTCCTAGATATGCAGGGTTAATACCAGATTCTGCTACATTGTCATCATCACATAGAGGAGGATATTCAAGAGTTGCTCTGATAGAATTTGAAATCCACTTAGCATGATCAGAGCTGGCTTTGACTAACACCCTCTCCCCCTTTATGACTTCTCTAACCATGTGATCCCTCAGATCATCCTTTTGAAATCTTATTTGGGCATCCAAATAGTTGACTCCATCCTTAAAGTAAGGTTTCAACCTTTGAAGTTTGTCAGTTATAATCTTCTGAGAGTCTTGTATGGCAGTCTTAACAGCAGTTATTTCTTCTTGGAATGCTTTGTCAAAGTCTGCTTTAGCTGTAGCATTAGCTGGAGTCTGCCCTGAAGCTAGATTCTTCATCTCTGTTACTATGGCATTGTGAGAAGCAGTCAAGTTATCATTCATTCTAATTTGATTCTCTAGTACATAGCCTTGCTTGACTTCAAGTTCATCCACTTGAGCTTTTATCTTCTCCTGATGTGTAGCCAAGTAAACTACTGCATTCCCTCCCTTGTGGAAGCAGTCAGTCATCTCCTTCTTATTGAGATTCATCTCAAATCTTATGGACTTAATATCTTGTGCCAGATCAAACTGAAGAGATTTGTGCCCCTCATCCACATATGTTTCTATAGCTTTCCTGTGCTCATCAAGTTTTATTTGCATAGCAACCATGAGAGAACTTTAATCTACAGATGGTGCTGGTTGAGATATAGGCTGTGGAGCAATAGTTTGCAAGGCCTTCTTATAATTCTGGCTTCTTCTTTTAAATACTTGAAACTTCTTTTTCTTAGCCCTTGCTGCCTCCTCATCTTCAGAAGCTGAGGTGCTGGCTATGTCTACCCTCTCCCTAGGGGGCTCCTCAACTTCCTTTTGCTTTTCAGGATCTTTACTTGTAGGTTCTTCTAGAATTTCCACTAGCTCCCCCTCAACAGGAGCATTCTCCCCCTCAGCAGCAGCACTGTCCTTCTCATGGTCTGCTTGATCCAGATTAAGGAAAAGATCTTCCATTGTAAATTCTTGTGGAGAATGAGCTGGAGAAACTCTTGGCTCATCTACTACTGGATCAGATACAACTTGAACTGGAACAGATGTGTCCTTCATGACAACATCTGGGGGTAGACTTTCAATCTATGGTTGCTGATTAACATGATTTAATGAGTCAGACAAATCAGTGTCCTCTATAGGAAAATCTAAAGCATTAATCTCAGTGATTACCTCAAGAATAGTGTTTGTAGCTTGTTCACTTTCCAGTGGAGTTGGCTCTTCCACTACAAGAGGCTCCCCCTGGATAGAATCCTGGTGTAAGGGGCTAGCTTGAGGTAGCTCCCCCTACCTCTCTGCAGCATCTTGGTGAGCTGGAGACTTCCCAGCATTTCCTTCTTCATCTTCATCAGGTGTAAAGACAACTTGCTCTTCACTACCAGAGCTGCTAGATGAATCCTGAGCCACTGGGGCAGGCTTCTTCTTCTTCTTTTGGGGAGTAAATTTCTCTGGAGTTATTTTCTCAGGGGTTGGCATCTCCTTAGTCAAAACCCTGTCCCATCTAGAGAATATCCTCATGTCCATTTTCCTCGTATGATTGATTTTACTGCCAGCAGCTTGACTCATAACTTCTGGTATACTACCAGCCAAGTATAGACTTAAGATCCTACACAAATTGGGCTTCTTCATACTCTCCTTGATCTTTTCAAAGACTACTACAGACCAATCTGTTTTTAGGCTGAATATTATCCTGGTCATGAGATTGAACATATGGGCAGATACCCTATCATGCCCTCCAGGCTTACTTAAGATTACCTTGCCAACAATTTCAGAAAGAAATTTTCCCTGGCTGTTCATCCCCTTTCTATTAAATACAGATCCAATTTTCAGTTTGGAATCTAGACCACACCATGTCAATGCTTCTCTGGTCTTAGAAGCAGTTACTTGATCCTCTTCTTTTGTCCTTGGAAGGTTTAGAACCTTCTCAAACTTTTGGGAGAGACCTTCACTTTTTCTCAAAGGACCCTGGACTTGATCTTGAATCCAGATTCGTCTACTTTAGCTCCATTCAGGAATTCATTACTTCTTTCTTCCAGATCTTAGTCGGCTCAGAAACAAGAAATTCTAACCCTGAGTCTATAACTAGGGTTACTACATCCTTGATTTCCTGTTCTGCTTCATCAAACGCTTGTCGCACCAGTTCGTAGCCTTCATGGACGTTCTCCTCGAGCTTTGGCGCCATTAGGGTTTGAAGAATTTGACTGGATAGAAGAGAGGTGTCGACACACAAGTTTTGTCTCGAAACTTTGGTGTGCGTGTCGACAGACAATGGAGAAATTCGATTTATACCTTTCTAGGTTTGAAGATTAAAGGGCGGGTCAACAAACTTAAATTGTGTCGAAACTGTTGGAAAGTGTCGACACAGACTTATAATGTCTCGACACACTTTGTCGACACAAGTATAGTCGACAGATTATATGTGTCGACACTTGTTTATGTGTCGACACCACTTAACTCGACAATTAGTCGAGACTTTACTTAGATAATTCTGAGTAAATACTAAGTGTCGACACCACCTTGGATGTGTCGACATTGACTCTGTATGTGTCGATACTAATATTCTGAAGTGTCGACACCACTTTTCTGTCTCGACACAGACAACTCTGTGTGTCGACACTATTTTACTTAGCCATTTCTGAAAGTGAGGTGATAGATCTGATATGCTTAAGAGTTTTTAGAAACTAAAATGCAAAATAAAATTCACAGCACATAAGGAAGAAAACAGAGCAAGCAAACCAGACGACACAAGGAAATTTATAGTGGTTCCCCAAATCTGGGTAATCCACTCTTCTACCACCCTGGTAGGAATCCACTACAGGATGAGTTGATCAGGTGTCCTGAGCACCAATGAGCTTTTGATAAGGTGCTCAAAAACCAAACCAGATTTTTTGATCAGGTGTCTTGCCACCACTGAGTTTTGATAAGGTCTCAGAAACCAAACACAAACTTTTGAAGGGAGTTTGAAAAACCCTTTACAGAGGTGGGGATGAGAGAGTGATGGAAGTCTTCTTTTCTCAATCACAATGAGAAGACTATGTGGATTCAGTGATGTTGTCAAAGCTCCCCCTGAGATGTAGAATAGTTCAGGAGTGGAAGCTTTGCTTCAGGGTGTAGGCCTTCAACTAGATGAAAATCTCCAGCAAGCTCTGTAGACAAATCTGAATATGTTGTCTCTTGAAAGCTTTTTCTTTCTCTGTCTCTTGTTGTTATTTCTGAGCCTCTCTATTGTATATCTTTTTTTATCTTTTGTATAAAATATATATATATATATCCACTGGGCTGAGGAAAGTCATTTGAATTCTTGTCTGATGCGGTAGAGACATTTTCAAGAAAGGAAACTGTCTTGGAAAGGTAATTGACAATAAACCTCTGAATTGATTCAAATTTAATGCAGCCTCCCAACGGCTATATTCATAAGAATATTTAGCATTAAATATATTAGCTATAAATTCCTTTACTTAAGCCTTGAATAACTCTAGCCAGCTGTCTCCAATAACTGCACAGGAAATCACCAAAATTTAATCTAAAAAGCTTCTCCAATCTGCGTTCGACTATAGTTGAACTCCGTTCGACTATCGTTGAACTCCGTTCGACTATAGTTGACCTGCATCTGAGTTATCTGTTCTCTTAGAGCTGAACACAGAAATAGTTGAACTCCGTTCGACTATAGTTGAACTCGTTCGACTATTTCTGGACTGCAATAGTTGAACTCCGTTCGACTATTTCTGGACTGCAATAGTTGAACTCCGTTCGACTATCTCTGGACTGCAATAGTTGAACTCCGTTCGACTATCTCTGGACTGCAATAGTTGAACTCCGTTCGACTATCTCTGGACTGCAATAGTTGAACTCCGTTCGACTATCTCTGGACTGCAATAGTTGAACTCCGTTCGACTATCTCTGGACTGCAATAGTTGAACTCCGTTCGACTATTTCTGGACTGCAATAGTTGAACTCCGTTCGACTATTTCTGAGAGCTAAAATTTCTGAACTTCAAAATTGATTTTCTCTGGAATTCTTCTGCACTTCTTCTGGGATTCTTTCTGAGGAATACTTGGAAAGCCATATGACCCTTAGACTATACATTTTGGGTCAAACTAATCAGCCTAATAGTGATCCTAACCCAAATCAGAACCTAAGGTTCCAACAATCTCCCCCTATTTGGGTGAGGATACTATTTACATAAAAACAAAATTCAAAGCAAAAAGATCTGCCTGAATTATAATATAATAGCAGATGTACATGAGTGCTTTGTTAAAAAGGGATTCAAAATAAAAGAAATACAAACAGAAACTAAGGGGCAGCTGCATAGAATCTAATAAGGTGACAACTGCACTTTTGTTCATTTTCATTCTGAGATTCTGATAATCTCCCCCTATAGTTGTAGCCTTCTGAACAATTTTCCTGAAAGGAGATGTTAGGAATTCTGGACCCAGATTTGCCTTGGGTCTTATTTTTCTTTCACAATAATAATTTGAAGTAAAGTAATATCCAGGGAAATCTTTATAGCCAAGTGGATGAAGTTTCCTAGAAGGGATGAACCACTGGGTATAAGGATTTTTAAATTTTTGATTATGAAATGATTTAATATCTTTTCTATGAAAATCTGAGCTCAACGAAGAATATTTTTGTCGACCTGAGCTCGACGATTTATAGTGAGATCGTCGATCTCGGTTCAGAGAATAATATAGGTTGTTTTCTCTGTTCCAATTTCGTTGACCTCTATTCAGAGTTCGTCGACCTGAGTTCGACGAATTATGTTGAACACAGATTTTCTGAAAATCTTTAACTGATTTTAATGAGGCTATATGATTTAAAGTAATTTCTAAATCTTCATTGAATTTTATGTTTTTAGAAGAAAGTTTATTTACTTTCTCTCTAAGAAGTTTTATTTCCTTCTTAGATTGAATCAGATCTTTACATAATAATTTAAAATCTGTTTTAAGTTCTTCTGATGAAATGTCAAGGGTAGAGATAACCTGATCTTCATCATCATCTGATTCAGATTCTTTATCTTCATCATACCTTTTGCAAGATGCATCTATTGCCATTAGACAAAATTCTCTTGCTCTTGCTTCTTCTTCATCCTCAGTTGTGCAAGATGAAGCTTCAGAGTTACTCCAGGAATCAGCATTTGATGTTCTTTCTTTTGCTGATCCAGCAGCCATTATTGTGAGAGAGTCCCAAATTTCCTTTGCAGATGAACATTCAACAATCTCTTGAAAAATGTCATCAGACATTGATTCTGCAAGAATGTTCATTGCTTGTGCATCAGCCATCTTAAGCTGTTTTTGAGCTTCTGTAGCTGCAGATGGTGTAAAGGGACCTGACAAAATAGAATTATAAATGGCTTCATCAATAGAGTTCATAAAAAGCCTAATCCTTGCCTTCCATAGTGCAAGCTTGTCCAGATTGCACTTAGGAGGTCCAGTGCTTGACCATTCTTCATTTTGTGCCATGAAAAACTCTTAAGAACAAAAAGATCTATCAAGGATCTTTTGATTCAGGTGTTAGCCTGTACAACCACCAAGGTGTGGTATGTTTAACCAACCTCGCTCTGATACCAATTGAAAGTGAGGTGATAGATCTGATATGCTTAAGAGTTTTTAGAAACTAAAATGCAAAATAAAATTCACAGCACATAAGGAAGAAAACAGAGCAAGCAAACCAGACGACACAAGGAAATTTATAGTGGTTCCCCAAATCTGGGTAATCCACTCTTCTACCACCCTGGTAGGAATCCACTACAGGATGAGTTGATCAGGTGTCCTGAGCACCAATGAGCTTTTGATAAGGTGCTCAAAAACCAAACCAGATTTTTTGATCAGGTGTCTTGCCACCACTGAGTTTTGATAAGGTCTCAGAAACCAAACACAAACTTTTGAAGGGAGTTTGAAAAACCCTTTACAGAGGTGGGGATGAGAGAGTGATGGAAGTCTTCTTTTCTCAATCACAATGAGAAGACTATGTGGATTCAGTGATGTTGTCAAAGCTCCCCCTGAGATGTAGAATAGTTCAGGAGTGGAAGCTTTGCTTCAGGGTGTAGGCCTTCAACTAGATGAAAATCTCCAGCAAGCTCTGTAGACAAATCTGAATATGTTGTCTCATGAAAGCTTTTTCTTTCTCTGTCTCTTGTTGTTATTTCTGAGCCTCTCTGTTGTATATCTTTTTTTATCTTTTGTATAAAATATATATATATATATCCACTGGGCTGAGGAAAGTCATTTGAATTCTTGTCTGATGCGGTAGAGACATTTTCAAGAAAGGAAACTGTCTTGGAAAGGTAATTGACAATAAACCTCTGAATTGATTCAAATTTAATGCAGCCTCCCAATGGCTATATTCATAAGAATATTTAGCATTAAATATATTAGCTATAAATTCCTTTACTTAAGCCTTGAATAACTCTAGCCAGCTGTCTCCAATAACTGCACAGGAAATCACCAAAATTTAATCTAAAAAGCTTCTCCAATCTGCGTTCGACTATAGTTGAACTCCGTTCGACTATCGTTGAACTCCGTTCGACTATAGTTGACCTGCATCTGAGTTATCTGTTCTCTTAGAGCTGAACACAGAAATAGTTGAACTCCGTTCGACTATAGTTGAACTCCGTTCGACTATTTCTGGACTGCAATAGTTGAACTCCGTTCGACTATTTCTGGACTGCAATAGTTGAACTCCGTTCAACTATCTCTGGACTGCAATAGTTGAACTCCGTTCGACTATCTCTGGACTGCAATAGTTGAACTCCGTTCGACTATCTCTGGACTGCAATAGTTGAACTCCGTTCGACTATCTCTGGACTGCAATAGTTGAACTCCGTTCGACTATCTCTGGACTGCAATAGTTGAACTCCGTTCGACTATTTCTAGACTGCAATAGTTGAACTCCGTTCGACTATTTCTGAGAGCTAAAATTTCTGAACTTCAAAATTGATTTTCTCTGGAATTCTTCTGCACTTCTTCTGGGATTCTTTCTGAGGAATACTTGGAAAGCCATATGACCCTTAGACTATACATTTTGGGTCAAACTAATCAGCCTAATAGTGATCCTAACCCAAATCAGAACCTAAGGTTCCAACAATTTCTATAAACTTATTCTAAGTTAATCATACCTAGTTCAATTTTAAACCTATTGAACTTAGTTTCTTCCAAGGGCTTAGTATAAATATCAGCTAGTTGATTATCTATTCTAACATATTCCAGTAAATTATCTTCTTTCTCTACATGTTCCCTAAGAAAATGATATTTTATTTTAATATGTTTAGTTCTACTATGGGAAACAGGATTATTTGCAATTGATATAGCACTTGTAGAATCACAAAAGAGTGGAGTTCTACTCACCTGAATTCCATAGTCCTCAAGCTGATGTTGTATCCATAGAAGTTGAGCACAGCAACTTCCTGCAGCCACATATTCTGACTCTGCAGTGGAGATAGCCACACTTGTTTGCTTTTTGCTACTCCATGAAATCAGTCTTCCACCTAGGAATTGACAGGTTCCAGTTGTGCTTTTTCTGTCTTCTTTGCATCCTGCAAAGTCTGCATCTGAATAACCTGTTAGTTCAAAATCCCCATTCCTAGGGTACCAGAGGCCTAGATAAGGAGTTCCCATTAAATATCTCAATATCCTTTTGACTGCTGTCAAATGAGACTCCTTAGGGCATGCTTGGTACCTAGCACAGACACATGTAGCATACATGATATCTGGTCTACTTGCAGTCAAATAGAGTAGGGAGCCAACTATCCCTCTATACAAAGTCTCATCTACAGGTTTCCCTGCATCATCTTTGCTAAGAGACATACTTGACCCCATAGGAGTCTTCATGGTACTGGATGAATCCATACCATACTTCCTTATGAGTTCTAGGGTGAACTTAGACTGGCATATGGATAATCCATTCTCAGTCTGTCTAACTTGGAGACCCAAGAAGAACTTAAGTTCCCCCATACTACTCATCTCAAATTGTCCTTGCATTAGTTTTGCAAACTTTTTGCAAAGACTACTTTCAGTAGACCCAAATATGATGTCATCTACATATATTTGGACTAGTATTATCTTGCCTCTAGATTCCCTAAGGAATAGAGTCTTGTCTATTTTCCCCCTTGTGAACTTATTCTCAATGAGGAAACTAGACAGGGTTTAATACCAAGCCCTAGGGGCTTGCTTTAACCCATACAATGCTTTCCTGAGTCTATAGACATGATTAGGTTGAGTTGAATCAACAAAACCTGATGGCTGTTCCACATAGACTTCCTCTTTAAGATTACCATTTAGAAAGGCTGACTTTACATCCATTTGGTAAACTTTAAATCCTTGAAAGGTTGCATAGGCCAGGAACATCCTTATGGCTTCCAGTCTGGCTACTGGAGCAAAGGTTTGATCAAAGTCAATACCTTCTTCCTGCCTATATCTCTTAGCAACCAATCTTGCTTTGTTCTTAATGATGACTCCATGTTCATCCATCTTGTTCCTAAAGATCCACTTGGTCCCAATTATGTTGTGGTCTTTAGGTTTAGGAACAAGTTCCCAGACCTTGCACCTCTTGAACTGATTCAGCTCTTCTTGAATTGCCTCAATCCAATGAGGGTCTAGGATAGCTTCTTCAAACTTCTTTGGCTCTACTTGGGATAGAAAACTGGAGTAGAGTGCTGCATTCAGGTTTCTGCTCCTTGTTTGTACCCCTTGTCTTGGATCACCAATGATTTGTTCTGTTGTATGATCTCTTAGATGCCTATTAGCTGGAGGCATCCTGGCTTCAGGTTGAACTTCTTCAACTTCTTCATCTTGGTGCACTCCTTGGACTTCTTCTTCATTAGGTACATGTAGTACTCCCCCTGGACAGCAGCCACTATCTTCTACTTGATGTCTTGCAGTAGGTTCTTCCTCAATAGTGAGCTTGTCCAACTTCTTAGTTATACCTGTGGAGCTGCATATACTACTAGACAACTCATTGTTAATAAGTCTAGTTTCATCAAATACTACATGTACAGATTCTTCTACAACTTGAGTAGACAACTTGTAGACTCTATAAGCCTTACTGTTGTTGTTGTACCCAACAATCATACATTTCTATCAATTGATTGACATCATCATAAGAGCTTGATCCATCTTCATCATTAAATTAAGAGGATGCTTTAGATTCTGGGCAAGTCTCATAGTTAGATTAAGAAGAAGACATGTTTAAAATTATTACTTCATCAAGAATAAAGTTTTCCTGATCACCTTCACCAGTCATGGCCATCAAGCCACAATCCTTTACTTCTTTCTTATTATCACTATTTGAGTGTGACAAGGGAGATGTAACGCCCCGAAACTCAAAGGAGCAAAGGGGGACGTTTTGGGCCAGTTTTGGTTTCTGGTTGAAGGCACACGGCCTGGGACACGGGCGTGTCCCAGGGCGTGTCAAGCGTGTGTCGGCACTTAGCCGCGAAGTCGTCGAGTTATACTCGACGATTCGTCGAGAGTGGGCACACGGCCTGCGACACGGGCGTGTCGCAGGGCGTGTCGACCCGTGTCGACACTTAGCCGTGAAATCGTCGAGTTATTCTCGACGATTCGTCGAGAATGGGCACACGGCCTGCGACACGGGCGTGTCGCAGGGCGTGTCGACCCGTGTCGACGATCGTCCAGGTGAAATCGTCGAGATTCACTCGACGATCGTTGAGACAAGGCACACGGCCTAGGACACGGGCGTGTCCAAGGCCGTGTCATCCAATCGTCGAACTGCACGCGACGAAATGTCGATACCTTGTACACGTCCTGGGGCCCAGGCGTGTCAATTTGACACGGGCAAGTACACGGGCGTGTCCTAGAACCCGTGCAGTGCTCGGGTTGAAAACGGGAGAAAATCATGGGGTACACGGCCGGCTACACGGCCGTGTCAGCTGGAACACAGGCGTATCAGCTCGAACACGGGCGTGTTCGATACCCGTGTGCGGGTTCAGAAGATTCGATTTTGACGGCGAATGCGGCACACGGCCCTGGACATGGGCGTGTTCCAGGCCGTGTTCGGTCCAAATTGGGCATTTCAGCCCCGAATCAAAGCCGCTCGTTTTCTTAGGTTGAGATCCAACGGCTGGGGATGGTTCCTGAGAGGATATACACTGGTTTGACTTAGAAAATCCATCACTTTTCTTCACTTATCCTCTTTCTAAACCCTTGGAGAAAGAAGAGCTAAGGCAAGAGGAAGAAGAGCTAGATCCGCCATTGGAGGAGCTTCGGAGCTCCGAATCGTAAGCCGACTCCGGATCTACGGAGGCAATGCAAGTGCGGTGATTTCTATCCGATTACTTTTCGATGGCGCCAAAGAGGAACGCAAGGGTAACGATCCTCATCTTGAGCACTAATAGCTCTCTTTCTTAGCATAGGAAGCCCGCTCTCGCGAGTTTGCGGAGAGTTGGAGGCGTTCCTTCGGGTAGATATGTAAAATCCCCGTTGTTTAGAGTCCGTATGCGAGAACGGACATAGGCATTTTGGTTGAAGCCTACCCGGACATGTTAGTCCGGATCGGTGATGTTGCATTGCATAAGGCCGGAGAAGACTCCGTGCTATTGGTTGTTTTCGGGTTTTCTACGCGGTAGATTGCAGCAGGGAGCCTTGGGGACTAACCCAAAGGTGCACCCGGAAAACTGGGCGGATACGAGATCTTGCCAACTTGGAGGCCTGAGAGCCAACTCGAACATAACTGAGTTATGTGACTTGCGGTAGAATGGGACTCGGTGAAAGTTTGACCCGCGCAAATGGCTTAAATTGTCGTTGCGAAGTGAGCACGGGTTAGATGGAGCCGTACCCGCTTTATGTCGTCCGGTTAGAGCGACTGTAACACCCCAGTTTTTGCAAGAGGTTCAGTCTGCAGTTCTGAAAATTTTTTGGGTTTCTGGCAGGAGGCACACG
The DNA here is from genome assembly GCA_039583875.1 of Platanthera guangdongensis. NCBI lineage: Eukaryota > Viridiplantae > Streptophyta > Magnoliopsida > Asparagales > Orchidaceae > Platanthera > Platanthera guangdongensis. The sequence goes on from CM077147.1 coordinate 70,130,771, forward strand.
GCCTGCGACACGGGCGTGTCGCAGGGCGTGTCGAGGCCGTGCCGACACTCGGCCCAAGTGTCGACACTTTCGCTCGACAAAGTGTCGAGAGGGAGGCACACGGCCTGCGACACGGGCGTGTCGCAGGGCGTGTCGGGGCTTGTCGACACTCGGCCCAAGTGTCGACACTTTCGCTCGACAAAGTGTCAAGAGTGGGGCACACGGCCTGCGACACGGGCGTGTCGCAGGGCGTGTCGAGGCCGTGTCGACACTCGGCCCAAGTGTCGACACTTTCGCTCGACAATGTGTCGAGACTGGGGCACACGGCCAGTGACACGGGCGTGTCACAGGGCGTGTCCCGCTTGGTCGACGATCTTCGCTCGACGTTTTTCCGCGGTTGTCGACACAAAGCCTGTCGACGGGTGTCGAGACTTGGCACACGGCTTGGGACACGGGCGTGTCCCAGGCCGTGTCACCTCTCGGGTTGGTGTTGGGGCCGTGTCGTTGGAGACACACGGCAGGCCACACGGCCGTGTCGCTGGGGACACGGGCGTGTCGGATTGAACACGGGCGTGTCGAATGCCCGTGTCTGATTCCAGTCGCGTCGATTTGAGACGGCGAATGAGGCACACGGCCCTGGACACGGGCGTGTGCCGGGCCGTGTTCGGCCCAGGTCTTCTATTTTCCAGGCGAATCGCGGCCATTCTTTTTCTGGTTTTGGGATCTAACGGTTCAGGCCATCTCCTGGGAAGTTAAGTCCGATTCTAGGGTGGGAAACCCTCATTTGTTCTCCAAGTCCTCTCTTTCTAAGTTCTTGAGAAAAACTAGAGCAAGGAGGAAGAAGAATAAGCCTTCGGCTGTAGGAAGGGTTTCGGAGCTCCAAATCGCGAGCCGAGTCCGGATCCGTGAAGCTTGGAGCGTTGCGAAGTTTTCCATCCGGCTATATTTTTTACCATGGCAAGGAAGAGGAGTCGGAAGGTAACGACATCTCTCCTCTCGGTCTTTAGGATGCACGTTTTTAGCATCGTTTTCTTCTAGATTTTTGGGCACCAAACTCTCAAATGAGAGGGGCTTTGGTTTGCCAAGGTTCAAGAGGAACCTCCGGGTTGATTGAGTCCGTCCCCGGCATATTTTGCATTAGAGATCCGCTTCGCTAGTGGATTAGGCATGGTGGTTGAAGCCGTAGTCGCGACCGTTAGTCCGACTCGGTGATGTTGCATACGAACTTAGGGATTCGTAGAGATTTCCGTTGCGGCAAGATGCCGTTTGTGTTGTGGTGGTGATTATCCCGTTTGCTTGGAAAGGTACGTGTAGTCGAACCCGGACAAGGTTTGCTCCTCGTGGCGGTAGATGGTTTCCTTGAGGGACAAGGTTAGCTCTGTATGAGATTGGAGATGGTTTCCTTGGTGGATAAGGTTAGCTCCGCACGAGTTGGAGATGTTTTCCTTGGTGCGCGGGAACGCTGCGGTACAAAGAGGGATTGCAATGTGTTTAGTCTTGGTTGTGTTGTGCCAAGGCGTGGCTATGTCTCCGTGGTCGGCTCGCTATCCCGTGACATGTGCGTCATGTGTGGAGAGTGTCCCGGCGAGACTAGTCCCCTTCTGTGAGACTGACGAGAATGCCAAGCTTGGGGCAAGCCCGGGCAAAGAGGCCATGAGCGGGTGGGGTCCAGTAAGGCTTCTTAGAATCAGTCAGTCTGTGGTTGTAGGAATCCTGACATGAGACGTCAGAGCTTGCAGGCAAGCCCGGGGCTAGGCCCACGAGCGGGTGGGGCCTTGGCAAGAATTCCATGTGGCGGCCTGTGCGCCGTGTGAGGGAGTTGTGTCTCCCTCAATGTTTGCGGCTTTATGCCAATTGGGGAAATATGAGTACCCAAATGATGTGATGTTGTGCTAGATGCATATGTTGTAGGGTACCTTGGGTGAAGCCCGGGTGTTGCATCCATGTTGCATAGTAGGCCCTTTCTTTATATGCTCAACCAGTAGAGAACATGTTTGATGATCGAGACATCCAAGCCTGTTTTAAAGCTTTTCTATTTATAGATGTTTATTTGCATATGAAGTGCTGACTTGCAGGTTGGAGGGTTCCCCGGGGTCCGTTAGGGGCGGCCGGGAGGAGATGTGTTGTTACACAGTTTGAGGTCAGCCTTTGCTGACCCACGTTACTAATAATTTTTACAGGGCAAGGATCGCATGCAGAAGCTAGCACGCCGGCCAGAAAGGCCTAAGCCCCATGAAGTGTTTTTCCCTCTTTTGTAGCACTACTTTTTGATGATGTCTGTTTGAGACTCTTTTGTCCGGCTTGCATGCCGAGGTAGACTAGGAGTGCTATGCACATTCTTGTTTGATGTATTATTTTTACTTTTGGACATTTGATGTAAGGCCTTAAGGCCATTTGATTACTCTTTTAGTTAGTGGATAACTTCTAGTTGTGCTTGGTTTTCCACTGTGTTGTGCAAGTGTTTTGAGTTTGGGTAGCTATATCAACTTATAATACTAAAGCTGTGGCGTTCGTATGTTGTGGGGCCCCGGCCGGACCCATATTATACGTCCACTACAGGGGAGGTGTTACAATTTGGTATCAGAGCAAGGTTAGATTCAAGGTCAGTGCGTAGAGAAGTTATCCACATAAGAGTAACGCGGGACCGTGAGTGTCCTTATGTTTTAGTCTTGAGATTGGAGACTAATCCCTTATTTCTTGTTTTCCTGAAGAGTGCAAGCAACGAGGCGGGCACTTCAAGAGCAAGGGATGATCTCTCGGCGAGCAGTGCTACTGCTCCAGGCCTTTTGGGCACGGGTGTAAACCCGGCCGACTTCTGCCGTATGCTTGCAGAAGCGATGGTGGCAGCCCAAGCGGCGGCTGCAGCCCAGGTAGCAACCCCTGCTACACCGGACACGGCGACGGCCGTGCCAGGCGGAGAAGCCAGGCGAGTGGAGCCTTTGGCAGAAAGGGTGGTGGTAGGACATGGAGACCGACACATGAAGTACTTCCTGAGTTTCCATCCCCCGTCCTTCAAGGGTGTTGGAACGCCAACGGATGCGGAGGATTGGTGGGTTCGTATTCAAGAACTACTAAGGGCGGCAGAGACGCCAGAGGAAAAGAAAGCGGAATATGCGGCGTTCATGTTGGAAGGAGACGCCAAGTTGTGGTGGGTGAGCCATAGCGACCGCCTGTTCCCGGGACGCACCCCGTCAGTGGAAGAGTTTGGGGACGCTTTTCTTAAGAGGTATATCCCAGTTTCAACACGATTGGCCCTGCAGAGGCAGTTTCTGCATCTAATGCAGCGAGACAAGACAGTGGATGAGTACGTGCAAGAGTTCACCCGATTGGGTCGTTATACGGGAACGACAATGGAGGATGATGTAGAGAGGGATAACCTCTTCTACCAAGGGTTGAGGGAAAATCTGAGACAACCCCTCATCTCCATGAAGAGGGCGGGATTTAATGAGCTAGTTGAAGCCGCCAGGAGCTTTGAGAATGATCTGGAGCGAACCCAGCGTCAAAAGGGTTTTACTCCCAAGAGCGGGGAAGGGAAGCCCTCCCAATCTCATGTAAAGTCTGATGGGAGTAGGTGGAGGAAGAAGCCTTACACTTCCAGATCTGGTGAGAGGAGCAACTGGACGCCTGGGGGTTCCCACTCTAGGGGACCGCCGACGTGCTACAACTGCGGGAAGGTTGGGCACATAGCCCGTGCTTGTCAGCAAGGGGGAGCGGGGCAAGAGTCAAAGCAGGAGCAGTCTGTGCGCTCGGGCCCCAGTGCTGCAGAGAAAGGAAAGATGGCGGAGTCGAGCGCTTCTCGGTTCCAACCGGTGCAACCAAGGGCCTAAAACCTTGGACAGCAAGAAGCGATCCGCCAGACTGATATGGTGACAGGTATGAAGAGAATTTAAGTTTAAATTTTGTGCTTCATCCTTTTAGACTTTTGTGTAATGTCTATGTTGTAGGCTTCGTGTTAGTTTCCGGATACCCCGCTAGGGTATTGTTTGATACGGGAGCATCGCACTCCTTTCTTGCGGAGAGCTTCATCCGGAGAATAGGAGTTGAGTCTTTCTCGTCGGGAGCAGAGCTGAGAGTGCGCATGCCCAATGGGTCATCTATGACCACCGGGGCTAAAGGGCGCATTTGTTGGGAGCTAGACGGAGTTGTCTTCGCTCTGGAAGCAGCAGTGTTACCATTAGTAGAGTTCGATGTCATTTTGGGCATGGACTGGCTTGCAGAGTAGCGCGCCAACATTGATTGTTTATCCAAGGAAGTGACTCTAAAGAGTAAAGGGCAAGCAGAAGTCAAATTTGAGGGCCTTTGTGGAGTGGCCTGTTCCCTGATTTCGGCCATGCAGTTGGTGCGGGCGGTTAACCAGGGTGGTGTAGCGCTTGTAGCGTTATTGGAGGTTCGTCTCTCCCAACTGTCTATTGAGGAAGTGCCTGTGGTGGCAGAGTTCGAGGATGTGTTTCCGGATGAACTTCCTGGAGCGCCTCCTCGGCGGGAGATCGACTTCTCGATCGAGTTAGTGCCGGAGGCTAGACCGGTGTCACGTCCTCCATTTAGGATGGCACCAAAGGAGTTGGCGGAACTTAAGGTACAGTTACAGGAACTGTTGGAGCAAGGGTATATTAGACCCAGTTCTTCACCGTGGAGCGCACCAGTGTTGTTTGTAAAGAAGAAAGACGGTAGCATGCGCCTGTGCATAGACTACCGAGAGCTCAATAAGTTGACCGTTAAGAATAAGTATCTGATCCCTCGGATAGATGATTTGTTTGACCAATTGGTGGGGTCAGGGGTATATTTGAAGTTGGACTTGAAGTCGGGATACTATGAGCTACGAATTCGAGATGAGGACATACCCAAAACTGCCTTTGGTACAAGGTATGGACACTTTGAGTTTACAGTGATGCCGTTCGGATTGACGAACGCACCATCGGTGTTCATGGATCTGATGAATCGAGTATTTCGGGATTACTTGGATTCGTTTGTGGTTGTCTTCATTGATGACATCTTGGTGTACTCCAAGTCAGAAGTGGAGCATGAGACCCACTTGAGAATGGTTTTGCAAGTGTTGAGGGAGAATGCGTTGTATGCAAAATTCTCCAAATGCGAGTTCTGGTTGGAGAAGGTGGCATTTTTGGGCCACGTGATTAGTGGTGATGGGGTGGCAGTGGATCCAGCGAAAGTGGAGGCCATCAGAGATTGGCCGGTGTTGAGGACCGTGGCGGAAGTCCGAAGTTTTCTTGGACTAGCCGGGTATTATAGGAGATTCGTGGAGAATTTCTCGAAGATAGCTCTACCCCTCACCTCTCTCACTCGCAAAGACCATAAATTTGTGTGGACCCAAGAGTGCAGTCAAGCATTTGAGGCCCTGAAGGAGAGGCTTATGATGGCTCCGATCCTGAGTTTACCGCAAGGGACCGATGGATTTCAAATTTTCAGTGACGCATCGGGATGCGGCTTGGGTTGCGTGTTAGTGCAGCATGGCAAGGTGATAGCTTTTGGGCCTAGACAGCTGAAACCTCATGAGAGGAATTACCCCGTCCATGATTTGGAGCTGGCGGCGGTAATCTTCGCGTTGAAAATATGGCGACACTATGTGTATGGCGCAAGGGTGGAGATCTTCACGGACCATAAAAGCCTGAAGTATCTCTTGGATCAAAAGGACTTGAATATGCGGCAACGCAGATGGGTTGAGTTTCTTGGAGACTACAAAGTGGCGATCCAGTATACGCCGGGTAAAGCCAATGTGGTGGCGGATGCTTTGAGTAGAAAGTACTCGGGGCAAGGAAATTGGATCGAAGCTCATGATGAGCGGTTGGTACGGGAATGGGAGTCCCTTGGATTGGAATGTGTTGCGAGAGGCGAGTCTAGCATGGCTCGGTTGAACTGGATTGAAGTGCAAAACGACTTGTCCGATCGTATTCGGGAAGCGACTCGATTAGATGTGGAGTTTCAACCTTTTGTGTTGGAGGCTCAAACAGGCGAGAGCAGCACCTAGGAGATGATCGGGGGAATCTTGAGAAAGGATGGAAGGGTTTGTGTACCGCAGTTTGGCAATCTCCGTGAGGAGTTGATGTTTGAGGCTCACTTCTCAAAGTACTCCATTCACCCGGGCAGTACAAAGATGTACTTGGATATAAAGAAATCCTTTTGGTAGCCGGGGTTGAAGCGAGATGTAGCTTTGTATGTGAGTCGTTTCCAAACATGTGCCTTGGTGAAGGCCGAATGTCAGAAACCGGGCGGGTTCCTGAAGCCCCTTCCAATTCCTGAATGGAAATTTGAGGACATCTCCATGGACTTTGTGCATGGGTTGCCTAGATCGCAGCATGGGAATGATGTTATTTGGGTGATCGTGGATCGCCTAACCAAGGTGGCTCACTTCATCCCAAATCGGAAAGAGGACAGCGTGGAGAAGTTGGTGGAGTTGTATGTTCGCAACATTGTGCGACTGCACGGAGTTCCTAAGAGCATAGTCAGTGATCGAGATCGACGATTTACGTCCAAGGACTGGAGATTGGTTCAGAAGAGCTTGGGCACGAAGCTAAAGTTTAGTACGGCGTTCCATCCTCAGACTGATGGGCAAACGGAGAGAACGAACCGTACTATGGAGGATATGTTGAGAATGTGCGTTCTTGATTTTGGCAAGAGGTGGGAGGATCACCTCTTCATGGTAGAATTTGCGTACAACAACAGTTTTCAAGCAAGCATAAAGATGGCGCCATACGAAGCTTTGTATGGGAGGCGGTGTCGAACGCCAATGTCTTGGGCAGAGGCGGGAGACACCAAACTTTTGGGAAAGGATGTGGTAGTTGACGCTTGTGAGTTGGTTCGGACCATCCAAGAGCGTATGAAAGTGGCGCAAGACAGGCAAGCAAAATATTTTAATGCTCATCACCGGAAGTTGGAATTTGCAGTTGGTGATTGGGTTTATTTGAAGGTCAAGCCGTTCAAAGGCGTCTCGCGGATTCGCCGACTCAAGAAGTTGAGTCCAAGGTTTTTGGGGCCTTTTGAAATTGTTGAGCAGGTAGGAGAAGCAGCTTATCGGTTGGTATTGTCCGCAGATTTGAGTGGATTACATGACATCTTCCACGTCTCCGTGTTGAGGAAAGCCCTGGTGGAGGGTAGCGTGGTGATTGAGCCGGCATCGGTGCCGATTGAGGAAGACTTGAGGACGCGAATCCTTCCAATCGCTATAGAAGATTCGGAGATTCGGCAGTTGCGGAATAAAGAAGTTAAACTTGTGAAAGTTCGTTGGGACAACTGCGGTCGTGAGGAGTTCTCGTGGGAGTGAGAACAGGCCATGCTAGAAGACTATCCAGAACTATTTTTGTCAGGTACAATTTAAGTTTTGTACCTCGTTTGTTTTGAAATTTCGGGACGAAATTCTGTTAAGTGGGGGAGAGTTGTAACACCCCAGTTTTTGCAAGAGGTTCAGTCTGCAGTTCTGAAAATTTTTTGGGTTTCTGGCAGGAGGCACACGGCCTGCGACACGGGCGTGTCGCAGGGCGTGTCGAGGCCGTGCCGACACTCGACCCAAGTGTCGACACTTTCGCTCGACAAAGTGTCGAGAGGGAGGCACACGGCCTGCGACACGGGCGTGTCGCAGGGCGTGTCGGGGCGTGTCGACACTCGGCCCAAGTGTCGACACTTTCGCTCGACAAAGTGTCGAGAGTGGGGCACACGGCCTGCGACACGGGCGTGTCGCAGGGCGTGTCGAGGCCGTGTCGACACTCGGCCCAAGTGTCGACACTTTCGCTCGACAATGTGTCGAGACTGGGGCACACGGCCTGTGACACGGGCGTGTCACAGGGCGTGTCCCGCTTGGTCGACGATCTTCACTCGACGTTTTTCCGCGGTGTCGACACAAAGCCTGTCGACGGGTGTCGAGACTTGGCACACGGCTTGGGACACGGGCGTGTCCCAGGCCGTGTCACCTCTCGGGTTGGTGTTGGGGCCGTGTCGTTGGAGACACACGGCAGGCCACACGGCCGTGTCGCTGGGGACACGGGCGTGTCAGATTGAACACGGGCGTGTCGAATGCCCGTGTCTGATTCCAGTCGCGTCGATTTGAGATGGCGAATGAGGCACACGGCCCTGGACACGGGCGTGTGTCAGGTCGTGTTCGGCCCAGGTCTTCTATTTTCCAGGAGAATCGCGGCCATTCTTTTTCTGGTTTTGGGATCTAACGGTTCAGGCCATCTCCTGGGAAGTTAAGTCTGATTCTAGGGTGGGAAACCCTCATTTGTTCTCCAAGTCCTCTCTTTCTAAGTTCTTGAGAAAAACTAGAGCAAGGAGGAAGAAGAAGAAGCCTTGGGCTGTAGGAAGGGTTTCGGAGCTCCAAATCGCGAGCCGAGTCCGGATCCGTGAAGCTTGGAGCGTTGCGAAGTTTTCCATCCGGCTATATTTTTTACCATGGCAAGGAAGAGGAGTCGGAAGGTAACGACATCTCTCCTCTCGGTCTTTAGGATGCACGTTTTTAGCATCGTTTTCTTCTAGATTTTTGGGCACCAAACTCTCAAATGAGAGGGGCTTTGGTTTGCCAAGGTTCAAGAGGAACCTCCGGGTTGATTGAGTCCGTCCCCGGCATATTTTGCATTAGAGATCCGCTTCGCTAGTGGATTAGGCATGGTGGTTGAAGCCGTAGTCGTGACCGTTAGTCCGACTCGGTGATGATGCATACGAACTTAGGGATTCGTAGAGATTTCCGTTGCGGCAAGATGTCGTTTGTGTTGTGGTGGTGATTATCCCGTTTGCTTGAAAAGGTACGTGTAGTCGAACCCGGACAAGGTTAGCTCCTCGTGGCGGTAGATGGTTTCCTTGAGGGACAAGGTTAGCTCCGTATGAGATTGGAGATGGTTTCCTTGGTGGACAAGGTTAGCTCCGCACGAGTTGGAGATGTTTTCCTTGGTGCGCGGGAACACTGCGGTACAAAGAGGGATTGAAATGTGTTTAGTCTTTGTTGTGTTGTGCCAAGGCATGGCTATGTCTCCGTGGTCGGCTGGCTATCCCGTGACATGTGCGTCATGTGTGGAGAGTGTCCCGGCGAGACTAGTCCCCTTCTGTGAGACTGACGAGAATGCCAAGCTTGGGGCAAGCCCGGGCAAAGAGGCCATGAGCGGGTGGGGTCCAGTAAGGCTTCTTAGAATCGGTCAGTCTGTGGTTGTTGGAATCCTGACATGAGACGTCAGAGCTTGCAGGCAAGCCCGGGGCTAGGCCCACGAGCGGGTGGGGCCTTGGCAAGAATTCCATGTGGCGGCCTGTGCGCCGTGTGAGGGAGTTGTGTCTCCCTCAATGTTTGCGGCTTTATGCCAATTGGGGAAATGTGAGTACCCAAATGATGTGATGTTGTGCTAGATGCATACGCTGTAGGGTACCTTGGGTGAAGCCCGGGTGTTGCATCCATGTTGCATAGTAGGCCCTTTCTTTATATGCTCAACCAGTAGAGAACATGTTTGATGATCGAGACATCCAAGCCTGTTTTAAAGCTTTTCTATTTATAGATGTTTATTTGCATATGAAGTGCTGACTTGCAGGTTGGAGGGTTCCCCGGGGTCCGTTAGGGGCGGCCGGGAGGAGATGTGTTGTTACACAGTTTGAGGTCAGCCTTTGCTGACCCACGTTACTAATAATTTTTACAGGGCAAGTATCGCATGCAGAAGCTAGCACGCCGGCCAGAAAGGCCTAAGCCCCATGAAGTGTTTTTCCCTCTTTTGTAGCACTACTTTTTGATGATGTCTGTTTGAGACTCTTTTGTCCGGCTTGCATGCCGAGGTAGACTAGGAGTGCTATGCACATTCTTGTTTGATGTATTATTTTTACTTTTGGACATTTGATGTAAGGCCTTAAGGCCATTTGATTACTCTTTTGGTTAGTGGATAACTTCTAGTTGTGCTTGGTTTTCCGCTGTGTTGTGCAAGTGTTTTGAGTTTGGGTAGCTATATCAACTTATAATACTAAAGCTGTGGCGTTCGTATGTTGTGGGGCCCCGGCCGGACCCATATTATACGTCCACTACAGGGGAGGTGTTACAGCGACCTAAGGTTACGTGGAACTCGCCGTTGGCATAGATGGGAGTCTTCGGTGGTCAATGGCTTAAATTGACGTGACCAATACCAAGAAGACGAATTGCTCATAGGTTTGGCCGTCTTAGTGGCGGTGGTGAGTCCGGAATGTTAATGGCTTTAATTGACGTGACATCGACCGGTTCACCGAGAATGTGCCCTGAGTGCACGGGGCGTGTGGCCTTACGAGCCAACGTCTGTGATGTTATGGCTATGGTTTTATATTACTCGCTTATGCTAAGGAAATGCAGGGAAGGAGCATCGCCGCCCCGAGTTGGGGGTGGGATCGTTATAATTTGGTCAGCATTGCTGACCGTTGCCTTGTTTTGCCACCGTGCGGTGGATTGTTGCTTGCAGGTGCAGCTGGACCAAGCGGTCAATAGCGGGCTAAAGCCCTTTTTGCGAAGCTGGCCCTCGAAGGCCCAAGTAGAAGTGTTTACTGCTTTACTCATGTATGACCGGCCTGCGTGGCGTGGTTTGTAAAACATGTAATTTTCAAGTGAAACACTTTGTAAGGCCTTAAGGCCGATTTTTTGGTATTTTGTATAACATTCCTAATTTTGTAATAGTGGACATTCGTGCTCTAATGCTGGGTTCTTGTTTACAACTTATATAAACTGCTTCCGCTAGAATGCTCTGTGTAGGACGTTGAGATTGGTTGGATGGTTTCCATACGTAACCACCCGGTCTGTCTGTGGTATATGGCGTCGGGCCCCGGCCGGACCTACTGCTATATACTATGTGACGGATAGGGGGTGTTACAATTTGGTATCAGACTACTGGTTTTGGTCGGACTTAAGCTGAATTCGTGGACGAATTCTTTTTAAGGGGTGGTGAGCACATTGTGTGCGTCATCGTTATAACGGTAAAAGAACCCATGAATGTCCACTTAGGAATGAAAATACTCGTGTTTGAGGAACCTGCGTGTTCCTATAATTGCTGTTCGCAATTTTATTTGGTCGCTTAACGGTGTTTTGTGCCACTATAGGTGACCGGAAGCGGTGCTGGACAGCCTGAATGTCCGGTTTCTGAGGAGCATAGTGCACCCAGTGAGGTGTTTGAGCCTCCTCCTTCGTATGAAACCGTTAGAAGGATCGTAGAAGCGGTGTTTACTGTGGCGGGTGCATAGCTAGGAGGAAATGTACAACCCTGCGCCCCTGTTGTGGCTTCAACGCCGGTGGGCGCGATGCAGCAGATGACCTTTGGTAGACCATTGGGGCAGCAGCTGAATATGCATTTAGTGCAGGGAGCGCACACGGTTGAGGAATATTTGCAAGCTTTTCTTATGATAAGTCGCTACCCATGCTTTGAGTCGGATAATGAGCAAGCTACAGTCGATAGATTCTATAATGGCCTACGCGCCGAGTTACGAGTCCTACTGCTAGGACCAAAGTTATTGGGATTCCGAGCCTTGGTGGAATCAGCTAGATCATTGGAGGCAGAGTTGAGGAAGACCCTCCCGATGCCAGCGACCATGGTATCGAACTATACAAACCCCATAAGAGCTGCATCCAGCAGAATGCTGGAGAAAGGGGTTATGAAATCGACTAGTAAAGTTACTTACACTTGTTATACTTGTGGAAAGAAAGGGCACTTTGCCCGAGACTGTTGGAATGGTGCTCGGAAGGGTAAGAAACCTATGTCAGGAGCAGTCAAGGATGTCAGTGCAAAGGAAACGGCATTCAAAGTGCCGAACACCTCAAAGTCGGTATATCGAAAATGGTGTAAGAAGCATAGGACTTCGGGTCCAGCCCCTTTTGGTACTTCTGGGTCGACTACGGGTCAGACCCCGGGCACATGTTTCAGCTGTGGCGAGCCTGGGCATTATGCTCGTGAGTGCCTAAAACCCTGGTGGAAGCCCGTCGTCGTGACAACAGGTATGGTTTAAAGATAGTTTTTCTTTAAATACTTGTTATGCATATTAGCTTAGGACTACTGTGCTAAGCTTTGTTGCGAATTTACTTTATCTGCGAGAGCACCGTTTGTTTAGGGAGCTTCGCGTTCCTTTATTAGGAATTTTATTGTGCCTTGGAGTCCCTCCTTCGATGGAAAGAGATAAATTGGATGCGTTATAGTCTAATGATGCTCATTCGGCGAGGGTAGAATTTGTTGCTCTTAGTTTGTGGTTTGGGAATTAGGAGTACGATCTGCAAGCGTCGTTACTTCCGTTGGTGGAGTTTGACGTTATATTTGGCATGTACTGGCTCTCGGAGCAGCAAGCCTACATAGACTGCGGTAGCAAGGAGTTCAACTTGGGAGCAAGTCGTGAGACGACCCTTATGAGCTCAAAGAGGTCGAGCAAGGCGATGATGGCCGCTCTTCAGGTGGTGAAGGCGGTTTGTGCTAGTGTAGAGCTATTCTGTACACTAGTGGAGGTTGTAAAGCCGAAGCCCGCGTTGGATTGCATTTCAGTGGTATCGGAATACCCTGATCTGTTCCCCGCAGATCTTCCTGGAGCCCCGCCTCAGCGGGAGATAGATTTTAAGATCGAGCTAGTGCCAGGTGCAAAGCCTGTATCACGATCTCCGTATCGGCTAACGCCTAAGGTAATGGCGGAGCTGAAAGCTCAACTGCAAGAGTTGTTGGAGCAAGGGTATGCGCGTCCAAGTCCTTTGCCTTGGAGCGCACCGACCCTCTTTATTAAGAAGAAGGATGGAAGTTTGAGGCTGCGTATTAATTATCGGGAGGTCAACAAGTTGACGGAAAAGAGCAAGTACCCAATCCCAAGGATCAATAATCTTTGTGATCAGTTGGTAGGGTCAACGGCGTACTCTAAATAGATAAGGGAGAGTGATATCCCTAAGATAACGTTCAGTACAGGACACGGGCGCTACGAGGTTACGGTCATGCCGTTTGGGCTGACTAATGCGCCGTCAGTATTCATGGATTTTATGAACAAGACGTTCAGGGAGTACTTGGACCATTTCGTGATCGTCTTCATCGACGATATTTTGGTGTACTCGCAAAGTGAGGAAGATCACTTCAAGCATCTTCATTTGGTGTTAGAGACGCTAAGGAGAAATCAGTTGTACGCCAAGTTCTCGAAGTGCGAGTTTTGGCTATCCTCAGTGGCGTTCCTCGGGCATATAGTTAGTGGAGAGGGTATTGCTGTGGATCCGGCGAAGATTGTTGCGATACGGGAGTGGCCTGAGCTTGCTACGGAAGCAGAAGTCCGGAGCTTTTTGGGGCTTGCCGGCTATTATAGGCGCTTCGTGGAGAACTTCTCGCGGATAGCGTTACCTCTCACTACCTTGACGAGGAAGGAGCATAAGTTCTTTTGGACGCCGGAGTGCGCGCGAGCTTTTGAGAAGTTTTAGTGTCGGTTGACTACGACGCCTGTGCTGACTTCGCCAAGTGGAACCGAAGGCAATGAGATTTTAATGATGCGTAGGGCAGCATTTTGGGTTGCGCGCTACTGCAACACGGAAGCGTAATAGCGTATGGACGTGGGTTTTGCCTCGAAGCTATGGAGGCATAATTCTATACGGTGTGAAAGTGGATCTCTACGCCGGTCACAAGAGCGTGAAGCATCTGGTTGATCAGAAGGATCCGAATATACGACAGCGTAGATGGATGGAGTTCTTGGGAGACTATACATTCAAGATCCACTACGCTCCTGATAAAGGGAATGCGGTTGCTGACGCGGTGAGTCGCCAAGCCCCAGCTCGAGCCCATTGGCTATCGGTGCAAGATGAGCGATTGGTGCGAGAGTTGGTGGCGTTGGGGATCGTTTGTATGGATAAGCAATCAAGTGCTGAAGCAGTTCATGGTAGAGGCTCTGGATGAGTCAAATTCCCAATTCGTCGTGGAGGACGTATTGCTTTGGATAGACGGTCGTCTGTGCTTCCCAAGCGTGGGCAATTTACGGGTGGAGTTGTTGTACGAGGCACTCCATACCAAGTACTCGATTCACCCGGGGAGCACGAAGATGTACCGCGACGTCAAGAAACTATTTTGGTGGCCGGGTTTAAAGAAGGATGTGGCGCTATACGTAGCGAAGTGCCAAACCCGCGCCTTGGTAAAGGCGGAGTGCCAAAAGATGGGAGGAGTTCTTAAGTCCTTGCCCATTCCGGAATGGAAATTCGACGACATCTCTATGGACATTGTGCACGGTTTGTCAAGGTCGCAAAAAGGGAAACGACGCCATTTTGGTGGTTGTTGATCGATTAACGAAGGTGTCGCATTTTTTTCCGCGTAGGAAGGATGATCCGGTGGACAAGTTAGCAACGTTTTATGTGGATAACATAGTACGGCATCATGGTGTGCCCCGCAGCATCGTGAGTGACCGAGATGGGCGGTTCACGTCCAATGATTGGAGGCTGGTGCAACAAATGTTGGGAATAAAGTTGAAATTCAGCACAGCCACCCATCCGCAAACGGATGGGCAGACCGAGAGGGTTAATAGAACCATGGAAGACATGCTCCGCATGTGTGTCTTGGGTTTTGGAAAGCAATGGAAAGACCACCTTTATTTGGTGGAGTTCGCATACAACAACAGCTACCAAGCGAGTATTCAGATGACGCCCTTCGAGGCCCTATATGGTAGCAAATGTCGCACGCCGTTGTCTTGGTTAGAAACGGGTGAGTCAAAGTTGTATAAGCGATCGGAAGTGGAGGATACTACTTCTTTGGTGAGAACAATTCGGGAGAGGTTGCTTAACGCTCAGGACCTGGAAGCAAAGTACTGTAATGCCAAGCACAGGAACGTGGAGTTCGCTGTGGGCGATTATGTATACTTAAAGATCAAGCCGTTCAAGGGTGTCTCGCGGGTGCGACGATTGAAAAAGCTAAGCCCGAGGTACCTTGGACCGTTCGAGGTTCTGGAGCGAGTTGGAAAAGCGGTCTATAGGTTGAAGCTTTCACTGGAGCTAAGTGGTTTACACGATGTATTCCACATTTCGGAGCTTCGGAACGCGGTGCAAGAGCCTACGCAAGTGATCGCGGTCGATCAAGTGCCGGTGGATAGTGGGCTAACGACAAAGGTCAAGCCCGTGCGGATTGAGGACTCGGAGGTCAAGCGGCTATGCAATAAAGAGATCAGGATGGTCAAGGTCCGGTGGGACAATTGCGGTCGTGAGGAGCTCTCCTGGGAGAGAGAGCAGACTATGCTTGACGAGTATCCGGAGTTGTTCCGCTCAGGTACAAATGTTGTTTTTATATATCTTTCCTTTATGTAATTTCGTGGGCGAAATTCTTTTAAGAGGGGGAGAGTTGTAACGCCGCGAAACTCAAAGGAGCAAAGGGGGACGTTTTGGGCCAGTTTTGGTTTCTAGCTGAAGGCACATGGCCTGGGACACGGGCGTGTCCTAGGGCGTGTCAAGCGTGTGTCGGCACTTAGCCGCGAAGTCGTCGAGTTATACTCGACGATTCGTCGAGAGTGGGCACACGGCCTGCGACACGGGCGTGTCGCAGGGCGTGTCGACACTTAGCCGTGAAATCGTCGAGTTATTCTCGACGATTCGTCGAGAATGGGCACACGGCCTGCGACACGGGCGTATCGCAGGGCGTGTCGACCCGTGTCGACGATCGTCCAGGTGAAATCGTCGAGATTCACTCGACGATCGTTGAGACAAGGCACACGGCCTAGGACACGGGCGTGTCCAAGGCCGTGTCATCCAATCGTCGAACTGCACGCGACGAAATGTCGAGACCTTGTACATGGCCTGTGGCCCAGGCGTGTCAATTTGACACGGGCAAGGACACGGGCGTGTCCTAGAACCCGTGCAGTGCTCGGGTTGAAAACGGGAGAAAAGCATGGGGTACATGGCCGGCTACACGGCCGTGTCAGCTGGAACACGGGCATGTCAGCTCGAACACGGGCGTGTTCGATACCCGTGTGCGGGTTCAGAAGATTCGATTTTGACGGCGAATGCGGCACACGGCCCTGGACACGGGCGTGTGCCAGGCCGTGTTCGGTCCAGATTGGGCATTTCAGCCCCGAATCAAAGCCGCTCGTTTTCTTAGGTTGAGATCCAACGGCTGGGGATGGTTCCTGAGAGGATATACACGGGTTTGACTTAGAAAATCCATCACTTTTCTTCACTTATCCTCTTTCTAAACCCTTGGAGAAAGAAGAGCTAAGGCAAGAGAAAGAAAAGCTAGATCCGCCATTGGAGGAGCTTCGGAGCTCCGAATCGCAAGCCGACTCCGGATCCACGGAGGCAACGCAAGTGCGGTGATTTCTATCCGATTACTTTTCGATGGCACCAAAGAGGAACGCAAGGGTAACGATCCTCATCTTGAGCACTAATAGCTCTCTTTCAAAGCATAGTAAGCCCGCTCTCGCGAGTTTGCGGAGAGTTGGAGGCGTTCCTTCGGGTAGATATGTAAAGTCCCCGTTGTTTAGAGTCCGTATGCGAGAATGGACATAGGCATTTTGGTTGAAGCCTACCCGGACATGTTAGTCCGGATCGGTGATGTTGCATTGCATAAGGCCGGAGAAGACTCCGTGTTATTGGTTGTTTTCGGGTTTTCTACGCGGTAGATTGCAGCAGGGAGCCTTGGGGACTAACCCAAAGGTGCACCCGGAAAACTGGGCGGATACGAGATCTTGCCAACTTGGAGGCCTGAGAGCCAACTCGAACATAACTGAGTTATGTGACTTGCGGTAGAATGGGACTCAGTGAAAGTTTGACCCGCGCAAATGGCTTAAATTGTCGTTGCGAAGTGAGCACGGGTTAGATGGAGCCGTACCCGCTTTATGTCGTCCGGTTAGAGCGACCTAAGGTTACGTGGAACTCGCCGTTGGCATAGATGGGAGTCTTCGGTGGTCAATGGCTTAAATTGACGTGACCAATACCAAGAAGACGAATTGCTCATAGGTTTGGCCGTCTTAGTGGCGGTGGTGAGTCCGGAATGTTAATGGCTTTAATTGACGTGACATCGACCGGTTCACCGAGAATGTGCCCTGAGTGCACGGGGCGTGTGGCCTTACGAGCCAACGTCTGTGATGTTATGGCTATGGTTTTATATTACTCGCTTATGCTAAGGAAATGCAGGGAAGGAGCATCGCCGCCCCGAGTTGGGGGCGGGATCGTTATAATTTGGTCAGCATTGCTGACCGTTGCCTTGTTTTGCCACCGTGCGGTGGATTGTTGCTTGCAGGTGCAGCTGGACCAAGCGGTCAATAGCGGGCTAAAGCCCTTTTTGCGAAGCTGGCACTCGAAGGCCCAAGTAGAAGTGTTTACTGCTTTACTCATGTATGACCGGCCTGCGTGCCGTGGTTTGTAAAACATGTAATTTTCAAGTGAAACACTTTGTAAGGCCTTAAGGCCGATTTTTGGGTATTTTGTATAACATTCCTAATTTTGTAATAGTGGACATTCGTGCTCTAATGCTGGGTTCTTGTTTACAACTTATATAAACAGCTTCCGCTAGAATGCTCTGTGTAGGACGTTGAGATTGGTTGGATGGTTTCCATACGTAACCACCCGGTCTGTCTGTGGTATATGGCGTCGGGCCCCGGCCGGACCTACTGCTATATACTATACGACGGATAGGGGGTGTTACAGGAGACATGATGTTTATCCTTGCAGTAAGTGCATCTTCTTCTTTATCCTGAGAAAATAGCCCAATGTAGGCTTCTGTTGGGTTTTTCTATACGACACAATAGTTGTGCGTAGCGGAATAAAGGAACCAGAAAAGCTCAAAATAGTTCAGATCTAGCGATATACATTGATCAAGAAGATATTGTTGTAAAATAAAATTACCTTTGAGGGATTGAGTCGATACTCAACCTAGATACTCCAGAAGATCTACCAATCCCTTAGCGGCTATAGTCCTTAGTGAAAAATAGTGTGCGCACCTATATAGTAGATCCACACAGACGAGAGAACCTGTAGAGTCTTATCGAACAAGATCTAGGTTAGGAGAGTGCACTCTGTGTCTTCATGGACTGCTAGGTCCGTTAAAGAAGAGACAGCGACAACACTCGCCAGAATCAGTGTCAGCGACGACAACGGGATCTGCGAAGGCAGAACAGCTTCCGTCGGCTTTTTAGGTCTTGGGTTTTCGCACAATTCGGCTTGTGTTCTTAGTAAGAATCAACCCGTCAAAGTCCGTTCAAGAGAAACCCTAAAATCTTCTATTTATACCCAAAGGTATAAACAAAATAGCCCGTCGTTATTCGCATACCCAAGACTTAGAATACAACGTTTTGACCAGACATCCCATGTCTCGATGAATCGTCGAGTATCCATAACATATTCGACGAATCGTTGAGTATACATAACATACTCGACGAATCATCGAGTATCCTTAAGATACACCTCAAAGGCGTTGAGTGAACTCAACGCCCTCAACGCTCTCAGCGCCAAACCCATCGAATCGGCATTTGACTCGACGAAGGCGTTGAGTGAACTCAAGACACTCAATTCCTATATGCTAGATTCGTCGAATAAACCATTGACTCGACAAAGGTGTTGAGTGAACTCAATGCACTGAATGCATGAGAACCAGACTCATCAAATCAACACCTTGAATCAACGAATCATTGAATCAACTCAACGCACTCAACGCTTAAGTGCCATACTCATCGAATCAACACGTTGACTCGACAAATCATTAAGTAAACTCAATACACACAACATCATCATTCGACGAGTCAACACTTGACTCAATGAAAGCATTTATTGGTCTCAACGCACTCGACACTTTCAAAGCCTGGCTGAGCTAAGTCATCTCCACTCATCATATGAGTATAGCAAAACTAATCCAATCTCCCAATTTCTCCAAACATTATAATGTGTCACCCTGATAGGCTCTTACTGCGTTGGCAGTGAGACTACATGCTTGATCACTTCTAGATCATAATGGAAACACCAACAGTCACCCACTTGATCTTGAAAGTATCAAATAAAAGCTTCACAAATAATGAGCGAAATCTAGCAATTTATCATTGCTCCCTAGGCAATAAGAGTTTAGAACTCAAAAGACATCGTGAACAATGTATTAGTGTTGTCATTTCCCTTCGTCCCTTACATCCGGATAGAACTAGAGGTATTGACCGTGTCACCCTCATAAATGTTCAATCATAGTTTCCTAATCTTGAATGGACTTCCATAAATTAGTGAGCCCAATATCATATATTGACTCAACCAAGCAATGTCATGCATTTCTTAGTCCCATTCCATCAAGGGGCCCTTGGATGCAACAACTGTCATATAGGAGGACAAATCCCATCTCTGCTCACAATCAAAAAACCAAATGATTTGTAACATACCCAATAACCACCTTTATCATCCAACTTTCTCAAAACTGGACTTTTGATAGCTTCAAAGCTTTTCTTCCTCACTAAATGAATGTTGTGACTTCAGGTCTAAGGACCACAAACACCATTGCCACTTGAGCCATACTTGTGACATGTTCATATAACAATCCACAAAGTATTCTCATGGTGGGTCTGTCCAATACAACTTGTTCACTAACAAATACCCATGTGATGGTTTGATATCACAATATCATGACCTGTGAGAACCGGTCATCGTCGACACACATGCAAGTCTTAATGTGTCATCATCCCCCTTAGCTTCTAAGATGACACTCGACCAGGGACCATTTAAGAATGGAGATTCTAATAACATAGGCTCTCACATTCAAGTCACCACTTGACTCCTATGGAAGCAAACATTCTAAAGACATTTATTATGTTAAATTACTCTATCACAATAGAAGTAAATTTACAAATAAAAGAACTTGCCAAAATATATAAATGAAATGTATACAGTACTCTATTCATCAAATGAATTATTACAGGCAACAAAATATAATTCACAAGACTCCAACTAGAGCAGATCATTAACGTATCATATACCCATAGATATAATATGACCATCATGCTTTTTCTATGCGAGAGGCTTTGTCAGTGGATCCACAATATTCTCCTAAGTCGGCACTCTGCAAATGCTCACATCTCCTCGATCGACAATCTCTCCTATAAGATGGAACCTCCAAAGTATATGCTTGGAGCATTGATGAGATCTAGTTTCTGAAGCACGTGCAATTGCACCATTGTTGTCACAGTAGAGAACTACGGGACGAACAATGCTAGGAACTAGATCTAACTCGCCGATGAATTTCCTAATCCATACAGCCTCCTTCGCTGCATTTGATGTAGCAATATACTCAGCCTTAGTTGTAGAATCAGCAACTGTCTCCTACTTGGAACTCTTCTAGCTAATAACACCTCCATTTAGGCAAAATATGAACCCTGACTGAGACTTTGAGTCGTCCCTATCAGTTTGGAAACTAGCATCCGTGTAACCCTTTACAACGAGCTCTTCCTCTCCACCAAATACTAAGAATGTATCCTTAGTCCTTCATAAGTAATTTAGGAAATTCTTGACAACAATCGAGTAACTTTCACCTGGATTAGACTGATACTTGCTAGTCATGCTCAAGGCATTAGAGACATCAGGTTTAGTACATATCATTGCATACATTATTGACCCAATTGCGCAAGCACGTGGAATCCACTTCATGTAGTTCTTTTCTTCACAAGACTTATGACAGTGGTCCTTAGAGAGACTCACACCATGAGGCATGTATAAAAATCCTTTCTTGGACTCAAGCATGTTGAACCGCTTCAACACCTTATCAATGTATGTACTTTGTGAAAATCCAGTAACTTCTTCGATCTATCACTATAGATTTTAATACCAAGTATATGAGTCGCTTCACTCAAGTCCTTCATTGAAAAGCAGCTCCCGAGGTTTTTCTTAACAACTTGTAGGGTCGGTTTATCATTCCCGTTCAGTAGTATGACATCTACACACAATATTAGAAAGACAACACTGTTCTTACTAATCCTCTTATAAACACACAGTTCATCCTCATTCTTGATAAAACCAAACTCTTCGATCTTTTCATCAAAACGAAGATTCCAACTTCGAGAATCTTGTTTTAATCCATAAATGGATCTCTATAGCTTGCAAATTTTAATGGCTTCACCTGGAAATACAAAACTCTCAGGTTGTGTTATATACACTTCCTTAAGAAGGTTTCTAGTTAGGAAAGATGTTTTGACATCCATCTGCCAGATTTCGTAGTCATAATACGCTACAATAGCAAGTAGAATTCTAATGGACTTAACTATGACAACATGGGTAAAAGTCTCATAATAGTCAATACTACGAATTTACGTTAAACCCTTAGCCACCAGTCGCCCTTTGAATGTCTGTACATTCCCTTCGATGTCGGTCTTCTTCTTGAAGACCCACTTGCACCCTATGGGTCGTACCCCTCCAGGTGGTTCCACCAAGGTCCAAACTTTGTTTTCATACATGTAGTCCATTTCAGATTTCATGGCCTCATGACACTTCTCAGAGTCCGGTCCACTCATAGCCTCTTGGTAGTTTACAGGCTCATCATTATCATCCATAAGAAACACATTACCTAATTGAGACACAAGAAATCCATATCTCTCAGGCTCAAACCTTGGTCTACCAGATCTACATAAAACTTCTGTTTCCTGAGCAGGCTCTCGAGCTATAACAACTTGAAGTCCTGACTCAGGTTCAAATTCTGGTTTATTCATAATTTGTGGTTCTTGAACTTCTTCAAGTTATACCTTGGTACTATTTCTACATAAAAACACTTTCTCAAGAAAGACACCAGTTCTTGCGACAAACACTTTACCCTCGGACGGTAGGTAGAAATAGTGTCCTTTTGTTTCCTTACGATACCCTACAAGATAACACTTATCTGACTTGGGTTCCATCTTGTCAGGCATTTGACATTGCACGTATGCCTCCCAATCTCAAACCTTAATGAATGACATACTAGGTCGCTTTCTAGTCCATATCTCACATGGTGTCATCAGAACCACATTCGTTGCAGTACGATTTAGTGTAAAAGCAGCAGTTTCTGGAGCAAACCCTAAAAGGAAACAGACAGATCTGCATGAATCATCATCAACCGTACCATGTTTAATTGAGTACAATTCCTCCTCTTAGACACACCATTGTGCTACGATTTTCTAGGTGGAGCGAGCTGTGATACAATACCACACACTTTTTATGATCCGGAAACTCATGACTCGGTTATTCTCCAGCTCAATCAGATCGGAGTGCTTTAACCTTCTTACCCAGTTGGGTTTCTACTTCATTCTTAAACTCTTTGAACTTTTCAAAGGTTTCTGGTATGCACTTCATAAGATACAAGTATTCGTATCTGTTGAAGTCATGAGTAAATATAAAAAAGTAGAAATACCCGCCTCTAGCCATAGAACTCATGGGTCCATATACATCACTATGTACTATATCCAAGAGATCATCAGTCCTCTCATTGAAACCAGTGAAAGGGTCCTTATTCATCTTGCCTAACAAACAAGATTCATATCTCTGAAATGATTCATAATCAAAGAGTTTAGCAGTACATCCTTATGGAGCTTGGATATACGTTTCTCATTTATATGGCCCAAACGACAATGCCAAAGGTAGGTAGCGTTCGAGACATTTGTCTTTAGTCTTTTAGTATTCTCTATATTATAGTTATGATGATCTAAGTTCAAAACATATAAACCATTAAACATTTGGGCTATACCATAACTAACATCATTCTGAAATATAGAACAACAATTGTTCATAAAAACTAAAGAAAATCCAATCATGTACAAACATGAAATAGATATAATGTTTCTAGTTATGGAAGAAATATAATAACAATTATAAAGTTCTGTTACAAGCCCATTGGGCAAATAAAGACGATAAACAACCACGACGACAGCAGCAACACTTACTCCATTTCCAACACGCAGGTCCACCTCCCCTTTATTAAGCAATATTCTCCTTCCCAGTTCGTGCACATTTATACAAATGTGAGACCCATATCCGATATCAAATACACTGGATGAAGGAGCAGAAAGCTTTATCTCTATAACATATATACCAGAAGCGTAAGTCATACCTCCCTTCATCTTGTGCAGACCCTCAGTATAAGATGGGCAATTCCTCCTCTAATGACCAGTATTGCCACAGTGGTGGAATTTCCCTTGTTTCACTAAGCCTTTCTTCTTTAGTGTTGAAGACTTGGGTTCAAGAGATGACTTCGGTCCTAACTTTGTCTTCTTGAATCCCTTGGCCTTGCCCTTGCCTTTATGCACCATCAGTATGGGGATAGCAGGCTTGGCCTTCTTCATATTGATTTCAGAAGTTCTCAACATGCCTAGGAGCTCGGGCAGTGCCTTGTCTATTTCATTCATGTTATAGTTCAAGACGAACTGCTCATAACTGTCCGGCAATGATTACAGGATCAGGTCTGTGGCCAACTCTTGGCCTAGAGGGAAGCTTAGTCTCACAAGGTTCTTTATATACCAAACCATCTTGAGTATGTGAGTCCCTACTAGGTCCCGAGCTCCCATCTTTCACTAGAACAACGCCTTCATGACATCAAACCTTTCTTGATGAGCTTGCCCTTGAAACTATTTCTTGAGATGCTTATTAATTTCCTTGCAACCCATGTTCTTATTTTGATTTTGGAGATCAGAGTTCATGGTTGCTAGCATTAGACATTCGACATCTAAGGATTTGTCAAGATACGTCTTATAAGCATTCTTATCAGAATGGGATGCATTCCCGACAGGCTCTTCAGGCGATTTCTCTTCCAAAACATAGAGCTTTCACTCTTGCTTGAGAACAATTCTCAAGCTCCTATAGCAGTGTAAGTAGTTCGTCCCACTCAGTTTCTCCAACTCAAGGATGGCTCTGAGGGATAGGGTGGAGTGAGATCCACTAGCCATGGAAATTTTATAAGGTTCAAGCAAAGAAAAATCAGTAATACATTTCAAAATACATTTTATTATTTCAATTAGGAAATTAATCAAAACAACTCCCACTATTTTTTTCAAACTGATAACCCTCGATATCAATTCAGAGAGTGTATGTGAGTTACTCTCCTAGTGGATAAGATCCATATTTCACTAACACTATGGGTCATCTTTGGCTTTTCTCTCATAATTCAGTTATTTAGGTAGGCAATGTTTTCAAATTGCATCACAATGCAACTCTTGTATGGTTGTTGAATAACTCTTTATTCGCATCCATCATTTGGTGCATGCCAACCCTATGCCTCTGGGCACTCAACCTTTGAGGTCACCCAGTTAAGTTTGACATGATGTCGATAGTGGCATATCATAATTATCATCTTGCACCCTTACTAATATAGATTAATTCACGCGGCTTTGTCAATCACACACTTTATCGATCAAGGCAGGAAGAGTGTCATACATCGGAATGCATCCGAATACTTAATATTTCTTAAGGGATTTTTAAATAGTTGATTAACTCTTAATCATGGTTAACTATTTACCAATAAGCACATCTATAAAATAAAACAACAGCAATCAAAATCTGAATGCATCTCAGATGTGCACAAGGAAATCATCAACACTTGATGAACTGGGCTAAATCTAAACATCCAGAACCCTTCAAAATCTTCAGATCTACATGTACTGGACATGAGCAACACAGACTCCACTTACACAGTAGACAAGTTCATCTCTCTATGTGAGATTCAAAATCTAACAAACTTGGTTTCACAAACCAACAAGAGGGACGGTTACTGTTAAGGAGTAACAAGGAAATAAACAAAGAAATCACATGCGTTCTTGGTGAGGATCCAAGAATAGATTTGGGCATTTTAGAACATTTCTAAATTTCCAGATCTACATGCCATGGATTCAGCAACTTCTGAAACAATGAATATCGCTGAACCTCGCTGTGATACCACTATTGAGTTTTTTATACGACACAACATTTGTGTGCAGCGGAATAAAGGAACAAGAAAACCACAAAATAGTTTATATCTAGCGATATACATTGATCAAGAAGAAAGTGTTGTAAAATAAATTTACCATTGCGGTATTGAGTCGATACTCAACCTTGATACTCCAGAAGATCTGTCGATCACTTACCGGCTAGAGACCTTAGTGCATAATAGCGTCTGCACCTCTACAGTAGATCCACACAGATGGGAGAACCCGTAGAGTATTGTCGAACAAGATCTAGGTCAGGAGAGGGCACTCTGCATCTTCACAGAGTACTAGCTCCGTTATAGAAGAGGCGGCGGCGACACTCACCGGAATCAGGATCAGCGATGGTAATGGGATCAGCGAAGGCGGAACAACTTCCGTCAGCTTTTTACGTCTCAGGTTTTCACATAGTTCGGCTCGTGTGCTTAGATAGAATCAACCCATCAAAGTCCCATCAAGAGAAACCCTAAAATCTTCTATTTATACACAAAGGAATAAACAGAATAGCATGTCACAATTCGTATCCCAAGACTTGGAATATAGCATTTCGACCAGACAACTCTTGTCTCGATGAATCGTCGAGTATTCATGACATATTTGACGAATCGTAGAGTATACATAACATACTCGATGAATCGTTGAGTATCCATAAGATACACGACGAAGGCATTGAGTGAACTCAATGCAATCAACGCTCTAAACGCCAAACCCATCGAATCAACATTTGACTCAATAAAGGCATTGAGTCAACTCAACGCACTCAACGCCTAAGTTCCAGATTCATCGAATCAACCTTTGACTCGATGAAGGCATTGAGTGAACTTAATGCCTGAGAACCAGACTCGTCGACTCAACACCTTGACTCAATGAATCATTGTGTGAACTCAATGCACTCAACGCTTAAGTGCCATACTTATCGAATCAACACATTGAATCGATGAATCGTTAAGTAAACTCAACACACTCAATGCCATCATTCGAGGAGTCAACACTTGACTTGACGAAGGCATTAAGTGGTCTCAATGCGCTCGATGCTTTCAAATCCTGGTTGAGCTAAGTCATCTCAACTCATCATATGAGTATATCAACACTAATCCAATCTCCCAATTTCTCCAAACATTGTTATATGTAACCCTGATAGGCTCATACTGCATTGGAAGTGAGACTACATGCTTGATCACTTCCAGATCACAATGGTAACACCAACAGCTTCCTCAACCTCTGACTCAGATGAGTTAGAGTCACTTTGGTTCCAGCTTTGGTTCTTCTTAGAAAGGAAACCTTTTCAGACTTCTTGCCCTTGTAATGCTTCTTTTCACCGGCAACCTTTTCCATTCTTTTGACTAGGCAATTAGCAATAACATGTCCAGGTCTGCTGCAGCAATAACATACAATATCAGAAGAAACACATTTACTAGTTTTTGAACCATACTAGTCCTCCTTCTTTATTCTTTTGGATTTGCTTAGCTCCTTCTTATAGTTGGAGGAGGAGGAGGAACGTCTGCCCTTCCACTGCTTCCTCATTGTCATCATTTTTTTTGAATTGTTTAGAGAAGGTAGCAAACTCTTTATCTGACATATCAACATCAGAGGTGCTGGGCTCAGAAGATTCTAACTCATACACTTTCCTTGGAAGAAAGGGGATTCTCTCCTTATTTTTCTTTTAGCCCACAGCCTTTAGGGCCACAAAATTCTCCTTCTAGTGAGACTTGACAGTAAACTCCTCTTTCTTCCTTGCATAAAGTTGCATATCATAGGAGAGCAACTTTCCAAACATTATGTGGGGAGGAATATTGGTCAGGTTTCCCATTCCCCTGATTGCGCAGATTTATTGTCCTAATCTCTATTTGGAGACCTGATGAAGTTATAATTCAGCTTATAATCTGTGAAAACTCCCCCCATAACTCTTCAGTCCATTCATTGTCTTGAAGAATTTTTCACGGCACTCAACTGTGTTATACTTGATGCCTTGCCTGAAGGCCTCAAACTCATGGTTCAACAGGAATTTCCTATCATCCCTTCCTCAATTCCCTCCACATACACAATGAGTCTATTTTATAATTCCTTATATGTCTGACAACGGATCAAGTTATAGAAGGTTGAATTATATTTTTTGCTCTCTTATCCATAATAGTCAGTACTATCTCATCCCTGGTCATCTCAGCATAAGGTTTAGAAACTTGAAGGTTTGAATCTATAAAAGGGACTTTCATGGGGGATGAAAGGCCCTTATTCTATGGATATAAATCCTTGGATTAGAAGCTTTCATATATAACTTGATGTTGGAGCATGCGTTCTATGCTTCTTGGTTTGCTAATAACAAATCATGTTTGTATTTGATTATCGTGTGTTTATGATGTGCAGATATAACAGGTCTAACACTCAAATCATTTTTGTCTTAGATTCGGCATTGCAAAGAGATGTTAAGGTGATATCGCCTTGCGATATCCAGTATCGCAACCCGGCGATAGCTCATGGAATAGTTATCGTATGATATCCACGACGTTCGGTTAATCTCGATATCGCCCGACGATATCAATATCGCGTAGGCGATAGCACACAATTGGCCATGACTGAATCATCCCGCAGAAGTTTCAAAATCATGGGACACGTGGCCGCCAGATAAGATATCACTGACAGGCGATACCCAGTATCGTCGGTGATATCTCCAATATATATATATATATATATCTCATATTTTCTGTGGAGATTATGAATTTCATATTCTAGAGTGTTTCTTCCCATGAATCTTGTTCAGGGAGCTCCAGCATCCAGAAAAACACCATCTTGCTAAGAAAGTTCAAGAATGAAAAAGTGATGACTCGTACGCGGCATCTCAAGCAACCCTGGCAAGGATTTGTCAGCATATTCAACACTTTATTCAGAGGGAGTTTTCATTCTGAAAGTTGTTCTTTGTAATTCTTCATTTCATCATTGTAATATGTAGAGAAATTGTCATCTTGTGCATGGCGTCTAAGTCCATGTGTGGCTTAGGAGGAAATCATCGCCTTGTGCATGGCGTCTAGGTCCTTGTGTGACTTAGGGAGTTTTTGTCGCCTTGTATGCAATGTCTAGATCATGGTGAGATTTAGAGGTAGACTAGTAACAAGATCTAGGGAGAGATACACTATAGCCGACTGGTTCATGGTAGAAGGACTATTGAAATCAAAAGGAGTTTATTTTTCCACAGCTTTCTTCTCTAGCTTTATAGAGAATCTTTGTACTTTGTTTGTTACACTATTTAAATAAACTATAGTCATTTGTGTTCTTTTGTTTTTTTGTGTGAAATTTGTTTTTGATTTCTATAATTATTTCATCCAGAAAAATAGACTAAAACTTTGTGTTAACCCTTATTCAACCCCCCCCCCCCCTCCCTCTATAGGTGCCTCACGATCCAACACTTAACCCATTATTTTCAGATTCCAAAGTTTTCTCTCTTGCATATGGAAAGCTCCATTGAGCTCATCTCCTTATAACTCTCATTGGAAGTCATTGTGATTTACTGACTATGCAGGTTAGGATCTTGGTCAGACAGTTTAGTCCTTTTTGACCAATTTTCCTCTAATACAACTTTAAAGATCGTTATTAGTAGTCTAAATAACCTAGAGGAGATGGGGTGAATAGGTGGCATTTTAATTTGGTAGTCATGTTTGGTTTTCAGCAAGTATAAATAAATGTAAAGCATAGTAAACCACATAGATCATAGCACACAGTTATTTATAGTGGTTTCCCAGTGTATGGATATATCCACTTTCCATCACTACCTATCTAGTTGTGTGTTAGACTCGACAAACATCTCCAAAACTCGACTCCAAGAGCTTACAATATAGATTCTTCAGAATCTCTCCTCAAGTCTACTCCAAAACCGTACCTTAGGCTGAGTCTAGCCCTACCACTGACACAACAACCCTACCACAAAGTTCTCCAACTCTTATAACTTAGAGACCCAACTGGCCTCCTACTTCAGATCTATACAGAGATTCTACATCAAACTTATTACCAATCCTACACCCAGGCTGTGAGGTCAGCCCTACAATTAAGATCCAATAATAGATCATACAGATGAATGTTTGTAAGATATTACAGTTAAAGGCTCTATAAAATAGACCTTAATGTTTCAGAGTATTCAATTGACTTTGCTGTGAAAGCATATACTTGAAGCAGACCCTGAATAAATAAAGTATTCAGGAAAAGTAGATCCAGGACTATTCTTCTCGATCTTCTTCTTCAACAGGAAGAAGACCTCACTGGAGTTGTGTCGATTAACTCCTTACTCTTTTAGATTAACTTCAGACAGAGCTTGCGTAGTAATAACAGAGTGCATCGTCTCTTGTTTTTCAGGATTCAACAAGATTGAGCAATGGCACTATATGATTACCCTAACTTATCCTTTATATCCTCGACAATTTTCAATGGTCGAATGATTAGAAAAAGTCCAATGAAGGCGTGGGAAAGAATGGAATGATCTGAAATCTCTTTTTGCACCACCGTCAAATTTGAAATCCCACCAAACACGCTCTCAATGGTAGTAATAACCTATCAAGACAATATTGTTTTGAAAATTCTTCTTTTAAAATGATTTTACCATTAAATACTAAAGATTGCTTCTTCTGCGGCTTCCAAATGATATCATCTTGAAACATCACACGAGCGCGACGATATCGGCTTGATGCAACCAATGTTCACGACAATAACATTGATAACTATCTTCATATGAAACAGATACCTCTTAAACATCAGAACTTTTCTCGAAACCTATTATAAAGACAAATCAGAGTTCCTGCATAGGTTTAAATAGATATATCATCAATGACAATATGTACTTATCATTGTAGGAGATGCTTCTTCAAATCCTGGAATATTGAATGCAATATTCCCAATAATTTCTACGGCTGATAATGAGCCTAGAGCAAGTCTTATACCTGAGCCCCCATAGTGGATAGGGCATGGATCTGTAGTAGGGCTCTCCATCAGCAACAGCTGATCCATTACTTAGATAATGTAGTAGCAATAACATCCCGTCAAAGGAAGCTAGCGGGCTTCTCCACCGTTAACGGGATGCTACTTCACCGCACCGCTACCCCCAACCAAATCGCCAAGTGATGTGCTTGAGGGCAAGTGTGTCGGTCCCACAAGTAATATAAAACAGTGAGGATTTCTCTGAGTGTCGATCTTGATGCGTGTAAATCGGCAAGCGCACCGGTCGCACAAGTAATAAAGTTTTGGGAATAAATCCCCGAGTGTCGGTCTCTTGAGGAATGCAATTAGTGTAGAACGGCAACAGTACCGAGAATATCGTTATGAGAGTTATAAATAGAACAAAAAGGAAATAGAGGACTTGAGAGAATGTGGATGTTTGATCTACTAAACTAGTAAAATCTATACGGGTTGAAGGCACCGCTTCGCAAGGTGGAGTCGGTTTGTCGGCCGCGATGCCGAACTTCAGTTGGGCGAGTGGAAGGGAAGCTAATGGATTGCAGTGTTCTTGTGTGGAGTGCAATCAGACAAGACACAGGAATGAAGTGGATGCGAGGTGAGCGAGGCACATTCACAGACAATACTCACAAGCAGAAGAAAATACTAACATTCCATTAGCTATAAAATAAACTTGATGTTCATGGATGGAAATGTTCATTACACTGCTCAAAACATTCATACTACAGAGGAAGGGGAAGAGGAGTAAACCAAAAGAGATTGAAGATCCATCGGGGGTCGTGGCCGGAGTAGCGAGGTGTCAATCCGCTTCCGGGCTGAGTCCAAGGAGGCTTCCGGTACCAACGAGCTGTCACCTCGAAGGCCTTTAAGTTCATTCTCTAGGTTATCTACTTCACCAACTCCACAGGAAAGCTTGGATTTGAAGTCATCAATGTCCGAGGGATTCGCCGGAGAGTTGAAAAGCTTTGGAGTAGTTGGAAATGGCTTCCCGACGAAGGTGGAGGTGATGGAGCAGCTGGAGAAGTGAAATGGCGATTCCCGCGCACTCTCCGATCGCAACAAAATGACAGGCGTTGACCTAAAACGCGGAGCAGGGCCTTAAATACGGAGGCAGCAGAAGCAGTGCGCACGATCAGTGGCGCACGACCAGTGGTCGTGCGCACTGTAGGTAGATGATCGTGCGGCTTTTCCAAATAAACCTGCAACCTGGACAAGAAGCATCAGCATATATGCGCACGAGCAGTGGCGCACGACCAGTGATCGTGCGCACTACGGCCAGTGCTCGTGCGATTACCGAGACAGGATTATGAAAAAGGGGGTGTAATGCGCACGATCAGGGGCGCACGACCAGTGGTCGTGTGCAGTAAGTCCAGTGGTCTTGCGCAGTATTCCTGCATCGTCGGAGTCTCCCGAGCAGTTCCGGAGCACGCACACGACCACTGTACCAGCATAAGGGGCAGATAGGCCAACAGAACGTGCACAACACATCCCCGAGATAGGGCTAAAGAATAACAACAAAATAGAAACACAGAAAGCACAAAGAAGCGGGCCTACAGTGCACTTAATCGTGAAATAGGTACATAAGCACAAATAAGCAATAAAGGCTCTCAAGTGTAGTGCTAAGACGATAAAACTAGCCCAGATGAGTCCAAAAATCAGTATAAAATGTGGACTCATCACACCCCCAGACTTAACCATTTGCACGTCCCGAGCAAATCATTACTCCGTGGACTAGAAGATAGTTAACTGGCTCAGAAATTTCAAAAAGAAGTAAGATGAGAAATCAAATATATCATGGGTATAGAATATATAATAGAAAAACATTTTAATTATACAACGTAGTTTAAACTATTCGACAGACGTAAAGAAATATTGTAATTGCTCAAAATTAGAATTCTGGAGAATCTTGCGATCATGTGGAGGAAGAAAGTAGGCATGCCACTAAGGTGAGCATTGCCAAAGTTCGGGACTCAGGATCACCTCCAAAGGAATCCACCAATGTCGGGGACCATACGCTTGCACGTTCACACTCTCTCCACGACGCGGGTTAGATGCAAGCGTGAATCAGTAGGACTTGTAGGAGGAAATGGGGCTTAGGCGACGGCTTGGTAGTCAAAGATAAACATGAAGGCTTTATGCAACCAAAGCGAGCGAAAATAACCCAAACCAAAACAGCCACTTAAAAATGAATGGGGCACACACCCCCAGACTTATCTTGAAATCCGGGTGTGAATACGGCTGAACCCGACCAAAATCAATAAAGAGGATGGGGATCGAAATCTCAAAGCAATTCGTTCATATTTTTCTCTCTTTTGCGCGAATCAGCTTTTTATTTTCGTAAATTTTGTTTTCTTTTCTGCGCTAGCAATCCCCAAACGGAGCAATCACAACGTGAATAAATTCAGCACCCCTAAAAACAATGTCCACTTATCACAACCTCGGCAAAACAGTAAATACAAATCAGCTCAAGCATTTGATTGCGATGGTGGGTATGGCTTCAGGCCTTGGTGAAAGTGAGTGGAGCTGGATCAAAGGAAGGGTAGGCACAAATTTGGCATGCAACGGTTAATAGGTAGGAACAGCTAAACAAGGCTCAAACTAGCCAAAATGAAGGCCTACGTCATGCTCACGCTTGACTAACCGTGCACCAATGCTTCGAGAGTAGCTTAGAGCAAGTTCTTAGCCACCGAGAAAGATGATCCTTCCTCCCGACTCGAGCAATACGAGTCTAGTGGTGGCTACACACATTCCTACACTATCGTTCGATTATCCCAGATTCAGATTTTGAGCAGTACAAACAATATTTACGTGTGCAGAAAAAATTAAATCTACGAGCATAAAGAAAAATTAATTCTATCCTAACTCTACGCAAACCATGAGTATTCGATTAGGAGCACTGCATGAGTTTCGAACTACTCAATCCTGAAATACTAAGCCAGTACCACTATTTTAAAGTTTACACAAAAGTAATAAATTTTACTCGGGTTGTGCGCGTGGGTAAGTGCGCACTCGTGTGGGTGATATAGTGTGTGCAACATAAAGCAAGAAATAAGTAAACAAGAAAATGGAATGCAACAGAAAGTGTGGTGTAGTGACCACATGCATGCTCTCCCCCCGGACTTAAAGTCAACAACTAGTAAAAATCAGCGAGTCATATTTGATAAACAGCTAGGGTAGGAAGTACCTATGCTCAAAATTGAGCATACCAGTCGTGCAATGAGATGTCCAAGTGCGGCCAAGTTGCCGCGCCTCAAATATTCCTGCACCTGCGATTAAAGGATGCCAGCCAAACAAAATATGGAAACAAGAATATAGGAACATATAAAAAGAAATCACAACACAGCATGGGACCAAACGGTGCAACTTTGGTTGTCTGCCGAAAGCCCTTTTGTTTATCGTCCTTAAGGTGGACCAAATACCTGTATTAGCAGTTCAAATAGAGAGTTCTTCGCAGTAGCAAAAGGAAACAAAATTAAAAGTAGAGCAACCAGCTGTCAACAAGTAGCGAGAAAGAGGATGGAAAGAGGAATGAGAGTGGTGCAATCAGCTATAAGCAGATTTATGGTAAGTCTCTCCGGTGGGATGCGAGAGAACAGCAGAGTGTCTTTTTGCATTCGGGGTAGGCATTGTCCCATTACTGCGAGTGTACTGTTTCTCACGCCAGAAGACAGCGTAGTGCTCTCCGCGTAAATGCATGGACTCTTTCAGTTTCTCCACCGTGGGAGACTTCCAATGGAGGTAGGTTGTGGGGTTTCTTGGTGTCGTGGTTTGTGGCGGCCTATCCGACACCGTGACGGCAACCGGATCTGCCCAAGCTACAGATCGTTTAACAGAATTATACAAATTAGTGTCCAGGGATTTCTCCCGAATAAAACTTAGTTCGCCATGCTCAACAACAGAGTTGGCTGGCAGTAGACAGGCAGTCGTGGCTTTGGTACAATTGATCCCTTCATGGACCAGTAGCTCTTGCTTCTCATCGACTTCCTGAGGGAGTCCTTTATTTGGCGTCTCCTCCAGATGTGCTTCCAATGCGGGGAGACCTGAATCCAGCTTGATATCTGTGACACTCAGAGAATTGTTATTTTGGATGGGAGAAAAATGTATGGATGTGTTATCGAGGGTGGACTCTTCATTTGGCCAAGTGACACGGCCTTTGGAAAAGTCGAGGGATGCGCTACTGGCTGTTAGGAATGGGACTCCTAATATAGGAATGGACTTATTGTCCTGTGGTCCCAAACCTAAAAGTCAGTGGTGATACTTGTGCCGTTAACCTCGATTTCAACGTCCCGAACACCGCCCTCAGTGTCAACCAGATTGCAATTAGCTAAGATAAGCGATTTCCGATTTTCAATGTCAACTTGTAACTGCATCTTTGCAACATCTTGCAAAGTGAGTATGTTGCTGGACGCCACGGAATCGCATAATGCTGGAGTGTCGATGTTATTGATTTTACAATTAATGACAAGTTTGTTGTGGTTTCCCGAAGTGTCCTCCCTGAAAGATATGGTACCTAAACACCTAGAGGGGGGGTGAATAGGTGACCTAATCCTTTTCTAACTTTGTTGGCAGCCAAACAGTTATATCACAGATTTCTAAGTAGTCTATTACAGCAATCAGCAAAAATCAAACATACACAGCACATTCACAGCACAGCACACAATGATTTATAGTGGTTCCCCAATCTTTGGGTACATCCACTTTCCCCCTTCGCCTATCTAGCAGTGTACTAGATTCGGCCAAACTTCTCCACTGTCTCAGAACCCAAATAGGTTCCTACACCTCAGGCCCAAAGCCTTACACCTCAGCTTTCTCCAAAGCCTACACTCAGCCACAAAGGCCTACACTCAGCCACCCAGGCCTACACTCAGCCAATCAAGGCCTACACTCAGAGTTCTTCAACTCCTACACTCAGGCTCTCAAGCCCTACCCTTAGCCTTTATAAATTTAGGCTTACAATGCACTCAGATCCAAAGATCCTACAAGTTAAAATAGTATTACAACAAATAACTCAACAACTCAGAAAATAAGAGAGGAGTTGTGAGTTTCTTGCTGAGTTCTTGGAAGAACTCAGATAGATCCAAACTGACTTAGCTTCCTTCAAAGCTTCTTGAGTAGAACTGAATAAGTCTGAATCCTCTGCAGTTGTTCCTTGACCTCTGCTTCTTAAGATCCAGATGCCTCTGAATCCGTCTTCTCAGCCTAGTTCCAAAGACTGAATTCTTGATTGGAGCTCTCTCTCTCCAACTTCTTAGATCTGCAGTTGGACTGCCAGATCTTCTTGTGTTGATACTCTGTGTACCACTTATCTTATTACTTGAATAATCTGATCAATTACTTCAAATAGCTTCAACAACAGTTTCTGTAAACTGTGAGTGCCTATTTATAGGCATTCTTCATGGTAACCGGCTGGTCCGGTTCATAACAGACTTCTGACTTCCCTGACATTTGTTGTAGACCGGCTGGATCGGCAGCTGTCATGTCAACCAGTCACTTCTTGAAATTCTCTAACTGTCAGATAGTGTCGAGACTTTCTGTTCTTAAGTGTCGACACTTATAGACCAAGTATCGACACATGCTGTGTAAGTGTCGACACAAGTCTTCAAGGTGTCGACACAACTCCTTGTATGTCTCGACACAGATTCTTCTGCATGTGTCGACACTGAAATTGAGTGTTGACACAAGTACTTGTTCTTCATTCTTTAACTGTATTCTTCTAAGTGTCGACACATCTCTTTTGTGTCGACACAACTTCTTGTGTTGAATCTGTCAAGTGTCGACACTGCTTCTTGGTGTCGACACAAGTCTTCAATATAGATTCTTTAGCTGAGTGTCGACACATTCCCTTAGTGTCGACACTTGTACTTAGAATATTTTTGTAGATATTTCTGTTCTTTGCTAAGTGTCGACACAGCTCCTTGTGTCGACACTTTCTTTGAGTCTTCAACTGAGTGTCGACACATTGTGCTGAGTGTCGACACTTTCTTCAAGTGTTGACTCTTCTGGTTGTGTGTCGACACATTGTGTTGAGTGTCGACACATACTTCAAGTGTTGACTCTTTTGGTTGTGTGTCGACACATTGTGCTGAGTGTCGACACATACTTCATATGTTGACTCTTCTTGTTAAGTGTCGACACATTGTGCTAGGTGTCGACACTTGCACTTAGTCTCTGCAGAATTTTGCTGAGTGTCGACACAACTCCAAGTGTCGACACTTTCTGGTGTAGACACAGCTCTTCTAGGTGTCGACACTTCTGCTAAGTGTCGACACTGCTTCTCTGCATACTTCTTCACTGAGTGTCGACACAGCTCCTTGTGTCGACACTTTGTGTCTGGTGTCGACTCTTCATTCCAGGTGTCGACATAATGACTCCAAGTGTCGACACTGCTTGTCTGGGTGTCGACACAAGCTTTCTCAAGTGTCGATACTTTCCCTCTAGGTGTCGACACATGGACTTAGAAAGTTTTTAGCTTCAGTCCAATGAATACCTAACCTGCACAAGTAACTCAAACATACATCAAATACATTATGATGTATATCATTGAGTTGGGTGAGGCTTCTTCAAATCAGGTACATTTGACCAATGTACCCAACAATCTCCCCCTATTTGGAGAAGTCATAACCCTTAGTCAATGATATACACCATTCACAATTAAAAATTACAAAATGATGAAAAGCAGATTATAATCAGCAGGGTTAACATGAACATGTAAAACTTCACACATATACACATTCAACATTCCAGAACAAATAAGAAACAAACACATTTCAGAACAATCATACTATATTTATCATATATTGTTCTAACATTGCTCTTTATACATTTTCAATGTTGTACAAAAATGTTTTTCATTTAAAAGATTACAACAAGCTTCAAGTTTAATTCCTAATCTATTTCTGATCAGGTTCTTTGATAACAATTCCTTTTCCAGCTTTAACTTGAGCTTTGACAGCAGCAGTAGCAGTAGGCTCAGCATCAGCAGGTTTCTTGCCTTTTGAGTCCTTCTTCTTTTGTTCTTCAGCCTTGATTTTCTGTCTCTCAAAATAATGATAGGGCTTAGGAAAGTACTTGCTAGGCTCCACTGCAGTAGGAGGTAGCTTTCCTAACTTAGCCTTTCTTCTGTACTGGACAATGGCTTCCTGCCTGATCTCATGCTTCCTCCATTCAGCTTCTGAGAACCACTTGTTTCTATCAGTAGTGTTGTCTTTAGCAGCTTTCCAGGCAGTTAGAATGATATTTCTAGAGGTAGGGCTCCACTGTTCAAAATCTGGCTTTTGTTCTGCTAGTTCCCTAAACCTCTTCTTTGACAGCCTTGTCTCTTCTTCTTTGTCCAAAGCCTCTTGCATAGCTGCTGTTATAGGTTGAACAACCTTTTCTAAATGGACATTGTCCTTGCCCCCAAATGGGCTATACATAGTGCTCACCTCTGCATGAATCATTTCAAAATCTAGAGGTGGATAAATGACTTGAGCTACTTCTTGTGGCTCACCTCCAAAATAGGCAGGGTTCAGTCCAGATTCAGCAACTTCATTGTCATCACACAGGGGAGGATATCCAAGTGTAGCCCTGATTGAATTTGAGATCCATTTTGCATGCTCAGAACTTGCCTTGACTAACACTCTCTCCCCCTTTATGACTTCTTGGGCCACATGGTCTCTTACATCATCCTTTTGGAATCTAATCTGACTATCCAAATACCTGATTCCATCCTTAAAGTAGGGTTTAAGCTTTGTAAGCTGTTCTGAGATTGCTTTCTGGGAATCTTGTATAGCAGTTTTGACAGCAGTAATCTCAGCTTGAAAGATTTTATCAAAATCAGCCTTTGCAGCAGCAGCAGAGGTAGATGGTTCAGCAGACTTATTCTTTAATTCAGTGACTATAACATTGTGGGATGCAGACAAATTATCATTCATCCTTAATTGATTTTCCAGCACATAGCCTTGTTTCAATGCTATATCATCTACTTGAGTCTTGATCTTCTCCTGGTGAGTAGCCAAATAGACTACTGCATTCCCACCCTTGTGGAAGCAGTCAGTCATCTCCTTTTTATTAAGGTTCATTTCAAACCTTATTGACTTGATTTCCTGTGCCAGATCAAATTATAGGGTCTTGTGCCCTTCATCAACATAAGTCTCTATAGCCTTCCTTTGCTCATCCAGCTTGATCTATAGTGCAATCAGTAAAGCACTATAGTCAGCAGTTGGAGCTTGCTGAACTATAGGCTGTGGGGCAATGGATTGAAGGGCTTTCTTGTAGCTCTGACTTCTTCTTTTGAATACAAACAATTTCTTCTTCTTAGCCCTAGCACTCTCCTCATCTTCAGAGGCAGAGGTGCTGACAATCTCAACCCTATCCTTAGGGCTTTGAGGTTTTTCAGCTTGCACATCTAGTGCCTTCTCAGTGTCTAGCCTTAAAGGCTCTTCCAGAACTGCCATGTGCTCCCCCTCAGCAGCAGCACCCTTCTCTTCAGTAGCAGCAACCTTGTCCATGTCAAAATCCTCTTGATCTAAATTCAGAAACAAATCTTCCATAGTATATTCATGAGGGGATGGAGCTGGAGATAGTCTTTGTTCTTCAACTACTTGAGTAGTATCTGGAACATTTTGCACAACAGCAGATGTGTCTTCAAGACCAACATCTGGAGCTTGGCTAGGTAGCTGAGTTTGCTGAGGAACATCAGACAAATCAGCATCTTCAATAAGATATTCTAAAGTTTTTAAGTCAGTGAGTACCTCTTGGATAATGAGGGTGGCTTGCTCACTGGCCAGAGTAGATGTTTCTTCTACTGCTGGAAGCTCCCCCTGGCTGTGATCCCTATGGATGGGGCTAGCTGGAGGCAGCTCCCCCTGGATCTCAGCTTCATCTTGAGGAGCAGGAGTCTTCTCTGCAGCCACTTCTTCATGGTCATCAGGTGTGAAAACAACCTGTTCTTCACTATCAGAACTGCTGGAGGACTCTTGTGTCACAGCAGCAGTCTTTCTCTTCTTCCTGGGAGGAGTAACTTTCTCAGAAACTGGCTTCTCAGGGGTAGGCATGTCCTTTGACAACACCCTTTCCCATCTAGAGAATATCCTTGAATCCATCTTCCTCATGTGATTGATCTTACTTCCAGCTGCATTGCTCATCACCTCTGGTATTGTACCAGCAAGGTAGAGACTTAGTATTCTGCCCAGGTTGGGCTTCTTCAAGCTCTCCTTGATTTTCTCATACACCACTTGAGACCAATCTGTTTTCAGGGTGAAGATGATTCTAGTCATAATTTCAAACATGGAGGCAGACACCCTGTCATGCCCTCCAGTCTTGCTGAGAATAACCTTTCCTACTATTTCTGACATGAATTTCCCTTGATTATTCATGCTTTTCCTGTTAAAGACTGATCCTACCTTCATCTTTGGATCCAGTCCACACCAAGTAAGAGCTTCCCTGGTCTTTGAAGCAGTTACTTCCTCTTCATCATGTGCTTTAGGTAGCTGGAGTACCTTTCTCAGATTCTTTGGTGAAACTTTGACCTTAGTCCCATGAACTCTGGATTTGATCCTGAATCCAGAGTCATCTACAACAGCTCCATGGAGGAATTCAAGAACTTCCTTTTTCCAAATCTTCGTTGGTTCTGAAGTCAAGTAATCCAATCTAGAATCAGCAATTAGGGTTACTACCGCCTTGAGTTCTTGATCAGCTTCATCGAATGCACCTCGCACGAGCTCATAGCCTTCGTTAACATTCTCCTCGAGCTTGGGAGCCATTAGGGTTTGGAAATTTAGTCTTGAGAAAAGAGAAATGTCGACACAAGAGTTTTGGTCTCGAAACGTTGAAAGCGTGTCGACAATCAAAGACAGAACCCTATTTATACCTTTCTGATTTGAAGTCGAACAGGCGGGATGGATAACTAAAAATGTGTCGACACTGTCAATAAGTGTCGACACTGACTTATAATGTCTCGACACACATGTGTCGACACAAGTTTAGTCAACAGATATCATGTGTCGACACATGTTTATGTGTCGACACCACTCTACTCGACGAATAGTCGAGACTTTACTTAGAAAATTCTGAGTAAAACTTAAGTGTCGACACCACATTGGATGTGTCGACACCTACTCGACATGTGTCGACACTAACATTGTGAAGTGTCGACACCAACATCCTAGATGTGTCGACACCTTTTTCCTGAAGTGTCGACACTTTTATTCTGTGTCGACATAGACTTGTCTATGTGTCGACACCTTTTTACTTAGTCAATTTTTTATTCTGTAAACTTAGTCTAAGTTTATCATACCTAGTTCAATTTTGAATCTATTAAACTTAGCTTCTTCTAAGTGCTTAGTAAACATGTCAGCTATCTGATTATCAGTTTTAACATATTCAAGTGCAATATCATTTCTTTCTACATGCTCCCTAAGAAAGTGATATTTAATCTCAATATGTTTTGTTCTACTATGAGATACAGGGTTGTTAGCTATTGAAATAGCACTTATAGAATCACAGTAAAGTGGAGTTCTACTTACCTGAAATCCATAGTCCACTAGCTGATGTTGAATCCATAGAAGTTGAGCACAGCAACTTCCTGCAGCTACATATTCTGACTCAGCTGTGGAGATAGCCACACTAGTCTGCTTTTTGCTGCTCCATGAAATTATTCTTCCACCTAGGAATTGACAGGTTCCAGTTGTGCTCTTTCTATCCTCTTTGCATCCTGCAAAGTCTGCATCTGTATAACCTGTTAGATCAAAATCTCCATTCCTAGGGTACCAGAGGCCTAGATAGGGAGTGCCCTTTAGATATCTCAATATTCTTTTGACAGCAGTCAAATGAGAATCTTTAGGGCAGGCTTGATACCTGGCACAAACACATGTAGCATACATAATGTCAGGCCTACTTGCAGTCAAGTATAGTAAGGAGCCAACTATCCCTCTATACAAGGTTTCATCTACAGGTTTCCCTGCATCATCCTTGCTAAGAGACACACTTGACCCCATAGGAGTCTTCATGGTACTGGATGAATCCATACCATATTTCCTTATGAGTTCTAGGGTGAACTTGGACTGACATATGGACAAGCCACTTTCAGTCTGTTTAACTTGGAGACCCAAGAAAAACTTTAGCTCTCCCATACTACTCATCTCAAATTGACTTTGCATAAGCTTTGCAAACTTTTTGCAAAGGCTACTTTCAGTAGACCCAAATATAATGTCATCTACATATATTTGGACAAGTATGACTTTGCCTCTAGATTCCCTAAGGAATAGAGTCTTATCTATTTTCCCCCTTGTGAACTTGTTCTCAATGAGGAAACTAGATAGGGTTTCATACCAAGCTCTAGGAGCTTGTTTTAACCCATACAATGCTTTCCTAAGTCTATAGACATAATGAGGTTGAGTTGGATCAACAAAACCTGATGGCTGCTCCACATAGACTTCTTCTTTCAAATTACCATTTAGGAATGCTGACTTGACATCCATTTGGTATACCTTGAATCCTTGATAGGTTGCATAGGCCAAGAACATCCTTATGGCCTCCAGTCTGGCTACTGGGGCAAAGGTTTGATCAAAATCAATACCTTCTTCTTGCCTATATCCTTTTGCAACCAGTCTTGCTTTATTCTTTATGATGACCCCTTGTTCATCTAACTTATTTCTGTAGATCCACTTAGTTCCTATAACATTGTGGTCTTTAGGTTTAGGAACCAGTTCCCAAACCTTGCACCTTTTGAACTGATTAAGTTCTTCTTGCATAGCTTCAGTCCACTGTGGATCTTGTATAGCTTCTTCAAATTTCTTAGGTTCTATTTGAGACAGAAAACTAGAATATACTGCAGCATTCTGATTTCTGCTCCTTGTCTGAACTCCTTGTCTTGGATCTCCAATAATCAGCTCTACTGGATGATCTCTTAGATGCCTGTGGGCTGGAGGCATCCTAGCTTCAGGTTGAACTTCATCAGCATCTGCATCATGCTGTACTTCTTGTATTTCTTCAGCTATTGGCATATGTAGTTCTCCCCCTGGACAACTGCTATAGCCTTCTACTTGCTGTCTTTCAGCAGGCATCTCTTCTATAGTAAGCTTGTCCAATTTCTTTGTCAAACCTGTGGGGCTGCATACATTGCTAGACAACTCATTGTTAATAAGTTTTGTCTCATCAAAAACTACATGCACAGTCTCCTCTACAACTTGTGTAATCAAGTTGTATACTCTATAAGCCTTACTATTGTTGCTGTACCCAACAAAAATTCCCTCTTGAGACTTGGCAGCAAACTTAGTTATGTAAGACTTCTCATTGTTAAGTATGAAGCATTTGCAACCAAAGATCCTAAAATAGGATAGGTTTGGTTTCCTGCCTTTCACTACTTCATAGGGGGTCTTGTTTAGTCTTTTAGTGATGGTAGCCCTATTTATCACATGGCATGCAGTGTTAACTGCTTCAGCCCAGAAATACTCAGGTAGTGATGTATCACTAAGTAGGGTTCTACCAGCCTCTATCAAGGTTCTATTCTTCCTCTCAGCAATGCCATTTTGCTGAGGTGTTCTAGGTGAAGAGAATTCTTGAAATATCCCAAAGTCTTCACATAGTTTTGTCATGCTTTCAGATTGAAACTCAGTACCATGGTCACTTCTAATTTTGACCACAGTACTATTTAGTTCATTCTGAATTTGCTTGACAAAGCTGTAGAAGACACTAGGTGTTTCAGATTTCTGCCTTAAGAAGAACACCCAGGAAAACCTTGAGTAGTCATCAACAACTACAAAGGTATAGACCTTCCTACCTAAGCTGTGAACTGGCATTGGACCAAAGAGATCCATATGCAAGAGGTATAAGCACCTCACAGCATCTTTGTTCTCAATGCTTTTAAAGTTGGATTTGGTCTGCTTGCCCTTTTGACAAGATGAGCAAATGCCACCTTTAACACACTTAACTTGAGGACCATTCCTCACTAACTCTTTGCTAAAGAGTTTGCTAATAGTCATGTAGTTAAGATGAGCTAGCCTCTTGTGCCACTTGACACAATGAGAGACTGTCTCATCAGCTACAAGACAAACAGGAGAACCATTGTTCTCAATCATGATGTCTAGACAGTAGACATTCCTCTTTCTATATCCTGTCAAAATGATCTCTTGATCACTTGACCTCTTGATATGACAACCATTTTTAACAAATGAGATGTCATACCCTACATCACTTAACTGACTTATACTTATAAGGTTGTGTTTCAACCCTTTAACATAAGCCACTTGAGTAATGGTAATAAGGTTTGAAGAAATGTTACCAAACCCTTTGATGATTCCTTTTTCAGAACCACCAAAGGTCACTTTAGGACCATTTTTGATTGGAATGTAGTCCTTCAGTAGTCCCCTTGTTCCAGTCATATGTCTGGAACATCCACTATCCAAGTACCATGTTGGGGTATGGCCACTTGGATTCACCTGCAAAACAAATTAATGAACCTTAGAACCCAAAGTAAACTTGGGTCCTTGGTGATTGTTAGTTTGCAACATGACACAGCTACCTACTGGCTTTCCACCAGGTAACTTGCTACTCAACTTGGCACTGGCATTGTGCCAACAATCCAAGGCAAAGTGGCCAACCTTGCCACAACACCAACATTCAAACTTATTGTACCTTTGCTTAGGTACAGACTTTGCTGTCTTAACTGCAGCTGACTTATTGAATGTTGGGGCCTTGCCCTTGGGCTTGGACTGATCCTGAACAGTCCTGGCAGGTTTAACAAAACCCAGTCCAGCCTTACCTTTGTGATGAGTAAAATCATCAATCAAAGGTAGAACTGATTTAGGCTTCGAAAA
The DNA here is from genome assembly GCA_039583875.1 of Platanthera guangdongensis. Lineage (NCBI taxonomy): Eukaryota > Viridiplantae > Streptophyta > Magnoliopsida > Asparagales > Orchidaceae > Platanthera > Platanthera guangdongensis. Next base: position 70,174,273 of record CM077147.1, read on the forward strand.
CTTTGCAACCAGTTCTCTCTCTTTCTGAAGATTTGTCTTCAGTCTCTTAATTTGATCATTCTTAAATGTAATAATACCCATCTGAATCACTGTAATGTGTTTCAGCCTGGCTACTTCATTCAGTTTTTGATCATACTGCTTCTCAAGGTCTGTTGCAGCAGCTTTTAGATTAGCAATTTCCTTTGCCTGACTTTTGGCAAGGGACTTGCTTTTCTTATAAGCCTGTAACAGCACCTTATATTCATCTATGAGCTGATGAATATCATCCTCAGACTCAGAACCACTTCCATCATTTGATGAAGGTGATTCTGATTCTGAACTAGAACATGAAACTGAACTTAGAGTTGGACTTTGTACCTGACTAGGTCCTGGCTGTTCCAGGATTTTGGTACTCTCAGTCAATGCCATCAATCCTTGGCACTGGCAGTCTTCTTGTTCATAAATTGACTCCAAGATCTGCATAAATTCTTCTTCTTCTTCTTCAGCAAATAGCCCTATGTAGGCTTCAGCATCAGTATCAGTGTCTGAAGAAGAAATATCTGAAAGAGTCTTCTCATTGTTGGCAACAAAAGACTTCTCTTTCTTCCCTTTGAAGTGAGTCTTTTTCCTGTCACTGGATTCTTTTCTTTTCTCAGGACAATCAGCAATGACATGACCCTGTCTATTGCAGCAGTAGCACACAATCTTTGATCCAGTTGCCTTGCTTGTCTTTGTCTTCTTCTTGTCCTTCTTAGAAGGCTTTTTCTCCTGATATAAGACTTCTTTTCCCTTGTAAGTAGATGGTCTGGACCTCCACTGTTTCTTTTTCAGGAATTTCTGAAAGTGTCTAGTGAAGGCAGCAAAGTCTTCATCACTTTCACTGCTTGTAGACTTTGTACTGACAGACCCTTCTGACTCAGATTCAACTACCTCTGGAGGTGGAGTTGATGACTTAGTTCTGCATTTTCTGGGAACATCTGTCTTGAAGGCAACAGTCCTTTCCTTGTGCTCAGTCCTTGTTGATTTCTCCTCCTCTTTCCTCACTGTCAGTTGCATCTCATATGACAACAACTTGCCAAATAGTGTAGGAGGAGGAATTTCTCCCAACTTTGCCATTTCTCTTATGACACAGATCTTGGTGTCCCAATCTTTAGTTAGGGACCTTAGGAATTTGTCATTTAGTTCATAGTTGCTGAACTCTCTTCCATAAGACATGAGTTCATTAACTATTCTATAGAACTTCTTGTAGCATTCAGTGATGCTATCTCCCTTGCCTTGCCTAAAGCTCTCATACTCTTGATTAAGCAAGGACTTCCTATCTTGCCTAACTTCTTCAGAACCTTCCATATAGACAATGAGGGTATCCCACATTTCTTTTGCTGTTTTACAATGAATTAAGTTCTGAAAAGTTGCATCATCAATGCCACTCACTATTATGTTTTGTGCCCTCTTGTCCATAGTGGCTAGGATAATTTCATCCTTGGTCATCTCAGAGAAATCCTTTGGAGTCCTCTGATTTGCATCCAATACTGAGATCTTCATTGGCAAAAAAGGCCCTTCCTTAACTGTGATGTAGATTCTTGGGTCTGAGGCCTCCATAAATAGCCTTACCCTTCCTTTCCAGATACCAAAAATTTCCTTTCTGCAAATAGGTAATTTCATGGAACCCAATTCTTTATGATTTTCAAAAGAACCAATGGTTCTTGATTTTCTTGAAGCTGTTTTCTGACTTAGACTGTTTCTGCCAAACAGGATCTCCTTAGACTGTTAGTCCTTGTTTTGAGGAACCTCGCTTTGATACCACTTGAAAGATATGGTACCTAAACACCTAGAGGGGGGGGGGTGAATAGGTGACCTAATCCTTTTCTAACTTTGTTGGCAGCCAAACAGTTATATCACAGATTTCTAAGTAGTCTATTACAGCAATCAGCAAAAATCAAACATACACAGCACATTCACAGCACAGCACAGAATGATTTATAGTGGTTCCCCAATCTTTGGGTACATCCACTTTCCCCCTTCGCCTATCTAGCAGTGTACTAGATTCGGCCAAACTTCTCCACTGTCTTAGAACCCAAATAGGTTCCTACACCTCAGGCCCAAAGCCTTAAACCTCAGCTTTCTCCAAAGCCTACACTCAGCCACAAAGGCCTACACTCAGCCACCCAGGCCTACACTCAGCCAATCAAGGCCTACACTCAGAGTTCTTCAACTCCTACACTCAGGCTCTCAAGCCCTACCCTCAGCCTTTATAAATTTAGGCTTACAATGCACTCAGATCCAAAGATCCTACAAGTTAAAATAGTATTACAACAAATAACTCAACAACTCAGAAAATAAGAGAGGAGTTGTGAGTTTCTTGCTGAGTTCTTGGAAGAACTCAGATAGATCCAAACTTACTTAGCTTCCTTCAAAGCTTCTTGAGTAGAACTGAATAAGTCTGAATCCTCTGTAGTTGTTCCATGACCTCTGCTTCTTAAGATCCAGATGCCTCTGAATCCTTCTTCTCAGCCTAGTTCCAAAGACTGAATTCTTGATTGGAGCTCTCTCTCTCTCCAACTTCTTAGATCTGCAGTTGGACTGCCAGATCTTCTTGTGTTGATACTCTGTGTACCACTTATCTTATTACTTGAATAATCTGATCAATTACTTCAAATAGCTTCAACAACAGTTTCTGTAAACTGTGAGTGCCTATTTATAGGCATTCTTCATGGTAACCGGCTGGTCCGGTTCATAACAGACTTCTGACTTCCCTGACAGTTGCTGTAGACCGGCTGGATCGGCAGCTGTCATGTCAACCAGTCACTTCTTGAAATTCTCTAACTGTCAGATAGTGTCGAGACTTTCTGTTCTTAAGTGTCGACACTTATAGACCAAGTGTCGACACCTGCTGTGTAAGTGTCGACACAAGTCTTCAAGGTGTCGACACAACTCCTTGTATGTCTCGACACAGATTCTTCTGCATGTGTCGACACTGAAATTGAGTGTTGACACAAGTACTTGTTCTTCATTCTTTAACTGTATTCTTCTAAGTGTCGACACATCTCTTTTGTGTCGACACAACTTCTTATGTTGAATCTGTCAAGTGTCGACACTGCTTCTTGGTGTCGACACAAGTCTTCAATATAGATTCTTCAGCTGAGTGTCGACACATTCCCTTAGTGTCGACACTTGTACTTAGAATATTTTTGTAGATATTTCTGTTCTTTTCTAAGTGTCGACACAGCTCCTTGTGTCGACACTTTCTTTGAGTCTTCAACTGAGTGTCGACATATTGTGCTGAGTGTCGACACTTTCTTCAAGTGTTGACTCTTCTGGTTGTGTGTCGACACATTGTGTTGAGTGTCGACACATACTTCAAGTGTTGACTCTTTTGGTTGTGTGTCGACACATTGTGCTTAGTGTCGACACATACATCATATGTTGACTCTTCTTGTTAAGTGTCGACACATTGTGCTAGGTGTCGACACTTGCACTTAGTCTCTGCAGAATTTTGCTGAGTGTCGACACTTTTTGGTGTAGACACAGCTCTTCTAGGTGTCGACACTTCTGCTAAGTGTCGACACTGCTTCTCTGCATACTTCTTCACTGAGTGTCGACACAGCTCCTTATGTCGACACTTTGTGTCTGGTGTCGACTCTTCATTCCAGGTGTCGACATAATGACTCCAAGTGTCGACACTGCTTGTCTGGGTGTCGACACAAGCTTTCTCAAGTGTCGACACTTTCCCTCTGGGTGTCGACACATGGACTTAGAAAGTTTTTAGCTTCAGTCCAATGAATACCTCACCTGCACAAGTAACTCAAACATACATCAAATACATTATGATGTATATCATTGAGTTGGGTGAGGCTTCTTCAAATCAGGTACATTTGACCAATGTACCCAACACTCCCCAAGGCGCTTTCCTTGTTCATGGGGGTTATTTTCAGTGTTGCTCGGTAAGGTGCCTCGGGTGCGCTCGGAAACCACTTGAGCCAATTGGCCCAATTGTGCCTCCAGTTTGCGCATCGAGGCGGCCTGATTTGTCATGTTGGTTTGGGAAATCTCAACGAACTTCTCAAACATCTCTTCCAAAGAATTTTTCTTAACGATGGGGGGCCCTTGGGAATAATTCGGTTGAGGCGGCCGTGGTTGGATACCGGAAGCATACGCATCGTTTTGATGCTGCCCCAGTTGCCATCTTTGGCCAGATGCGTTAGGATTGCAAGAAAAGTTGGGGTGATTTCTCACCCCCGGGTTGTAAGTATTCCCGTAAGGCTCTCCCCTATTTTGATTGGCAACAAAATTAACGGATTCATTCAAAAACAAAGAATCGTCTTGTACCTCAACTCCTAAGCATTCGAAGCTGTGATGATCGGTGCTTCTGCACCCTTGGCATGATATTGCCATCACTGGGGCGGCACGAGCAGGCTTGGGGATATCCAAGGCAAACACTCCACTGATGCTTCGTGGGATGTTTCTTCCAGCGGTCCAGTAAGCACTGTGGGTTGCGGTGTCTTGTAAGACTTTCAGAGCATCATCTGGAGCAAGATTCATGATGGTTCCTCCGGAGGCAGCATCGATCATGGCTTGGTGGTGGGGATCAATAGCAAAGTAGAAACTTTCGACGAGATTCCACGTTTGGAATCCATGATTAGGGCACTTCCTCAGCAGCTCGTTAAAACGCTCCCAAACTTCGGCTAAACTTTCTTGATCGGCTTGCCGGAAGTTGGCTATTGCACGCCTCATGCTCACGATCCGATCCACCGGATGGAACTTAGCTAGGAATTTTATGGTAAAAGCCTCCCAGGTGGTGGTTGTTCCAGGTGGGAGGGAGTGAAGCCAAGTCTTGGCTTTGTCCCTTAATGAAAAAGGGAAGAGGTGGAGCTTGACTGTTTCGTTTGGGATTCCAGCGTAGCGGAACGTGGCGCAGATTTTGGAGAATTCTGTAAGGTGAAGATGGGCGTCTTTAGTGGCCATTCCGGAGAACTAAGCGTTGTTCCGAATGATATTCAGAATAACTGGTTTAATCTCGAACTTTGGGTTGGTGATAGCAGGTCCGAAATCGGGGTATATGCTCCCGATAGTAGGTGTAGTATAATCCCTCATGGTGCGGACCTGGGGAGGATTCACTTCATTTTTGTCGTCATTTCTGTCGACATAAGGTATCCCTCCAACTCGGTTGCCTGCATCAATATTCAGCTGGTCTCCCATTGGGGCAAAAATGATGGTTGCGGCGCGTCTTCTTGCTAGGAGAGTGCGATCGATCTCTGGGTCGTAGGAGACAAAATTTCTTGTAGCTCGGCCTTGCATTCACTGTGGCAAACACTACACACTAGAAGGAAACAGCAGTCAAAACAAAATAATACTAACTCTTATAACAATATTGGAAGTCATCCGAAGTCGCTCTACAGTTGCATTCCCCGGCAACGGTGCCAAAAACTTGATGCGTGTAAATCGGCAAGCGCACCGGTCGCACAAGTAATAAAGTTTTGGGAATAAATCCCCGAGTGTCGGTCTCTTGAGGAATGTAGATAGCGTAGAACGGTAACAGTACCGAGAATATCGGTTTGAGAGTTATAAATAGAACAAAAAGGAAATAGAGAACTTGAGAGAATGTGGATGTTTGATCTACTGAACTAGTAAAATCTATGCAGGTTGAAGGCACCGCTGTTGGAGTTACCATGATGATCTGGAAGTGGTCAAACATGTAATCTCACTGCCAACGCAATATGAGCCTGCAGGGTCGCACATAAGAGATGTGGAGAAGTTGGATGACTGACTGTGTTGGTAAAGGTTACCAATCACCGACCTGAATAAGGTTGTGGGCAAAGTGTTGTCTTATAAGATCATCGGGTTGGGCAAATGTTGCCTTGAAGGGCTGGTTAGGTTCGTCGTCCGAGGGTCAAAGATATTAGTCGAGAATGGTCTTCTGATTCCCGCCGATCGGCGAGAATCATCTCCCTGATTCTCGCCGATCGACGAGAATCGTCGTGAATCAATTGTTGATTCTCGAAGATCGACTACCTTGACAATTGTCGTCGACCGCGACTCGACGATCGTCGAGTATCATTATGTGTCGTCGAGCGTAGCTCGACGATCGGCGAGAATCGTCGAGTATTGTACTCTGATTCTCGCTGATCCAATGTGATACTCGTCGAATGATTCTCGCCGAACCTGCTCAGTGATTCTCGCCGATTGTCGCCGATTCTCACCGATTCATACTCGCCGATTCTGAACTCTAGTTTTGGGTGGTCTGCGGATAACGATTTTCCTGGGTTTATTTATACCTCTAGTATAAATAGGACCCTTAGGGTTTATCGGCACTTAAGCATTCGGCTCGCGATTTTCTCCTGTAGCAAATCGAAACCCGACGGAAGCTGTTCCGCCTCTCGCTCCGCCGATCCCGATCCCGCCGCCGGAAAGAGTTCCGCCGCCGTGTACGCTCCACCGACCACCTCTTCTCCGGCGACTGTCGCTGGTGCTGCTCTTCCTGGCGCGGACCTAGCAGTCCGTGGATTAGCCGAGGTGCGGTCTTCTCCTTCCCGATCTACCGTGCGACGGAAAGCTCGGCGTTCTCCCGCTCGTGTGGACTTCTGCAGAAACGTGGATACTATTTCACATAGAACTCGCCACCAGCAAGAAGATAAAGTTTGGAGCTCCTCCGTTGAGTTGTAACTCAACGCCACTGAGGTAATTTTTGCCTAGTTTTGTTAACTTCTTGATTCAACTGTTCATGGCCCGATCCACATCTCTTTGGGTTTTTCTTGATGTTTTACTTTTCTGCTGCGCGCACAAACGTTGTGTCCACCCCATAGAGAAACCCAACAGTGGTATCAGAGCCAGGTTCGGCCATGACTGTTATTTTGGAAGTTGTGTTATTCCAGTGCGTGTAAACATAGAGGTTTAGAAGCGTTCTAAATGTCTAGATTTAGTCTTGGCACTTCGCCAAGAACGATTGGAATTTCGGTGGAATTTCTAAGTGTTAGAAATTGTTGTCTCCTTAGCAGTAACCATCCCTCGAGTATGTTTTGGATTTTGAATCCAACGTAGAGAGATGAGCTTGTTTACTGCTTAAGTTGAGTTGTCTTTGCCTTCTGTCCAATGCATGTAAATCTGAGGATTTGGAAATTTCCGGATGTTCAGATTTAACCCTTCCTTCAATCAAATTGTTGATGGTGTAAGGATGTGCACATAAGGGATGCATGTGGTTTAGAATTGTTTTTCTTTGGATGTGCACATAGATCAAATGTTGATCATGGTTAACTGTTAACCTAAAATTAAAATCCCTTCATAAAATATTAAGTGTTCGGATGCCTTCCGATGGATGACACTCTTCCTGCCTCGATCGATGAAGTGTGGGCTTGCCAAAGCAAGGTGCATTAATCTATCTTGGTAAGGGTGCGAGCGGATAATTGTGATATCCCACTGTCGATATCGGGTCCAGCTTAACTAGGTGACCTCAACGGTTGAGTGCCTAGAGGCATAGGGTTGGCATGCACCATATGATGGATGCGAATAAGGAGTTATTCACCAACCATACAATAATTGCATGAGGATGCAATTGGCAAGCGTTGCCTACCTAAATAACTGCATCGTGAGAGGAACGCCAAAGCGGACTCATTGTGTTGGTGAAATACGGATCTTGTCCACTAAGAGAGTAGCTCGCTTGAACTCTCCGAATTGTTAGTGAGGGCTATCATTTCGAATAAAATAGTGGGAGTATTTTAATTGAAGTCCTAATTAGAATAAATTGTAATTGAAATTTAGGTACTGATTTTATTCTGTATAAATTCTTGTAGAATTCCATGGCAAGTGTTTCACACTCCACGCTGTCTCTGAGAGCCATCCTTGAGAAGGATAAGCTCAGCGGGACAAACTATATGGACTGGTATAGGAACCTGAGAATTGTTCTCAGGAAAGAGCGAAAGCTCTATGTCTTGGAAGAAGAAGCCCCCGAGGTGCTGACCGGGAATTCTTCCCGTGCTGAGAAAGATACTTATAAGAAGTATACTGACGATGCTTTGGATGTCGAGTGCCTTATGCTTGCCACCATGAACTCTGAGCTTCAGAAGCAACATGAGAGCATGGGGTGCAAGGGGATTGACGAGCACCTCAAGAAAATGTTTCAAGGGCAGGGTCGTCAAGAGAGGTTCGACATCACTAAAGCGTTGTTTCAGTGCAAGATGGGAGTTTGAGACTCAGTAGGAACTCACGTACACAAGATGATTGGGTATATAGAGAACCTTGAAAGGCTGGGTTTTCCTCTTGGTCAAGAGTTGGCCACAGATCTGATCCTGCAATCGTTGCCGGACAGTTATGAGCAGTTTGTCTTGAACTACAATATGAATGAGATAGACAAGACACTGCCCGAACTCCTAGGCATGTTAAGAACTGCCGAGATCAACATGAAGAAGGCCAAGCCTGCCAGCCCCATACTGATGGTGCATAAGGACAAGGGCAAAGCCAAGGGCTCTAAGAAGACGAAGGTAGGACCTAAGTCATATCTTGAGCCCAAGTCTTCAGCACTGATCAAAAAGAAAAGCACGGTGAAGGAAGGGAAATGCCACCACTGTGGCAAGGCTGGTCATTGGCGGAGGAACTGTCCTTCGTACATTGAGGGTCTGCAGAAATAGAGGGGAGGTATGACTTCCGCTTCTAATGTTTATGTTATAGAGATAAACCTTTCTGCTCCTTCATCCTGGGTATTAGATACCGGATGTGGTTCTCACATTTGTACAAATGTGCAGGAACTGGGAAGGAGAAGATTGCTGAGTAAAGGGGAGGTGGACCTCCGCGTCGGCAATGGAGCAAGAGTTGCTGCTGTAGCCGTAGGAGTTTACCGTCTTTCTTTGCCCAGTGGGCTTGTAATAGAATTAGATAACTGTTATTTTGTTCCGGCGATAACTAGAAACATTATATCTATTTCATGTTTGGACATGATTGGATTTTCTTTTATAATTAAGAACAATTGTTGTTCTATATTTAAGAATGATGTTTGTTATGCTGTAGCCCAATTGTTTAATGGTCTTTACGTTTTGAACTTGGACCATCTGATCTATAATGTAGAAAATAATAAAAGACTAAGAGCAAATGATTCGAACCCTACTTTTCTCTGGCATTGTCGTTTGGGCCATATCAACGAGAAGCGCATATCCAAGCTCCATAGAGATGGACTTTTGGACTCATTTGATTATGAATCATTTGAGCGATGCGAATCTTGTTTGTTAGGCAAGATGACTAAAGCTCCTTTCACTGGTTATACTGAGAGGGCTGAGGATCTCTTGGGTGTTGTACATAGTGATGTATGCGGACCCATGAGTTCTATGGCTAGAGGTGGGTATTTCTACTTTGTTATATTTACTGATGATTTCAGTAGATACGGATATGTGTATCTTATGAAGTGCAAATCCGAGACCTTTGAAAAGTTCAAAGAGTTCAAGAATGAAGTAGAAAACCAGTTGGGTAAAAGGGTTAAGGCACTCCGATCTGATCGAGGTGGCGAATACCTGAGTCATGAGTTCCGTGATCATCTGAAAGAGTGTGGTATTGTATCACAGCTCACTCCACCTAGAACACCACAACATAATGGTGTGTTTGAGAGGAGAAATCATACTTTGTTAGACATGGTACGTTCGATGATGAGTCATGCAGACTTGCCTGTTTCCTTTTGGGGTTTTGCTTTAGAGACTGCTGCAATGACATTGAATCGCGCTCCAACGAAAACGGTTCTGAAGACACCATATGAGATATGTACTGGGAAGCGTCATAGTATGTCGTTCATTAAAATTTGGGGCTGTGAGGCTTACGTGAGACGTCAAATGCCTGACAAGCTGGAACCCAAATCGGATAAATGTTATCTGGTGGGATATCCTAAGGAAACCAAAGGGTATTACTTTTACCTACCATCCGAGGGCAAAGTGTTTGTCGCAAGGACTGGTGTCTTCTTGGAGAAAGAGTTCTTATCAAGAAAGACTGAAAAGGTAGAGCTTGAAGAAGTTCAAGAACCACATGTAGTGAATGAACCGGAATTGGATTCTGAGACAGGACTACAAGATGTTGTAGCTAGAGAACCTGCTCAGGGAACACAAGTCCTACGTAGATCTAGTAGATTGAGGTTTGAGCCTGAGAGATATGGATTTCTCGTGCCTCAAATAGGTAATGTGTTGCTTATGGATCATGATGATGAACCAGCAACCTACCAAGAGGCTATGAATGGACCGGACTCCGACAAATGGCTTGAGGCTATGAAATCCGAAATGGACTCCATGTATGCAAACCAAGTTTGGAACTTGGTGGAACCACCTGAAGGGGTACGACCCATAGGGTGCAAGTGGGTCTTCAAGAAGAAGACCTACATGGATGGGAATGTACAGACATTCAAAGGGCGACTGGTGGCTAAAGGTTTCAAGCAAATTCATGGTATTGAATATGATGAAACCTTTTCCCCTGTTGCCATGGTAAAGTCCATTAGGATATTGCTTGCTATTGCTGCATATTATGACTACGAGATCTGGCAGATGGATGTCAAAACGGCTTTCCTTAATGGAAACCTCCTTGAGGAAGTGTATATGACACAACCCGAGGGTTTTGTATCCCCAGATGAAGCCACTAAAATATGCAAGCTGAATAAGTCCATTTATGGACTGAAACAGGCCTCTCGAAGTTGGAATCTTCGTTTTGATGAGAAAATCAAAGAGTTTGGTTTCATCAAGAATGAAGATGAGCCTTGTGTTTACAAGCGAATCAGTGGGAGCATTGTTGTCTTCCTGATATTGTATGTAGATGACATACAGTTGATTGGGAATGACATTCCTACCCTGAAAGTTGTTAAGAACAACCTAGGGAACTGCTTTTCAATGAAGGATTTGGGTGAAGCGACTTATATACTTGGTATTAAGATCTATAGAGATAGATCGAAGAAGTTGCTGGGTTTGACCCAGAGTACGTACATCGAAAAGGTGTTGAAGCGGTTCAACATGCTTGAGTCCAAGAAAGGATTTTTGCCCATGTCTCATGGTGTGAATCTCTCTAAGGACCAATGTCCAAAGTCTTGTGAAGACAAGGACCGCATGAAGTTGATTCCATATGCTTCGGCAATTGGATCAATCATGTACGCGATGTTATGTACTCGACCCGATGTCTCCTTTGCTTTGAGCATGACTAGCAGGTATCAGTCAGACCCCGGTGAGTGTCACTGGATTGCAGTCAAGAATGTCCTGAAGTACTTGAGAAGGACTAAGGACGTGTTCTTGGTGTATGGTGGAGAGGAAGAGCTCGTTGTAAGCGGTTACACGGATGCTAGCTTCCAAACTGATAGAGACGACTCCAAGTCTCAGTCAGGTTTTGTGTTTTGCCTGAATGGAGGAGCTGTGAGCTGGAAGAGTTCCAAGCAAGAGACAGTTGCTGATTCTATAACAGAGGCCGAGTATATCGCAGCAGCTAATGCAGCGAAGGAGGCTGTATGGATTAGGAAATTCATCGGCGAGCTTGATGTAGTTCCTAGCATTGTTGGTCCCGTAGTTCTCTACTGTGATAACAATGGTGCAATTGCACAATCTAAGGAACCTAGATCTCATCAGCGCTCCAAGCACATACTCCGGCGGTTTCATCTTATTCGTGAGATTGTCGAACGAGGAGATGTAAGCATTTGCAGAGTGCCGACTGAGGAAAATATTGCGGATCCGCTGACAAAGCCTCTCGCGCAGAGAAAGCATGATGGTCATACTAGATCGATGGGTATGCGATACCTAGACGATCAACTCTAGCGAGGATCTTGTGGATTGCATGTAAATATGTATTTTGTTGGCTGTTTGTTCATATGATGAACTGTGTACCTAGTTTTTCTTTTATAATTAATGGCAAGTTCTTTTATTATGTCTTTTCTATATGATAGTTAAATGTTAACATAATAGATACCCTTAGAATGTTTGCTTCCATGGGACATCAAGTACGTAACTTGAATGTGAGAGCCCATGATTTATTTGAAGCTTCATTCTTAAAGGTCCCTGGTCGAGTATTATCATAGAAGCTAAGGGTGATGATGATGCATGAAGGCTAGCACGTGTGTTGACTGATGACTGGTTCTCACAGGTCATGATATTGTGATATCAAGTCATCACGTGGGTACTTGTTAGTGAACAAGTTGTACTGGACAGACCCAACCTGAGACTACTCTGTGGATTGTCATCCAATAGTGTCACGAGTAGGTCTCAATTGACAATGGTGTTGTGGTCCTTTGACCTGAAGTCACAGCATTCATCAAGTGAGGAAGAGCGTGCTTTGATGCCATCTAAAGTCTTCCTTGAGAAAGGTTGATGATAAGGGTGGTTGTTGGGCATGTTACGAATCATTTGGGTGTTTGTGTGAGAGCAGATATGGAATTTGTCCTCCTGTATGACAGGAGTTGCATCCATGGGCCCCTTGATGGAACTGGACTGAGAAATGCATGGCCATGCTTGGTTGAGTCAATATGTGATATTGGACTCACCATTCTCTGGAAGTCCGTCCTGGATCAAGAAAACTTGGATTGAGCTATTACGAGGGTGACACGGTCCATGCCTCTAGTTCTTTCCGGATGTAAGGGACAAAGGGACAAAGACAACGCTGATACATTGGTCATAAAGGCTTATGAGTTATTAACTCTTATTGCTTGGGGAGCAATGATGCATTGCTAGATGCCGCTCATTGTTTGTGAGGTTTTTGGTTTGATACTTTCGAGATCAAGTGGGAGTCTGTTGGAGTTACCATGATGATCTGGAAGTGGTCAAACATGTAATCTCACTGCCAACGCAATATAAGCCTGCAGGGTCGCACATAAGAGATGTGGAGATGTTGGATGACTGACTGTGTTGGTAAAGGTTACCAATCACCGACCTGAATAGGGTTGTGGGCAAAGTGTTGCCTTATAGGATCATCGGGTTGGGCAAATGTTGCCTTGAAGGGCTGGTTAGGTTCGTCGTCCGAGGGTCAAAGACATTAGTCGAGAATGGTCTTCTGATTCCCGCCGATCGGCGAGAATCGTCTCCCTGATTCTCGCCGATCGACGAGAATCGTCGTGAATCAATTGTTGATTCTCGACGATCGACTACCTTGACAATTGTCGTCGACCACGGCTCGACGATCGTCGAGTATCATTATGTGTCGTCGAGCATAGCTCGACGATCGGCGAGAATCGTCGAGTATTGTACTCTGATTCTCGCTGATCCAATGTGATACTCGTCGAATGATTCTCGCCGAACCTGCTCAGTGATTCTCGCCGATTGTCGCCGATTCTCACCGATTCATACTCGCCGATTCTGAACCCTAGTTTTGGGTGGTCTGCGGATAGCGATTTTCCTGGGTTTATTTATACTTCTAGTATAAATAGGACCCTTAGGGTTTATCTGCACTTAAGCATTCGGCTCGCGATTTTCTCCTGTAGCAAATCGAAACAGGACGGAAGCTGTTCCGCCTCTCGCTCCGCCGATCCCGATCCCGCCGCCGGAAAGAGTTCCGCCGCCGTGTACGCTCCGCCGACCACCTCTTCTCCGGCGACTGTCGCTGGTGCTGCTCTTCCTGGCACGGACCTACCAGTCTGTGGATTAGCCGAGGTGCGGTCTTCTACTTCCCGATCTTCCGTGCGACGGAAAGCTCGACGTTCTCCCGCTCATGTGGACTTCTGCAGAAACGTGGATACTATTCCACGTAGAACTCGCCACCAGCAAGAAGATAAAGTTTGGAGCTCCTCCGTTGAGTTGTGACTCAACGCCACCGAGGTAATTTTTGCCTAGTTTTGTTAACTTCTTGATTCAACTGTTCATGGCCCGATCCACATCTCTTTGGGTTTTTCTTGATGTTTTACTTTTCCGCTGCGCGCACAAACATTGTGTCCACCCCATAGAGAAACTCAACAACCGCTTCGCAAGGTGGAGTGGGTTTGTCGGCCGCGATGCCGAACTTCAGTTGGGCGAGTGGAAGGGAAGCTAATGGATTGCAGTGTTCTTATGTGGAGTGCAATCGGACAAGACACGGGAATGAAGTGGATGCGAGGTGAGCGAGGCACATTCACAGACAATACTCACAAGCAGAAGAAAATACTAACATTACATTAGCTATAAAATAAACTTGATGTTCATGGATGGAAATGTTAATTACACTGCTCAAAACATTCATACTACAGAGGAAGGGGAAGAGGAGTAAACCAAAAGAGATTGAAGATCCACCGCGGGTCGTGGTCGGAGTAGCGAGTTGTCAATCCACTTCCGAGCTAAGTCCAAGGAGGCTTCCGGTACCAACGAGCTCTAACGGTCCAGGCCCATCCCATGGGAACCCGCTGGCACCACCGGCCTACCAGGGTCCAGACCCGGGCCCACCACTGGTAGTCAGCCTTTCAAATTCAAGCCTGCAGGCCATGCACCCCAACCCCTCTCCGGCCTGTTTATCAGCACGGCGGGTTGTTGCCACTGGGGATCGAACCCAGGACCTTGATAAGAGAGCTTTCCTCCACTCCCTCATCACCAACTGAGCTGCAACGGAAGCGTGGTGGGCCCATAACCCACAGGTCCCAGGATCGAAACCTGGCTCTGATACCACTTGTAAGACCCCCTCTTTTTTTTTCTTTTTAAAAACACCGGGCTCTTAGGCCCAGAACCGCCGCCTTGTGGTGACACCTTCGCACCCGGGTAGGTCGTCACTACAAGACGCCGATTCTGCCGGCCAAATCGATCGCAGCTGACGCAAAAGTAGCAGTACAAGAGAAGACAAGTCCACGGCATATCACATATATATAAAAATCTCCACGAAGGGAGTGTCCACAGAATAATAAAGTGTACAGAAATAAAAGGGCTGAAGACCGGTACATCCATATCCTCACTACAGATCCCTCATGCGGAAGCAAAACAAAACAACTACTAGAAGTCAGAACTCACGGTCCCAGCTGGCTGTACTCCTGAGCTAGACTGCCCTATCTCCAACTGCACCGGTCTCCTGGGCTGCTCCTCCATACTCGGCTCCACGATCCCCTAATATGATGTGGTTCGAAAACCATTAGTCTAAAAAGACTAAGCCCTATCGTCCCCCCACCCCTTCCCCCATGCTCCTAGGCACCGAGCGGGGAGGAAGAAAGGAAAGGACGTGAAAGAGGAGAGAAATAAAAAAAAGGTGACAGGGGGACCTAGCTAGCAATTTATAATCAGGTTATAATGAGTAAAGTAAGAAAGGAATATAACCTTCACTTATGTGAATACACATAAGCCAAAGGATCTTCTACAAGGCTCCCATCATATAAAATGTCCCATACCACTTTATACGTTGGGGTGTCGGTTATCACAAGCAGCATATAAATATTGAAATAACCTTAATTTATAAACTTGCCCACACAAGCTTATAGACCAAGGGGTCGTTTTGCATGGCCTAATGTATAAGCGTCCCATACCACTTATACTTTAGGTGTCAGGGTTAAATGAATCGATTATGTTATGACATGCAAGTGGGTATGATGGACATGCAAGTGCAACACACACACGCGACTCTGTGCACACAGACCTTTAGTTCCCACTTTTTGAGAGCTAGCATCACTCTCGGGTACCACCGCTGTGGCAACGGCAGCAGCGGAGCGGGCGTCTCCGCTTCTAGGCCGGTATGCACACTACCAAGCCTTAGACCCCTCTCATACGCCTCTGTACACCTCCAAGGTGCACTCTAGAGTCTCGCGTACGAACTTTGCTGACAACCCGTTAGTCTTGTTGGGTCAGATGTGCGTTATCGGGGGTCATCCTCCAGACCGCAGTGTAAAACAACCCACTGGCCCCTCTAACTCTCACAACCGCCTAGTGCACCGTGCTGCCATCGGTGTGACGAACAGCCAGTACCGCATGCCCCGCCACTAGATTTATGCACATGCAAGTATTTTACTCCGAGCCTTCCGCTCGTAGGACCAAACCCGTCCTGAAAACCCTCAAACCCAACCCGGGTAAGAACGCACATTAGTGCCTTTCTACCAACTCCCTCAAACCCTACACGGGTGAGCATATATCATGAATCTATCCAACCCTACACGGGTGAGAAGGTACAACAAATGTCTTAACCTATTAGACTACTCTTGTCTACGGGTTATTATACTTAGAGATTTAAGGTTAATCCCAGGATTGCCCCCGGTATTCCCTGTGAAGGGCTCTCAAGGGGCACTAGGAACTGTGTTGGGATTATGCCCAGCGTTCCCTTTCGCAAGGTACTTTTTAATATTATTGGTTGATTTCTTTTACCCATTGCCTTCTCATATTGCGATAGGCTAATCCTAAGGTAGTTTAGACCTTTCACTCTCGCGGGCATGACGATCTTTCGTCGAACTCGCTTACCTTCTAACACACATCCACACGATTCCCACCACTCCTTAGAACTTTCTAGGTGACTCATCCACTTTTATTCAAACAATTCAACACGACTAACTCCACCCTATTCCAACTCTTATCCTAATACAACTTTTCCCCAAATTACTATTTGCAGACCGACCTATACTAAGTGATGTTCATGATAGGATGTCCTTCGAGTTATCATCCGAATGACCTAGGATTATTACTGGAGTCTGAAAGTGCAACTAGATCTGATATACTCTAGAGGGGGGGTGAATAGAGTATATGGTGCTTTAAAAACTTTTACAAACTTTTACAACTATTGTTGTAATATTTGTGAGCAGGGAAGCAATAAAAAATCTAACCACAGTACTAAGTTAAACAAACACTAAGCACAGAAAAATCAAGGCCAGAAACAAACATAAACACAAGCAAAACCAGAAGACACAAGGAAATATAGTGGTTCCCCAAACTTGGGTACATCCACTCTTCTACCACCCTAGGTAGGAATCCACTGCAGGATGAGTTGATCAGGTGTCCTGGGCACCAATGAGCTTTTGATAAGGTGCTCAAAAACCAAAGCAGATTTTTTGATCAGGTGTCTTGCCACCAATGAGCTTTTGACAAGGTGCTCAAAAACCAAGCTCAAACTTTTGAAGGGAGTTTGAGAAACCCTTTACAGAGTGGGGGTGAGAGAGTGATGGCAGTCTTCTCTTTCTCAAACAACTGAGAAGACTATGTGGATTGATTGTGTCAAACCTCCCCCTGAATCCTTGAGATCTTCAGGAAGAAAAGCTTTGATGAGGGTGATAGGCCTTCAAAGATTGAACTCCAGCACTGGATGATTTCAGCAATAGCTGAAATGTTGAATGTCTGGAGTCTGGAAATATGTTGGCCTTGAACACTTTGAAAGCTACAGAGATCTGAAGATTTTTAGAAAGCTTGATCTCCTTGGATGAGTGTTCTTGAGAATTCTTTGTGACAGAAGATTTTTGAATGTGTCTCTGTAATCAGTATTCTCTCTCTGTATTGTGTGTTCTTCTTCTTGTTCTTAGAGATTCAAGAAACATTCTATTTTTTATTCTCTGGTACAGAATAGAATAATATTCTCTGTCAAGAATAGCCGTTAGCCTGCATTGATTGCATCCTTAATTGCATAATCTCTTCTAGAGGAAAGTCCACAGAATTATTCCTTGAAAAATCCCTTGAAACTTGGTCCAGAATTGAATGAAAACGTCTAGGAAATCTCTGAATTAATTGCAGAATAACTCCTAACTGATTTGAATTTGAATTCTGAAGCATCCTGGAAGTTATCTTAAATCGTCGAACTGAGCTCTGCTATCGTCGAGCTGAGCTCAGCGACCTGGAAATATACAGCAGCAAAATATCGTCGATCTGATCTCAAAGATCGTCGAACTGAGCTCAGAGATGAAGATCCAAAGCAGAGTCAAAATCGTCGACCTGAGCTCACCGATCATCGAATGGAGTTCGACGATATAATGAAGTTGAGCTCAGCGATCGTCGAACAGAGATCGACGATCTTGTCGAAGTTGAGCTAGACGATCGTCGATCGGAGTTCGACGAATCGTCGTGCTGAGCTCGACGATATGACTTAGTCTCCAAAAACAAAATCTTGGTCTTCAGGGCAGCTTCCAAACCTAGACTTCTAACCCTTAGACTCAATTCTATTTGACCTATTGAGCTATACAGGAGGTCAAGTAAAGATTCCTAGAGACATAGTGATCCTGACCCAAATTAGTAATAGGGTGTTCCAACAATCTCCCCCTATTTGGGTTAGGATTACTATTTACAGACTTTGGAAAAATTTAAATAACAACATACAAGCATTAAAGCAGAAAAACAATAGCTAGACATTGCAGAATAACAGAGATATATAGCACCCAGATAACAGTCAGAAATCACAGAAATTATCACCTTACAACATCATTTCTTCTCTTTGCCTTTAACATGTTTAATTTCTCTGTTTGGATTGAGGGCTTCCTTGTTGGATCTGGTATCATCTGCTGCACCCAAATAAGTTTGCTTTTTAGGCCTGGGAACCATAGCTTCAGGATGTAATTCCATGTATCTGTCAGCATCAAAGAATTTGCTTGAAGCATATTTCTCTAGTTCTTTTTGTCTCCGCTCAGACATAGTAGAAATGTTGGAAGAATCTCTTCCTTGTTCTCTGGCCTTTTTAATTTGGTCCAGTGCAGCTAATTCCTTCATTCTTGCAGTCCAAGCAGCTGGATTATTTTCAGGGTCCTCAAAAGGTATAGGTGGCTCATACCTGTTGGAAGGATTGTCTTGAGGAGGCCTGGCAGACACAGTCTCTTTCAGCTTGTAGGGGAAAGGACCAGAAGTTGTATCAGAAGAACTATGTCCTCCCCTAGAATATGGGTGCTGCCTGGAGTATCCTTTGGAATATACTTGAATATCTCTTTGAGTTCCTCTATATCCTCCTCTCCTAGAATGTGAACCCCTGGATTGGCTTTCCCTGTGATAAGATCTGGCATGAGGTTGATAGGGAGCCTGACTTCTGGCTGGGGGTTGACTTGCAGAGCTTCCACCTACACCTACATCAGGAGGAGGTGGTGGAGGAGGATGAGAGTGCTGGAATTGGGATGAACTCTTCTCATATTTTCTCTTTTTCTTCATAGCTTTCAGCTGATTTTTAGAGTATTGCATCCAATGTTCAGAAATAGGACAGTTATGAAGGATATAGTATGGAATGTCATTGTTATCTTTGACTTTAGCAGGAGGTATCCTTTTCATAGCCTTGCTCCTTGCCTTCCTTTTCCTGGCAATGGTAGCAGATGAGTCATCAGAGTCTATTTTAAACTCATCAGATTCAGAACTCTAGTTATCATAGAGAGCATCTATTTTCTTCATCAAGTCCTTTTTGAGCTGAGCAGAAGCAGATGAGGCAGAAGTTGAAACAGCAGCAGCAGCAGGTGTTGAGATGGTAACAGCAGGGACAGCAGTACATGGAGAAGGTGAAGCAGAAACAGCAACAGCAGCAGTAGACTCTGGACAGGTGACAACAACAGCAACTGTCTCACTAACATCAGCAGAAACTTCACTAACAGCAATAGAGGCAGAAGTTGAAACATCAAGGACTACAGAAGGCTCAAAATCAGTGGCCTCTGACATCAGAATGTCCTTGGAAGATGGTTCATCAAAAACAGTAGAAACTTCAGCATCAGTGTTAACAATCTCAGCAGCAGTATCAACAATCCTTTCTTCAGAAGAGGCAGCAGCAACAACATTTTCAGTAGCAGCAATTACTGAATGTACAAAAGAGGTGATAATTCTAGAGTCACAGCAAGAGAAAGGCACAAGTGCCTTGGATAAGTCTTTTGGGGGCTGGACAGCATTACCCTCTGGCAGACAGCTAAAGAAGGCAGAATCAAAAGCTGATAGCAAAGACCTGAGGTCTATTGCAAGAACTGCAGTTGAACTCTGACTTTCTGGAGGCACAGCAGCAGCAACAGCAACAGGAGGAGCAGCAGAAGAAGCAGAACTAACAGCAACAGCAGACAGAGAGCTTGCAGAAACAGCAGCAGCAGCAGCAGCAGCATGAAGATTCACTTCATAAGGCATCTCCCCCTGCCTAGATGCAGACAGGTCTGTATCAAGGCACACTGCTGCAGGTGCTGCCTGAGGGAGGAGGGAAGAGAGCCTGGCAGAAAGGGTTGCCACTGACAGGTGTAGAGGAGCCAAGGAGGTCTCCAACAATAGAGAGAGCATGGGGGTAAGCAGCTCATACAGCCTGTCAGCTAGGGCTGAAAGGTCTACTTGCTCAAGAGCTGGAGCAGAGGTAGAAGGAATAGGAGCAGCTGAAGGTTCTGGAAGTGGAGGGCTAGAGAATGCTGGGATGGATGGCTGAGGTGTTGGTAGGGTGGATATGGAGGATAGGGGAATGGAGATGGATGGGGTGAATGTTGGTTGATCAATGATCTGGTGTAGGAGGTCTTGAAATGAAGTGGAGGAGGAGGGTAACTCAGGAGGAGATGATGGGGAATCATCCATAAAGGAATCATCCAGTAGGGTGAAGGATGGAATGGATGGTGATGAGGTGACATCTGGTGGAGGGTAGGAGAATAGAGGGTGGAATTGGTCTTCTGGTGGAGGTAGAATGGGTTCTGGAGATGGAGTTGATGTTGGAGATGGGCTAGATATGGTGATGGTGGAGGGAGATGGAATGGTGGATGGTAAGGGAAGGGATGGAATTGGAGGAGGAGGAGGAGAAGCAACAGCAGAAGCCAGGTCATCTGCAGGGGCAGAGACCTGTGGAGGAGTGACTCTTTGAGTCCTTGTGCCTGAAGGAGCACTGGAGGAGGGCCAGCTAGGCTTGATTATTTGCCTGTCCCACTTGCCAAAGAGGGCACAGGTCAATCTCTTGGAGGCATTGATATGAACTCCAGAGGAGACCAGCAAGGCAGGACACCTGTGCTGCAGAAATACTCCAATAATTCTCCCAAAATTAACAAAACTTTTGTTTATTTTCTTTTTGATGAGGTCAAAGAAAACCTCTCCCTAGTTCAAATTTTTCTTATTCACAAGAGCTCCCATGAGACAGAGCTGATATCTGGATATTGTATCATGGGCTGAGTGTTTTGCCAGTAGCACTTTCCCCACCACATCTGCCATGAACCTGTATTCAACAGATAGGTTCCTTTTGAATAGCTTCCTAGGGTTTCCCTCTGGATGACCCATCCTGGCAAGCAGTTCAAAATATTCCTCTCCAGATAACTCAGCAATATCTTCTCCATTTCTCAGTCCAAAAACTTCTGATAGAATGGTTGGGGTCAAGGGTACCTGATTTCCAGCTATTGACCCAACTATGGTCTTGTTGTCTTGATTATGGACAGTATAAACCCACTCCTTGATCTCATCAGAAGCCAGCTTGATCCTGGTGGTTATGATGGCAGTCAGATTCTGATCCTTGAACAAACCCAGTATATCTTGAAAGATCTAATCAGTCGTGCTGAAGGATTCTATATCAATGTCAAAACCGGCATCAAACATCATTGCAGCTAGGACAGCAACTGACACAGCCATTGTACCTGCAAAAACTCAACAAACAAAACGACCAAGTGTAGAACTGTTTGGAGGGAAAGAAAATTCTTGCAGAGAAATCGAAAGCGCAAAAGGGAACGACGGCGAAAAATGAGTTTTATATTAGGGTTCGACGCAGAATTGGAAAGATCGTTGAACTCAGTTCGACGATCGAGGCCTCTAAAGGAATCTGAAGAGTTTTAAACATCGTCGATCTCCGTTCGACGATATTGGAGAGCGTCGAGCTCCGTTCGACGATCGTTCAGAGAACATAATCATCGAGCGCCGTTCGACGATCGTTGACCGGAAGACATAGTTCATACTATCTGAGAAACGCTGAACTCAGTTCGACGATTTTGGAAATCGTCGATCTCCGTTCGACGATCTTGGGGCAAATCGTCGAGCGCAGTTCAGAGATCAGAAAAATTCTAGACACTAAGAAAAATCAGAATGTTTGCCTACTCTTGGTCAATTTTTAAGCTTCCAAAGTCCTTGATTTTATTTAAGACTTCCTCCATCTAACATTCCTAACTGATTTAGGAAGAAGGTGTGTTTCTTTTCATCCAAGAGCTTGGTGAAAATATCTCCCCTTTGTAAATCAGTTGGGATATATTGTAATTCAATTTTATTCTTTTCAACATTATCCTTTAAGAAATGATGCCTAATCTCTATGTGTTTTGTCCTACTATGGAGGACTGGATTTCGAGCTATGGAAATAGCACTTGTGTTATCACAAAAGATTTTAGACTTCTCTAAGTTGTAGCCATAGTCTAGGAGTTGGTTTTGGATCCATAAGATTTGTGAACAACAACTGCCTGCAGCCATATATTCTGCTTCAGCAGTTGAAGTTGACACAGATGTTTGTTTCTTACAAAACCAAGAGACAAGTCTGTCACCAAGGAACTGACAAGTTCCACTGGTGCTTTTCCTGTCAATTCTGCATCCAGCATAATAAGCATCAGAGAATCCAGTTAAATCAAATGCTGAATCTTTTGGATACCAGAGACCTAGATTTGGACAACTTTTAACATACCTGAGAATCCTTTTTACTAAAGTTAGGTGTGACTCTCTAGGGCTGACTTGGAAACTAGCACATATACATGTAGCAAACATTATATCTGGTCTACTAGCTGTAAGATACAGTAAAGAGCCAATCATTGCTCTATATGTTGTCTGATCAACAGGTTTCCCATGTTCATCAGCATCCAATACAGCATTAGTAGGCATGGGTGTTTTCATACAAGATGCCTCAGACATACCAAATTTCTTTACCAATTCATTTGCATACTTGGTTTGAGAAATGAAGATGCCTTCAGAATGTTGCTTGACTTGCAATCCTAGGAAGAAGGATAGCTCACCCATGCTACTCATCTCAAATTTAGAATGCATCAGGTTAGAAAACCTTCTGCATAATTTGGAGTCAGTAGAACCAAAAATGATATCGTCTACATAAATCTGTACTAGTAGGGTATGGGACTTATGGGTTCTAATGAAAAGAGTTTGGTCTACCCTACCCCTTATAAAACCATTTTCCAAAAGAAAGCATGCTAGGGTCTCATACCATGCTCTAGGAGCTTGCTTGAGACCATATAATGCTTTATTCAGTCTAAAAACATAATCAGGATAAGTTGGAGAGATAAAACCTGGAGGTTGTCTGACATAAACTTCCTCTTTGATGTCTCCATTTAAGAAAGCACTTTTGACATCCATCTGATATACTTTGAAGCCTTTGTGAGCTGCATAGGCTAGAAATATTCTGATGGCTTCCAATCTTGCAACAGGTGCAAAAGTCTGGTCGTAGTCGATTCCTTCTTCTTGAGAATATCCCTGAGCAACTAGCCTTGCCTTGTTCCTTATAATTACTCCTTGATCATCCAGTTTGTTTCTGAATACCCATTTTGTTCCAACAATGGAATGATCCTTAGGCTTTGGCACTAGTTCCCATACTTTGTTCCTCTCAAATTGATGCAACTCCTCTTGCATTGCAATGATCCAGTATGGATCTTGCTCTGCATCTTGAATGGACTGAGGTTCAATTTGAGATAGGAAGCAGGTGTGCAACAGGTTTTGGTTGACCTGATTTCTGGTTTGCACACCAGCTGAGATTTCTCCAATTATTTGGGTAATTGGATGGTCTCTTGATGTTACTAAATCAACAGGGGGTGTTGATTGTTCACCAGCCTGTGTTGTTGTTTTCTCTTGTGGTACAACAACTGGCTTTTCAAGTTGTTCTTCATTATGTTGAGCATTCCCTTCATCTTCACTGCTTTCATCCTCTTGAGTAACCTGTAACTTGTTCAAGTCTTCAACTAGAGAATGTTCCTGCAAAGGTTCTATGGTAGAAGAAATCTTCTCCTTGAAAGACATGTTAGTTTCATCAAATGAAATGTGAACAGATTCCTCAATTTTCAAAGATGATTTATTATAGACCCTATAAGCCTTGCTGATCATGGAGTATCCCAGAAACACTCCTTCATCAGCTTTGGCTTGAAATTTTGCTAAATATTTCTTGTCATTATTGTGAATATAACAAATACAACCAAAGACTCTAAAATAGTCAACTTTAGGTTTCTTCCCTTTGAGTAATTCATAGGGAGTCTTTCCCTTTAGTTTATGTATCAGACTTCTGTTCAGCACATAGTTGGAGGTGTTCACTGCCTCTGCCCAGAAGGATAGAGGTAGATGAGCATCTGACAACAATGTAGTGACAGATTCAATAAGGGTTCTATTTTTCCTTTCAGCTACCCCATTTTGTTGAGGAGTTCTAGGAGCTGAGAATGTATGCCTGATCGCTTCACTCTGACAGAACTCTTGCATAAGAAGAGAATCAAACTCTGTCCCATGATCACTTCTGATCAGGGCAATGTGAGTATTGAACTCAATCTGTATACATTTGAGAAACTCTGTCAGACACTTAAAGTTATCATACTTCTTTCTTAGAAAGAACACCCAAGTGAATCTGGAGAAGTCATCTATAACTACTAAAGTGTAGGATTTCCCTCCTAGGCTTTGTACTGTGATGGGTCCAAAGAGATCCATGTGTAACAGATACAATATCCTAGGTGAATCACTCTTATTAAGTGACTTAAAACTGTTTTTAGTTTGCTTGCCTAATTGACAAGCCCTGCAGAGTCCTTCCTTCTTGTAGGGGCCAGAAGGTAGTCCTCTAACAAGGTTGTCTTTGGATAGCCTAGCAATAGTTCTAAGGTTTAGGTGTCCTAATCTCTTATGCCATAAAACATTGGGTCTACAGACAGAATTAAACAAGCAGATATCTACATCAGTTGAAAGAAAATCTACTAGATAGATGTTACCTTTCCTTTTACCTGTCAACACAGTTGTGTTGTCCTCTGACTTGATTTTGCATAAGGCTTTGCTGAAGGTCACCTGGTAGCCTTCATTACACAGCTGACTGATGCTAATTAGGTTGTGCTTGAGTCCTTCCACATAAGCTACCTTCTTGAAAGTTACTGATCCAATCTGGACTGCACCATATCCTTTAGTCTGTCCAAAGTTTGAATCACCAAAGATAACTTTGGGTCCAAGCTTGGCTCTAAAGGAGGTGACATTGTCCTTGTTCCCTGTCATGTGCTTAGAGCACCCACTATCCAAATACCATTGCTGGTTAGATGTTGGATAGGTCTTCACCTGCACATAAGACAATTCATTTTGTTTTTGACCCAGTTTACATTGGGCCTAGGTTGATAACCTTTAAATTCTGAAATGAAAGACATCCCATGTTGACTCTAATATCCTTCTGGATGATATCTCCTTGGAGGTATAATCCATTCAGTATAAGGGTTAAAGATTTGGGATGAAGGACACTTAGGATTCAATTTTGATTTGCCTTTGAAAAATTTTCCAGAGCTCTGACCTCTGTTCGACGATCTTGGAGCTGCGTTCGACGATCTTGGGTCAGATCGTCGAGCTCCGTTCGACGGTCGACTATGGCTGAGGTCAGGTATTGGAGATCGTCGACCTGCGTTCGACGACTTGGGCTGAGATCGTCGATCAGCATTCGATGTTTTTGCCTGAGATCGTCGAGCTGCGTTCGACGATCGTCGATCTCCGTTCGATGATTTCAGCTGGGACTTAGTTTTCTGAGGCAGATCAGAATTTTTCCTAGCAACCTCTACAACTCCCTTTCCTTTGTCAGAAATGAATTTGATTGGAGTTGTTAGGACTATAGGTTGGTTGGATGAAGCACCCAAGCCCAGTGTACTGTTGAATCTGGAGTTCACTGTGCTTGTGATGTCCATAAGCTTGATGCTTCTCCCATTAAGGGATTTTTCAAGCTTCTTGGCCTCAAAGAGCTCACTTTTCAGTGAAGCTATCTGTTCCCTACAGCACTCCAACTACTCAGAGAGTTTGAGGTTTTCTGACTTTAAAGTATTGTGTTCAGATAATTGATTTCTGAGAGAGATAATTTCTTTCTCAGACTTTAGCAGGTCTAAACACAGTGCTTTAAATTCAGATTTAAAATCTTCTGAACTAAAATCAAAAGAACCAATTACCTGATCTTCTTCAGGTTGAGTCTCTGAGTCTGACTCTGACTCCTCTTCCTCTGAATTGTGCTGTGAGGCATTGATTGCCATCATGCAACACTCTTTTTCTTCTGCATCATCCTCATCATCACTGGAGCTGGATGAGGCTTCTGACTCTTCTTCTGTCTCACTCCAGGATTCAGTAACAAACCCTTTTCTTGTATGCTTGTTTTTGCTTGAAGAAGGTTTGCCATTGTCATTCCTTTTGAAGTCTTTCTCCTTTCTTCTTTCTTTCCTGTCCCTTCTGTCCTTGTTCTTGTTCTCTGGACAGTTAGGAACTATGTGCCCTGGTTTCCTACAACCAAAGCAAATAATGTCTTTATTGTTACTGATGGACTTGTCATACATTGGCTTATCCTGCTCCTTGTATGATATTCTTCTGAAGTCCTTTCTGGCCATCTTGTAAAATCTTTTGGCCAGCAGACTGAGTAATTCATCATTGCCTGTAGCTTTATCTTCAGGCAGATCCTCAGTTGCCTTGAATGCTATGGTCTTCTCTTTTCTTGTGGCTGGTGAAGCAACCTTCTGCTCTTCCTCTCTATTCTTGATGAGTAGCTCATAAGATTTGAGCTTACCCAATAGAGCTTCAGTGGTAATCTCATTTAGGCTTCTGGCATCCTTAATTGGCCAGATTCTTGAGTCCCAAGTGCTGGGGAAGCACATTAGGATCTTGTCATTAAGTTCTGTTAGAGAGATCTCTTTGTCCAATGTCCTGAGTTCACTGACAATTAGACTTAATCTGTTGTACATATCTCCCACTGACTCAGTCTCTCCCTTCTTGAAATTCTCATATTGAGAGATAAGATGGGATCTTCTGTCCTTTCTCTCATCAGCTGAGCCTGAGACTATTTCTGAGAGCTTGTCCCAAATTTCCTTGGCTGAATTACATTCAGCTACCTTTTGAAATATGTCATCAGACATTGTCTGGGCTAGGATGTTCATAGCCTTAGCATCAGCTACCTTCCATTTCTTGATATCAGCATCTGTTCCTGATGGAGGTGGAACAGCATTTGTACTGGAATTCTCTGGGGGTCTTGGACATATTGTCAAAACAGAATTAAAAATATCTTCGTCAATAGAATTCATGTAAAGTCTAATCCTTGCCTTCCAAAGTGAAAACTTGGATAGATTGCACATTGGAGGTCTGGTGCTAGCATAATCTTTGTTTTGGGCCATGATTTGTGAAAACAAAATCTAATAATAAAATACCAAAGAAAAACAGATCTAGTTTGGGATCTTGGGGTTCAGGTGTTAGCCTGTACAACCAATCAGGTATGGTATGTTTAACCAACCTCGCCTCTGATACCAATTGAAAGTGCAACTAGATCTGATATACTCTAGAGGGGGGTGAATAGAGTATATGGTGCTTTAAAAACTTTTACAAACTTTTACAACTATTGTTGTAATATGTGTGAGCAGGGAAGCAACAAAAAATCTAACCACATTACTAAGTTAAACAAAAGCTAAGAACAGAAAAATCAAGGCCAGAAACAAACATAAACACAAGCAAAACCAGAAGACACAAGGAAATATAGTTGTTCCCCAAACTTGGGTACATCCACTCTTCTACCACCCTAGGTAGGAATCCACTGCAGGATGAGTTGATCAGGTGTCCTGGGCACCAATGAGCTTTTGATAAGGTGCTCAAAAACCAAAGCAAATTTTTTGATCAGGTGTCTTGCCACCAATGAGCTTTTGACAAGGTGCTCAAAAACCAAGCTCAAACTTTTAAAGGGAGTTTGAGAAACCCTTTACAGAGTGGGGGTGAGAGAGTGATGGCAGTCTTCTCTTTATCAAACAACTGAGAAGACTATGTGGATTGATTGTGTCAAATCTCCCCCTGAATCCTTGAGATCTTCAGGAAGAAAAGCTTTGCTAAGGGTGATAGGCCTTCAAAGATTGAACTCTAGCACTGGATGAATTCAGCAATATCTGAAATGTTGAATGTCTGGAGTCTGGAAATATGTTGGCCTTGAACACTTTGAAAGCTACAGAGATCTGAAGATTTTTAGAAAGCTTGATCTCCTTGGATGAGTGTTCTTGAGAATTCTTTGTGACAGAAGATTTTTGAATGTGTCTCTGTAATCAGTATTCTCTCTCTGTATTGTATGTTCTTCTTCTTGTTCTTAGAGATTCAAGAAACATTCTATTTTTTATTCTCTGGTACAGAATAGAATAATATTCTCTGTCAAGAATAGCTGTTAGCTTGCATTGATTGCATCCTTAATTGCATAATCTCTTCTGGAGGAAAGTCCACATAATTATTCCTTGAAAAATCCCTTGAAACTTGGTCCAGAATTGAATGAAAATGGCTAGGAAATCTCTGAATTAATTACAGAATAACTCCTAACTGATTTGAATTTGAATTCTGAAGCATCCTGGAAGTTATCTTAAATCGTCGAACTGAGCTCTGCTATCGTTGAGCTGAGCTCAGCGACCTGGAAATATACAGCAACAAAATATCGTCGATCTGAGCTCAAAGATCGTCGAACTGAGCTCAGAGATGAAGATCCAAAGCAAAGTCAAAATCGTCGACCTAAGCTCACCGATCGTCGAATGGAGTTCGACGATATAATGAAGTTGAGCTCAGCGATCGTCGAACAGAGATCGACGATCTTGTCGAAGTTGAGCTAGACGATCATCGATCGGAGTTCGACAAATCATCGTGCTGAGCTCGACGATATGACTTAGTCTCCAAAAACAAAATCTTGGTCTTCAGGGCAGCTTCCAAACCTAGACTTCTAACCCTTAGACTCAATTTTATTTGACCTATTGAGCTATACAGGAGGTCAAGTAAAGATTCCTAGAGACATAGTGATCCTGACCCAAATTAGTAATAGGGTGTTCCAACAGAGTTCTATCATGACATAAATGATTTAATTCCCGAATATTGTATTTTCCTCAATTAATCTTCTATTTAAATAATTTATTACAAGGGCCAATTATAGTCGAGTTGATCATGAAGTATACATTTTAGACATCATTAATGTTCCATAAATTCATGATAAAATTTCATATATCCAAAAGTGACAATTTTCAAATTTGACATTTTATACAAACATTTATGGGGCCTAAAATTATTTTTGCAGTAAATTCCCATATTCCAAGATTTGTAAAGCAACTACTTGAAATTATCATCCAAATAATTTGAGAAAACTATATTACACTACTACAGTCCTAAAATTATCACAAGCCAAACTTTCATGATTTTTCACAAAATATTTAATTCTAAATAAATTCAATACCAAAATCAACAAAGAGCATAATTATGAATCAAGCACTATAAATATACTTCAAAATTTCTAATTAAATTCTTAATAGTAGATATCATCCTAAAATCATCAGTGGCCCAACTTCACATTTTTAAATGTTAATTTATTATTTAAATGATTTATTTATCAAATATGGCCTTTACAAAATTTATGAAGGAAGCAATATATAAAATCCTTTAAAAATTATAATAAAATTCAGAGACCTCTATTTAGGTCAAAAACCTCTACTGTCCAAGTTCTACTAGATTCCAATTAAACTAAATGATCAAATTAAATCAAATACTGAATTGGACACTTTGATAATTAACAAAGGAACTACCATGAATATAATCCATAAAATTCCACTAAAACTATCCAGGGGTTCAGCTCACCCTAATATTCATTCTACCACATTTTCACAGTTTTTAGATGAGGTTAAGTTACCATCTTGACCTATTAGTGCTTCTACCCTAAAACTAGGGTTTGAATTTGGAGTTACTTAACTACTTCAAAATTCCCTAATATTTCAACCATAGTCTTAAATATATCTAAACTAACTCTTTACTGATTTACAAGGCCATACAAGGGCATTTGCCCCTATATCCTTCACAACCCCCTAAAGGTCCATCCTTAGGGTGTGAACTTGGGTCCAAGGGTAAGTCAACCCTAATTCATCTATTTTCCCCAAAGAAGGGAGGGTACTTAAATTAATACTAAGTCAGTGGTCTAAAAAAGGGCTGTGCCTTCAATATTTTTTTCTTCTTTTGGCTATAAGCACACCAAGTCCTTTACAAGCCAACACATGCAAGGGGTTTCCCTAACTTGCTGTGATCCATGTGGGCTAAACATTTAACCATGCCCTAATAATATTCGCATGGACATGCCACCAAAAATTTGGGGCCTTTTGGAGTTGAACTACTCCAAGAATCACCTAAACAAGCCTAGAGGTAATTTGGTAATTCGACCCTAATTTTAATTCCAATTAATCCCATTTTTTAACAGGACCTAAATATGCGCTAAACCAGTTACTCCCCAAAATCTCAGGACATTTGGGCCTCTGGATGGGCTTGGGCATCACTTTCAAATTTATGTATTTTGTTATTTGCAGCCCAAGGCCATTTAATGTTTAGATCTTGCATGTGAGATATCTCAACATGCAGAAGGTTAAATTGTCTAATGTTTCTACCATAGGTCTAATATACTCCTAAGGACAGGCCACCAAACATTGGGGCATTTTGGAGTTGATAAGCTCCAAATATCAACAAAATTTAATTTATCATATTTGGACTAAAACTATATACTTATTTTCCCCAAAAATTCCCATTTTTGGGTAGGGCCTAGATATACCTAATTCGGCCACATGCCCAAAATTTCAGCCCATGTGGACTTAGGGTTTGGGCAGGGCACCCATTTTAGTATCTGACCTATCCTAGGATCAGCCCTAGGAAAATGGCTCTCTAGGGCAGTACACTTAACCAAAAATTATGTGTAACATATCAAATTAAAGGTGACTTCAAGATATACAATTGTCATGTTGAGAAAATTTTATGAAAAAGGATTTAGGTGCCCTAAAATATGCATGCAAAGGTCGGTATTAAAATGGCATAAATTGACACTATTCATGTAATTAATAATTCCTGGATTTAATATTTTTGCATGGCACAGATGTTAAAGCAATCCGACGGCAGCTGTGTTTTCTTCTCCAAACGCCTGGTTCCAGCCCGAGCTTTCACGGGGCTCTTTCCCGGCGGCTACGGGCGGCGCCTCCACCGGCCAACTTCTCCTCCCCCCTCACGGTGGTGGGGGCAAGCTTCTGCCGGCGGCTAGGGCGGCCGGAGGTGGCGGCACCACCTCACCCTAAAACCTTCAAACCGCCATTAATGGAGGAAAACGAAGAGCTGGGTTCAGGCTCATTCGGGCCCGAACCCTAACCTAAACATCCCTAAGATCTAAACATGAAGAGAGAGGTGAGGGAGGACCTTCCCGGCGGCCTTGCGACGTGAGGAGCGGCGGTGAACCATTGCGGCGGCGGCGGCGCTTCTCCCTTGGTTTTCACGGCTAAGGCTCGGGTTCTATCTCACTCTCTGCTGCTCTCCTTTTTCTGAGAGAGATGAAACTGAAAGGAGAGAGGGGAAATGAGGAGATGAAGTATAGAGGTGGGTGGGTGATAATTCCTATGTGAGAGGTGGAGGGTTTGCTTTTTGTCACCATGCATGCATGGGTGGGCCGCACTCCATCCACCTCCTCCTCCATGACTCCATGGGTCGGCCAGCCCATGTGGGGGCTGATGGCATGGGTCCAAGTGGCTTATTCCACTAAATACCCTTAAATATACCCCTTTCTCTCTCCTAAATTATTCTTTAATTTTGAGATACTCTCTCTCTCTCTCCTAGTCACTAAGTTGGCTGGTAAATCTCATATTGGCAGCCCACATGTTTATTTCATCCACCAAAATATGGTTAGCCCAAGTGAGTTGGGCTTGAGCTTGAGTTAGCCCATTTGGGCTAGCTTGACCCAAACCTAGGCTAGGGTTGACTTAGGTCAATTTGGTCTTTGAGGTTGGCCCAAATGGGTCCTTGGTGACCCATTGGCCGCCCCTGAGGCCTAGGTAGGATTGTATTGGCCCTTTAGAGGTCACTTTACCCTTAAGTAGGGTACCTTGACTACTTTAGGGCTAGAGTTGACTTTGGTCAACTTAGCCTTTTTGGTTGGCCCCAATGGGTCCTTGGTGACCCGTTGGCCACTCACTATGGTTATTAAGGTATGTGTGGGGTCCACTTGACTAAGGGAACTTCAATTGGCCCTTGTGTAGGCCAGTTTGACACAATGCAGGCTAGGTTGACCCATTTAGGGTTAGAGTTGACTTTGGTCAACTTAGCCTCTTGGGTGGACCCCAATGGGTCCTAGGTGACCCATTGACCTCACTCTAGGGTTAGGTGGGCTTAGGTGGGGTCCACTTGGCTTGGGGATGGTCAATTGACCCTAAGTAGGTTGGTTTGACCCATTTAGGGTTAGGGTTGACTTGGGTCAACTTAACCCTTTTGAATGCCCTCCATGGGTCCTTATTGATCTAGTGGATCTTTCCATGGTTTGATGAGAAAATGGTGGAGTCTTGAAGTCTTGGTGAAGCCCCATGGTTATCTTAAACAAAGGTTCAGGAATTTACTATTCGCAGACCATAGTGGTCTCACCCACATTCTTAGGTTTCCTTGGTCTTCTTGGGCTTCCTCGGGTTTGGTCATGACCTAGTCATGGCCAATAACCACACTTAGGGGTCTAGTTGGAAATGGGATGTTACACGAGCTGTCACCTCGAAGGCCTTTAAGTCCGTTCTCTAGGTTATCTACTTCACCAACTCCGCAGGAAAGCTTGGAGTTGAAGTCATCAATGGCCGAGGGCTTCGCCGGAGAGTTGAAAAGCTTCGGAGTAGTTGGAAATGGCTTCCCGACGAAGGTGGAGGTGATGGAGCAGCTAGAGAAGTGAAATGGCGATTCCCGCGCACTCTCCGATCGCAGCAAAATGACAGGCGTTGACCTAAAACGCGGAGCAGGGCCTTAAATACGGAGGCAGCAGAAGCAGTGCGCACGATCAGTGGCGCACGACCAGTGGTCGTGCGCACTATTGGTCGATGATCGTGCGACTTTTCCAAATAAACCTGCAACCTGGACAAGAAGCATCAGCATATATGCGCACGAGCAGTGGCGCACGACCAGTGGTCGTGCGCACTACGGCCAGTGCTCGTGCGATTAAGGAGACAGGATTATGAAAAAGGGGGTGCAATGCGCACGATTAGGGGCGCACGATTAGGGGCGCACGACCAGTGGTCGTGCGCAGTAAGTCCAGTGGTCGTGCGCAGTATTCCTGCATCGTCGGAGTCTCCCGAGTAGTTCCGGAGCACGCACACGACCACTGTACCAGCAGAAGGGGCAGATAGGCCACCAGAACGTGCACACCACATCCCCGAGATAGGGCTAAAGAATAACAACAAAATAGAAACACAGGAAGCACAAAGAAGCGGGCCTACAGTGCACTTAATTGTGAAATAGGTACATAAGCACAAATAAGCAATAAAGGCTCTCAAGTGTAGTGCTAAGACGATAAAACTAGCCCAGATGAGTCCAAAAATCAGTATAAAATGTGGACTCATCAGATCTCACAAGGAACGTAGAGTGGGTCGTGATTCTATTATTTGGAAAATAAATTATAAAGATTTAAAATTACAAAGAGGCCTTGGTTTGGAGTTGTAAGAGTAAAAATATAACTAATTAAACTAGTACGGGTTGCAATCACTGCTTTGCATCGTGCATGGAGGCAATGCAGGCCACCATGCACTGCACTAGTAGGCGGATGGGTGAGAAGGCACGCAGAGGGAATAGTTTGCATCAATAATGAAAGTTATTTAACTCAAGTTTAGCTAATCACCTAGAGAGGGGGAGGTGAATAGGTCTTTGAAGTTTTCTTAATTCTTTTACTGAATTCAAGTTGTTCTAGATAGAGCTTGTCCCTAAATACTGCAATAACAAAGAAAAGCAAGCACACAACAAACACAGAGATTTATAGTAGTTCCCCAATTGGGTACATCCACTTTCCCTCCAACTTATCCAACTTATTTGTTGGACTTGGCACAAACTCCTCCACTATGCTCCATAGAGCTTACACCTCAGGCCCTAAGCCTATTATACAGATTCTTCACAGAATCCAACACAGAACCACAAGTGTTCGTACCTCAGAGCTCTGCAGAACTCCTACAGCTTAGTGATCCACTGATCACCTACCGCAACCTTATTTCTAAGGCATAGACTCAGGCCCTCCATCCCAATAGCTTCAGGCATACAGCCCTACTCTCAGAGTGCTGCAGCACTCCTACAACTCAGTACCCTAGCTAGGTACCTATAGCTCAGCCTCCTCCAAGACCTACAACTAAGTGACACAATTGTCACCTACAGCTTAGTGACTCTCCAGTCACCTACCTCAGGCACAAGGCCCTACACTCGGGATGGTAGGACAGCCCTATCTCAGATCCACACCTAGATCCTACCTCAGACATCAACACTCTCCTAACTCAGGTAATAAAGCCCTACAGCTCAGATCCTCACTTGGATCCTACCTCAGTGCCCTAACAGGGAACCTACCTCAGTGACAAATTTGTCACCTACCTCAGGCACAAAGTGGTGTACACACAGATTCAGATCTACTGAATCCTACAGAAAGTTAATACAAATTGTTCAAGAAAAATGAAAACAACTGACTTAGAGAAGTATCTCTGAGTCAACATTATTGGACTGAGCAGATATTAGTCCAGCCCACTTTCTGTAGAAGTAATCAGTCTTCTTCTATAACTCACACTTTTCTACTGCACAGATGAGCGGCTACCAGCTTGCAGAAGAGATGAATCAGCTACTCTGTTCTGATGATAACAAACTTGCTGAACTTTAAAGTGCTTCAGCTATCTTTTTTTTGCCTTCAGGATAACTTGGCTGTACTTTAGCTTTCAAGCTTGATGGGAAGAAGATGACCAGCCACCTCTTTATATTTCTCTTTCTATGTTTTCTGCATTTGATCCTTGTGAATTCGTTAACCCTAATCCCTTTACAGTTTCCTTTTTATATGTGTTGATTTGAATCAACGGAACAATAGAATGTGGGCCCACCAAGGATTGGCGAGCGCCATCTCCATCAGAAAGGGAGAAAACTTCTTTTGGCACTGTAGCAGCTTACCGCAATGGCTTCCTACAATTTTGACTTTGATGACGTCAGCAGTGGTCATCAACATTTGGACTTAGAAAATTTTCCAGAATTCCATCAAACATTGAGTGATGTTAAGACACTCAACTCCATCAGCCTTGGCTCTCAATGCTTCTAGACTTAGAAATTTGCCTGGCTTTGTCTCAGCGATTTTGTCTCAGCGGTCTCAGTGGTTTTTCATTATTAGTTAAGACATGCCTTTGTCTCAGCGCTTTCTTCTTTTTACCTGAGACAAGTTTCTATCTCAACGGTATCCTTACAGCTGTCTGAGCGGTTCTTGCTTTTAATTATCTCAGTGCTTCCTTCTTCTTAGAAGCGTTGAGTGAACCTGCTTCACTCAATGCATCCAGACTTAGAAAAAAATCCAGCTAGTTTTGTCTCAACGGTCTCAACACTATCTTCTCAGCTGTCTCAGCTGTCTCAGCAGTCTCAACGCCTTCTTCTCGGCGGTCTCAGCGCTTTTGCCTTAGATAAATTTTCTGGCTTTAGCTGCGTTCGATGATCTGTGGGCTGAGCTCGATGAATTTTAATCTTCTCAGCTGTCTCAACACCTTCTTCTCAGCAGACTCAGCGCTTTTTGCCTTAGTCAATTTTTCTTTGGCTTTATCTTGACTATTGTTGAGCTAAGCTCGACGAACTCCAATCTGAGCTCGACAAATTTTGAGTTTACTGCCAAACTCATTTTTCATCACCTTTCTAATTATGGACTTCCTGCATACATGAACTATGGTACACAGCAAATACATTATGCCCCTTAGCATGAATGGAGATGCCTCTTCAAATTTTGAGGAACATTGTAGGACACAATTCCCAACAATATACCCCTATTTGAAGAAGGCACAACACACATCCATGCTAAGGTGCATCAACACAAGAAATATTATGATAGGTCAATGAAACATTATCATGACAACTAGCCATCCCAGAACAGGAAAACTCCCCCTAGATGAGATGTCTTAACACTATGATTGATAGACCAATGGTACAGGTTAATTAATAATTATTTACAATGTGATGGTATAATTAACAACAAAAGCTTTATTAATCATTAACAAGGTAAACATTATGATCAAGATGAACCTAATCATTAACTTAGCCAAACAATAACAGCATACTTGTGATTACATGATTTTTATGAACGAATATCATATTTATCAATCACTGATATACACAGAGAGTTGCATTATAGATTAATCACCTCAATATGGTCAGGGCCAAAACATATTAATTTCATTGATAAAGATTTGAAAATTTTACACTATTGATGATCTTTACAAGACATAAATCACACAGAATAAAATAAAAAAAACATAAGTCTTGCAGTCTTTTATCAGTTAGTCTTTGAAGAACTTTCACCAGCATCCTTGGTTGCAGCAGTCTTCTTTACGTTTTTAGTTTTGTTCTTCTGCCTTTTGAAGTAAAGGAATGGCTTTGGAATATATCTAGAAGGTATTTTCTTGGGGTTTCTCTTTCTTACCAAATTCTCCTTGAATACTATTTCCCATAGGGAATTTCTTTCCAAATGTTTTATCCATTCCTCAGAAGGATATACACTATCAATATTCTTTAGGATTTGTCCATGGCTTACCCAAGCATTGATAATGATGGATTCAGAGGCATCACTAAGCTGTTCATAGTCTGGATCATCTCTATTCTCAAATCACCTCTTTGCCAAGAACTCTTCAGCCATTTGAGTTCCTTCCCTCGTTTTTCTGGCAGCAAGCTGTGCATCCTATGCAATTCTAGCTTGTGCTGGGAAGTCTAAGTCCTCTGACCTTTTTCTATCCAGGAGGGGCAGGTGTAGTGCCACCCTGTTGCCTTGAATTACATTAAAGGCTTGATCTTCAATGAGTGTTGCTGCCTTAGCATGGCTACTCTCCCCCTTTCTACCTTCTTCAGATATGGACTTTTTCAGTAAGGTAGTGTTGGCTTCATTCATCCTTGATATAGATTTGAGTATTCTTTCATTGTCAGCAAGCAACTCATCTTTTAGGAGTAGTGCCTCCTTCACTGATTGGAAGGCAACATTGGTGACATGCTGATTTACATGATCTGCTGCACCCTCGATCACCTCATCAGTTGTACTGACAAAATTCTTGACATATCCTATGTCATTTGTAGAGAGTTTTTGGCTTGTGTCCAAAGATTCCGTGAGGGTAGTCTGCTTGATTCCAGCAGTTCCAGTCTTGTCAAATCATATGGTCACCTGTTTGTTTAATTGAGATATTTCTTCTTTAGTTTCATTTACTTTCGCTGACAATTCATCCCTCAGTTTGGCAACTGATTGATGAACATACTCCTTGAGGGTTGTGGTCTGAGAATCCATGAGTGCTTTAATTTGGTTAAGAAATTCCTCGTTAGAGATGGCGGTATATGAAGTATGGCTCATTGGAGGAGGTACAACATTCTGGGCATGGATCTGAGAAGGCTCCCCCTCAACTACAGCACCTATAGAAGGAAACATTTCCTTAGCTAAAGTTGTTTTAACATTATTAATTAAGAGGGAATGAGTTTTACCTGTCGTGGGTGCAGACTCAACTTTTTTATTGACAACTTGATCCAACTCTGTCAACTCCATCTGATCATGCTCCCCCTCAGATTGAGCATCCTTCTCTTGGCTTGACCTATTAAAATAAGTATCTAAAGTCTCAAGAGGCTCTCTATTATCTTCTGCAGCAGGGATATCTTCACTTGCTGCAATACTATCAGTATCACCCATGTCTGCCTCATCTTCTGCAGTAACCTCTTCTTCAGCAGCATTCTTTGACACTTGTCTTGACCTCGGGCTGACATGGATTTTATCAA
This sequence comes from Platanthera guangdongensis, assembly GCA_039583875.1. Taxonomy (NCBI): domain Eukaryota; kingdom Viridiplantae; phylum Streptophyta; class Magnoliopsida; order Asparagales; family Orchidaceae; genus Platanthera; species Platanthera guangdongensis. Next base: position 70,211,970 of record CM077147.1, read on the forward strand.
CAGGCACAACATCATCCTGGAGTTGAATGTTTGCAGAGGATTGACTGAGTGATAAGTAACCCTGTAGACCAGCATCAGCTAGAGAGAATGATCCAAGCTCTGGTTCAGAGCTGGAAGTTCTTTCTTCCTCGGTAGGTTTCTTCCTTGTATTCTTAGAGGAGTGATTTATTCCTAAAGGTTGGCTCATTGGTAGTACTCCAGTGAATCTGTCCAAAGTATTTATGTCCATTCTTTTTATGTAGTGAATCTTCACCCCATGTTCCTGTGTGAAAGTGTTAGGATAGGTGTTCACTAGGTATAAGGAAATAATTCTGCTCATGTTTGGAGAGGATATGTAGTTTAGTATTCTCTGATAGATGAGAGAAGACCATGATGTCTTTCTATTCAGGATAATTCTGGTCATGACTTCAAATATGAACCTGGAGATGGTGTCATGTGATCCAGGTTTTCAGACAAGGGCTTTCCCTACAATGTCTGCTAGCAGTTTTCCTCTCTGATTGAAGAATTTCCTTTTTAGAGACCCATATTTGGCCTCATTGTATCCACACCATGTGATAGCATTGTCTCTGTCCGTGTCGGTGAGCTCATCTTCCTCGATAGGGTTGACGGAGTGTATATGGAGGGCCTTTCCTAGTCTCATAGGGTTTACCTTTATTTTGATATCGTCAATCTTAGACCTAAGAGAGTTTTGAGAAGGGAACATTTTGATGTTTGAGAAGAATTCCAGTACCTCTTTTCTAAGAATGGTGGAGGGTTTAGAAAGGGTGTATTCCAAACCTGTTACCTCAATCATCCTTAATACAACTTTAATCTCAGGAGAGGCATGATTGAATCCATCCCACACAATTTCGTATCCATCCTGAAGCTCCTTAATGACATTTGGCGCCACCAAAATAGTGCGGCAATACGCTGAGAAGGTTATTGTTCTCGACTGTTAGGATTAAGGCTTTGGAGAGTGATGTGGCTTTTCGTTTCTTGTCGCCTTTATATATTTAACGAAAAGATTTAATTAATTTAATTAGATTTTTCATTTGACTATTAAGTTAAGTATTTTTGACTTGACGGATTGTTCGATGAATCCTGTTATGATACAGGGCACTTAGTGATTTTACTATATCTCTCAGCTTTTCTTTTATTTATTCCATGCATGTTTAATTTGTCATTTCCCTTACCGATAGGTTGTATATTTTAGTTGACTTAGTAAAAGTTTTGTCAAGTTACATAGAAGGGGACCTAACATGTCAATGGGCCAGTTCTATTGGCACAGAATTTGTGTATTGTTTTGTCCTAAAGCTTGCTAATAAGTTATTTGTATTTTTTGAATAAAGCCTACAAAAATTAATAGTGTGAATAATTGAATCACTGTTTTTTTATTTGATGTGCTAGATTAGATTCATCTTGAGCAGAACTAACATAACTTAACAAATGACAAACTTAATATCTCTATATAAGAGGGAGAGACATACCTTGAGGCTTGCTTCCTCTAGCTTTTGAGAATTACTTACTCGACAACCTCAACCTTAATTTGTTGCTTTTTCTGGAGCATATTCCAAGAGCAACTATCCTGTCCCAATCATTTTCCTGGAACACTCATTGTCCAAATAGCAAGTCTTAATTTGACAGGTACTTGGACTATCCTGTAAAATAGAATTCATTTACCCTTAGGCACCTAATGATAATTGGGTCCTACGTTCTTGTTAGCATCATAAAACATCTGTCACACTCTCTCCCTGGGCTGAGCACCTTTCTGTCCACTAGTCACATTCAGGTTATGCCAACAATCAATGACAAAGTGACCCAGTTTTTCACAGCACCAACATTTATGAATGTTGTATCTTCTCTTTAGGATAGCACAAAATGTTTGTCCATGAGAGATGTGAGCAACACCAGACATTGCTGGATGAGCATTGCATGAAGCTGCCCCCTTCTTCCTGAGTGAAGGTGCTGAGGAACTAAATACAGCTGATCCAAAATGGTCCTGATGTATTTTTGGAGCCTTCCATCTAGTGGACACACTCATTTCCTTAGATAGAAGATATTTGGATCCAAATCTAATGAACTTCTCCCTAACTTTGTGGCTAGAGTGTACAGTGTCACTCTTTCTTGGATCATGTGCCTTCACCTCATTAGTGGAGCACACATTTGATTGATCCTTCTGGAGAGGTGCAAACTTGACAGTTTTAGAAGGTGTATTTGCCTTTTGAAACACTGTCCTCTTACCAGGGAATTCAGATTTGAAATGATGATTAATGTGGTTAATACTCAGCTTCTCAGGGACTTGGCAAGTTGCATCCTTTGGCAACTGACCCTGTGAATGAGTAGCGTTAATCACAATCCCTAATTTCTCTATGAACTTTTGTTTTAGATATCTAACGTGCTTTTTCTTGTCTTCTAGAAGCATGGTCTGACACTCAAGACTTTTCTTAAGTTCAGACACCTCATGACTTTTATTAGATTTATTGTTATAGAGAGTTTTGTAAGGCTTTAGGACATCTATTTCGTTGGCTTGCCTTTTTGCAAGTATTCTGCTCTTCTTTAAAGCAATTAGGAGTAGTCCAAACTGGTCAATTAATTGATTGACATCATTCATAGATTCATAACAATCTTCATTTAACACCCCCTATCCGTCGCATAGCATATAACAGTAGGTCCGGCAGGGGCCCGACGCCGTATGCCACAGACAGACAGGGTGGTTACTCATGGAAACCATCCAACTAATCATAACATCCTATACACAGCATTCTAGAGAAGCAGTTTATATAAGTTGTAATAAAGAACCCAGCACTAAAGCATGAATGTCCACTAAAGTAGCCAACCAGGAATGAAGTACATACACCAGTACTGGCCTTAAGGCCTTACAAAATGGTTTACTTAATGTTACATGTTTTACAAACCACGGCATGCAGGCCGGTCATACATGAATAAAACAGTAAACACTCCAACTAGGCCTTCAAGGGCCGGCTTCACAATTTGGGCTTTAGCTCGCTATTGACCGCTTGGTCCAGCAGCACCTGCAAGCAACATAACCACCGTACGGTGGCAAACAAAAAGGCAACGATCAACAATGCTGACCAAATTATAACGATCCCTCCCCCAACTCGGGGCGGCGATGCTCCGTCCCTGCAATTTTATTAGCACAAGCGAGCAATATAATAATATTCATTTCATCACGGGCGTAGGCTCAAACGGCCACACACCCCGTGCACTCAGGGTACATTCTCGGTGAACCGGTCGATGTCACGTCAGTTAAAGCCATAGAAATTCCGGACCCACCACCGCCACTTGGACGGCCAAACATATGAGCAATTTGTCTTCCCGGCATGGGTCACGACAATTTAAGCCATAGACCGACGAAGACTCTCATCTATGCCAATGGCAAGTGCCACGTAACCTTAGGTCTCTTTAACCAGAACGACATAGAAATGGGTACGGTTCTATCTAACCCGTGCTCATGTCGCAACGACAATTTAAGTCATATGCGCAGGTCAAACTTCTCCCGAGTCCCATTTTCATCACACAATTTCACATAACTCGGTTATGTTCAAGTTGGCTCTCAGGCCTCCATGTTGGCAAGATCACGCATCCGCCCAGTTTTCCGGGTGCACCTTAGGGTTAGTCCCCAAGGCTCCCTGTTGCAATCTACCGCGTAGAAAACCCGAAAAACAACCAATCGCGCGGATTCTTCTCCGGCGTTTATGCAATGCAACATCACCGATCCAGACTAACATGTCCGGGTAGGCTTCACACAACATGACTATGTCCGTTCTTGCTTACGAACTCTAACAACGGGGACTATTCATGTCTACCTGAAGGGATGCCTCCAACTCACCGCAAACTCGCGAGAGCAGGCTTCCCTTTTGCAAAAGAAGTAGAGCTTAACATGCTCAAGAAGAGGATCGTTACCCTTGCGTTCTTCTTTGGCGCCATGGAAAAGTAAGCAGATGAAAAGCACCGCACTAGCTTTGCCTCCGTGGATCCGGAGTCGGCTCGCGATTTGGAGCTTCGAAGCTCCTCCAATGGCCGGATCTAGCTCCTTCTTCCTTACTTTGCTCTCCTCTCTCTCTAAGCTTTAGAAAGATAACAACTCATGAAAAGTGAGGGTTTCTAAGGACCAATCCCGGGTATATCCCATCAGGAACAACCCCCAGCCATTGGATCATCAATTAAAGAAACGAACAGCTTTGATTCGGGACTGAAATTTCCAATCTGGACCGCACACGGCCTGGCACACGCCCGTGTCCAGGGCTGTGTGCCTCATTCGCCGTCAAAATCTACTCGCCTGGAACAACACACGGGCATCGAACATGCCCGTGTTCGACCTAACACGCCCGTGTTCCACTTGACACGGCCGTGTGGCCGGCCGTGTACCCCTATCGATTTATCCCGAAAACAACCCGAGCACTGCACGGGTTCTAGGACACGCCCGTGTCCTTGCCCGTGTCTACCTCAACACGCCTGGGCTCCAGGCCGTGTACACGGTCTCGACACTCGACACTTCGTCGAGAGAATATCGTCGACCTAACGACATGGCCTTGGACACGCCCGTGTCCTAGGCCGTGTGCCTTGTCTCGACACAATGTCGAGAGCTAAATGTCGAGTTCCCAGGACGAGTGTCGATACGGGTCGACACGCCCTGTGACACGCCCGTGTCGCAGGCCGTGTGGCATGTCTCGACACTTCGTCGAGCGCAGCGTGTCGACTTCGCGGGCTAAGTATCGACACGGGTCGACACGCCCTGCGACACGCCCGTGTCGCAGGCCGTGTGCCCAGTCTCGAAACAATGTCAAGAGCAAAATGTCGACTCCCCGGCTGAGTGTCGACACAAGCTTGACACGCCCTGGGACACGCCCGTGTCCCAAGCCGTGTGCCTGCAGCCAAAACCCAAAACTGGCCCAAAACATCCCCCGTCCCCGTTATAACTCTCCCCCTCTTAAAAGAATTTCGTCCACGAAATTATATAAAGGAAAGACATGTAGAAAACCAAAATTTATACCTGAGCGGAACAACTCCGGATACTCGTCAAGCATAATCTACTCTCGCTCCCAAGAGAGCTCCTCACGACCGCAATTGTCCCACCGGACCTTGACCATCCTGATCTCTTTATTGCGTAGCCGCTTGACCTCCGAGTCCTCAATCCGCACGGGCTTTACTTTTGTCGTCAACCCACTATCAACCGGTGTTTGATCGACCGCGATCACTCGCGTAGGCTCTTGCACCGCCTTCTGTAGCACCGAAATATGGGATACATCATGTAGACCACTAAGCTCTACTGAAAGCTTCAATTGATAGGCCGCTTCACCAACCCGCTCCAGAACCTCAAACGGCCCAAGGTACCTCGGGCTTAGGTTTTTCAATCACCGCACCCGCGAGACACCCTTGAACGGCTTGATCTTTAAGTACACATAGTCGCCCAGGGCGAACTCCACGTTCCTGTGCTTGGCATTATAGTACTTCGCTTGCCAGTCCTGAGCGATAAGCAACCTCTCCCGAATGCTTCGCACCTACAAAGTAACATCCTCCACTTCGAATCGCTTATACAACTTGACTCACCCGTTTCCAGCCAGGACAACGGCGTGCGACATCTTCTACCATATAAAGATGGTCTTCTCATTGCTTTCCAAAGTCCAAAACACACATGCGGAGCATGCTTTCCATAGTTCTATTGACCCTCTCGGTCTGCCCATCCGTTTGCGGATGAAAGGCTGTGCTGAATTTTAACTTTACCCCCAACATTGGCTGCACAAGCCTTCAATCATTGGACATGAACCGCCCATCTCGGTCACTCACGATGCTGCGGGGCACACCGTGAAGCCGTACTATATTATCCACATATAGTTTTGCCAACTTCTCCACTGGATCATCCTTCCTCTGCGGAATGAAATGCGACACCTTCATTAACTGATCTACGAACACCCAAATGACGTCGTTCTCCTTTTGCGACCTTGGCAAACCGTGAACAAAGTTCATAGAGCTGTCGTCGAATTTCCACTCCGGAATAGGCAAGGACTTAAGAAATCCTCCCGGCTTTTGGCATTCCGCCTTCGCCAAGGCACATGTTTGGCACTTCGCTATGTAGAGCGTCACATCTTTCTTCAAACCAGGACACCAAAACAGTGTCTTCACATCGCGGTACATCTTTGTGCTCCCCGGGTGAATTGAGTATTTGGTACGGTGTGCCTCGTACAACAATTCCACCCGCAAATTTCCCACACTTGGGACGCACAGACGACCGTCTTTCCAAAGTAATCCGTCCTCCACAATGAATTGGGAATTTGACTCATCCAGAGCTTCTACCATGAACTGCTTCATATGGACATCCAAATCCAAAGCCTGCTGAATCCGCTCATCCAGGTCATATTGGAATTCAGTCCAATTCAGTACTGCTTCAGCACTTGATTGCCTATCCACACAAACATTCTCCAACGCCTCCAACTCCCGCACCAACCGCTCATCATGCACCGATAGCCAATTGGCTTGAGCTGGGGCTTGGCGACTCAACGTGTCCGCAACCGTATTACCTTTACCAGGCACGTAGTGGATCTTGAATGTATAGTCTCCCAAGAACTCCATCCATCTACGCTGCCGCATTTTCAGATCCTTCTGATCAGTCAGATACATCACGCTCTTGTGACCGGCGTAGATATCCATCTTCACACCGTACAAAATAATGCCTCCACAACTTTAAGGCTAAACTCACGACCACTAACAACAAGTCATGGACCGGATAGTTCCTCTCGTGCACTTTTGGCTGTCTCGCGCCATAAGCTATTACACTTCCGTGGTGCAGTAGCACGCAACCCAAACTGCTGCCCGAAGCATTGCTATTAAATCTCATAGCCTTTGGTCCCACTCGGCGAAGTCAGCACAGGCGCCGTGGTCAACCGACATTTCAGTGCTCAAAAGCTCGCGCGCACTCCGGCGTCCAAATGAACTTCTGCTCCTTCCTCGTCAAAGTAGTGAGGGGTAACGCTATCCGCGAGAAGTTCTCTACGAAGTGCCTGTAATAGCCGGCAAGCCCCAGAAAGCTCTGAACTCCTGCTACCGTAGAAAACTCAGGACACTCCTGCATCGCAACACTCTTCGCCGGTTCCACTGCAATACTTTCCTCACTCACTATAAGACCGAGGACGCCACTGAAGATGACAAAAACTCGCACTTCAAGAACTTGGCATACAACTGATTCTTCCTTAGCGTCTCCAAACCAAAAGAAGATGCTTGAAGTGATCTTCCTTACTCTGCGAGTACACCAAAATATCGTCGATGAATACGATCATAAAATGGTACAAGTACTCCCGGAAGGTCCTGTTCATCAAATCCATGAACACTGACGGCGCATTAGTCAGCCCAAACGGCATGACCGTAAACTCGTAACGCCTGTATCCTGTACTGAATGTTATCTTAGGGATATCACTCTCCCTTATCTAATTTAGAGTACGTCGTTGACCCGACCAACTGATCACAAAGATCATCGATCCTTGGGATTGGGTACTTGTTCTTTTCTGTTATCTTGTTGAGCTCCCGATAATCAATACATAGCCTCAAGCTTCCGTCCTTCTTCTTAACAAAGAGGACCGGTGCACTCCAAGGGGAAGAACTCGGGCGCACATACCCTTGCTCCAACAACTCTTGCAGTTGAACTTTCAGCTCCGCCATTTCCTTAGGCGATAGCCGATAAGGAGATCGTGATACAGGCTTTGCACCTGGCACTAGCTCAATCGTGAAATCTATCTCCCGTTGAGGCGGGGCTCCAGGAAGATCTACGGGGAACACATCGGGGCATTCTGATACCACTAAAATACTATCCAACGCGGGCTTCGGCTTTGCAACCTCCACTAGTGTAAAGAACAGTTCTGCACCGGCACGAACCGCCTTCACCACCTGAAGAGCAGACACCAACGTCCTGCCCGACCTCTTCGAGCCTGTAAAGGTCGTCTCACAACTTGCTCCCAGCTTGACTTCCTTGCTACCGCAATCTATGTAGGCTTGCTGCTCCGAGAGCCAGTCCATGCCAAATATAACTTCGAACTCCACCAACGGAAGTAACGACGCTTGCAGATCGTACTCCTGATTCCCAATCCAAAACTAAGCGTAACAAATTCTACCCGCGCCCAATGAGCACCATTGGACTATAACGCATCCAATTTGTCTCTTACCATCGAAGGAGGTACTCCGACGCAAAATATAATTCCTAATAAAGGAAAGCGAAGCTCCCTAAATGAACGGTGCTCTCGCAGATAAAGTAAAGTCGTAACAAGGCTTAGCACCAGTAGTTCTAAGCTAACATGCACAAGGGCGACAAGTATTTAAGGCAAAACTATCTTTAAACCATACCTGTCGTCACGACGGCGTGCTTCCTCCAGGGTTTTAGGCACTCACGGGCATGACCCCCCGGCTCCCCACAGTTGTAACATGCTCCCGGGATTTGGCTTGTAGTTGCCCCCGAAGCACTGAAAGGAGGGACTAGACCCAAAGTCCTAGCCTTCTTGTACCACTTTCGATATACAGACTTTGAGGTGTTCGGCACTTTGAATGCCGTCTCCTTTGCACTAAAGTCCTTGACTGCTCCTGAAATAGCTTTCTTACCCTTCCGAGCACCATTCCAACAGTCTCGGGCAAAGTTCCCTTTCTTTCCACAAGTATGAGAAGTGTAAGTAGATTTGCTAGTCGATTTCATAGCCCCTTTCTCCAGCATTCTGCCGGATGCAGCTCTTATGGGGCTTGTATAGTTCGATACCATGGTCGCGGGCAACGGGAGGGTCTTCCTCAAATCTGCCTCCAAAGATCTAGCTGATTCCACCAAGGCTCGGAATCCCAATAACTTTGGTCCTAGCAGTAGAACTCGTAACTCGGCACGCAGGCCATTATAAAATCTATCGACTGTAGCTTGCTCATTATCCAACTTGAAGCATGGGTAGCGACTTATCATAAGAAATGCTTGCAAATATTCCTCAACTGTGTGCGCTCCCGGCACTAAATGCATATTCAGCTGCTGCCCCGATGGTCTACCAAAGGTCATCTGCTGCATCACGCCCACCGGCGTTGAAGCCACAACAGGGGCGCAGGGTTGTACATTTCCTCCAAGCTATGCACCCGTCACAGCGAACAATGCTTCTATGATCCTTCTAACAGTTTCATACGAAGGAGGAGTCTCAAACACCTCACCGGGTGCACTATGCTCCTCAGAAACCGGACATTCTGGCGGTCCAGCACCGCTTCCGGTCACCTATAGTGGTACAAAACACCGTTAAGCGACCAAATAAAATTGCGAACAACAATTATAGGAACACGCAGGTTCCTCAAACACGTGTATTTTCATTCCTAAGTGGATATTCATGGGTTCGTTTACCGTTATAACGATGACGCACACAATGTGCTCAACACCCCGTAAAAAGAATTCGCCCACGAATTCAAGTTAAGCCCGACCAAAACTAGTAGTCTGATACCAAATTGTACCACCCCTTATCCGTGGCATAGCATATAGCAGTAGGTTCGGCCGGGGCCCGACGCTGTATGCCACAGACAGACCAGGTGGTTACTCATGGAAACCATCCAACTAATTATAACGTCCTACACAGAGAATTCTAGCGGAAGCAGTTTATATAAGTTGTAATAAAGAACCCAGCACTAAAGCATGAATGTCCACTAAAGTAGCCAACCAGGAATGAAGTACATACACCAGTACTGACCTTAAGGCCTTACCAAATTGTTTACTTAATGTTACATGTTTTACAAACCACGGCACGCAGGCCGGTCATACATGAATAAAACAGTAAACACTCCAACTAGGCCTTCAAGGGCCGGCTTCGCAATTTGGGCTTTAGCCCGCTATTGACCGCTTGGTCCAGCAGCACCTGCAAGCAACATAACCACCATACGGTGGCAAACAAAAAGGAAACGGTCAGCAATGCTGACCAAATTATAACGATTCCGCCCCCAACTCGGGGCGGCGATGCTCCTTCCCTGCAATTTTATTTTATCACAAGCGAGCAATATAATAATATTAATTTCATCACAAGCGTAGGCTCAAACAGCCACACACCCCGTGCACTCAGGGGACATTCTCGGTGAACAGGTCAATGTCACGTCAGTTAAAGCCATAGACATTCCGGACCAACCACCTCCACTTGGACGGCCAAACATATGAGCAATTTGTCTTCCCGGCATGGGTCACGACAATTTAAGCCATAGATCGCCGAAGACTCTCATCTATGCCAATGGCAAGTGCCACGTAACCTTAGGTCTCTTTAACCATAACGACATAGAAATGGGTACGGTTCCATCTAACCCGTGCTCACATCGCAACGACAATTTAAGCCATATGCGCAGGTCAAACTTCTCCCGAGTCCCATTTTCGTCACACAATTTCACATAACTCGGTTATGTTCAAGTTGGCTCTCAGGCCTCCATGTTAGCAAGATCACGCATCCACCCAGTTTTCCGGGTGCACCTTAGGATTAGTCCCCAAGGTTCCCTGTTGCAATCTACCGCGTAGAAAACCCAAAAAACAACCAATCGCGTAGAGTCTTCTCCGGCGTTTATGCAATGCAACATCACCGATCCAGACCAACATGTCCGGGTAGGCTTCACACAACATGCCTATGTCCGTTCTCGCTTATGAACTCTAACAACGGGGACTATTCATGTCTACCCGAAGGGACTCCTCCAACTCACCGCAAACTCGTGAGAGCGGGCTTCCCTTTTGCAAAAGAAGTAGAGCTTAACATGCTCAAGAATAGGATTGTTACCCTTGCGTTATTCTTTGGGGCCATGGAAAAGTAAGCGGATGAAAAGCACCGCACTAGCTTTGCCTCCGTGGATCCGGAGTCGGCTCGCGATTTGGAGCTTCGAAGCTCCTCCAATGGTCGGATCTAGCTCCTTCTTCCTTCCTTGGCTCTCCTCTCTCTCTAAGCTTTAGAAAGATAACAACTCATGAAAAGTGAGGGTTTCTAAGGCCCAATCCCGGGTATATCCCATCAGGAACAACCCCCAACCGTTGGATCATCAATTAAAGAAACAAACGGCTTTGATTCGGGACAGAAATGTCCAATCTGGACAGCACACGACCTGGCACACACCCGTGTCCAGGGCCGTGTGCCGCATTCACCGTCAAAATCTACTCGCCTGGAACAACACACGGGCATCGAACACGCCCGTGTTCGACCTGACACGCCCGTGTTCCACCTGACACGGCTGTGTGGCTGGCCGTGTACCCCTATCGATTTATCCCGAAAACAACCCGAGCACTGCACGGGTTCTAGGACACGCCCGTGTCCTTGCCCGTGTCTACCACAACACGCCTGGGCTCCAGGCCGTATACACGGTCTCGACACTCGACACTTCGTCAGCGAAGATCGTCGACCTAACGACACGGACTTGGACATGCCCGTGTTCTAGGCCGTGTGCCTTGTCTCGACACAATGTCGAGAGCAAAATGTTGAGTTCCCGGGACGAGTGTCGACATGGGTCGACACGCCCTGCGACACGCCCGTGTCCCAGGCCGTGTGCCATGTTTCGACACTTCGTCGAGCGCAGCGTGTCGACTTCACGGGCTAAGTGTCGACACGGGTCGACACGCCCTGCGACACGCCCGTGTTGCAGGCCGTGTGCCCAGTCTCGACACAATGTCGAGAGCAAGATGTCGACTCCCCGGCTGAGTGTCGACACAAGCTTGAAATGCCCTGGGACACGCCCGTGTCCCAGGCCGTGTGCCTGCAGCCAGAACCCAAAACTGGCCCAAAACGTCACCCGTCGCTCTTTTGAGTTTCGGGGCGTTACACTTCATCACATAATGAAGATGCACCAGTATCTGGACTGGATTCATAGTCAGAGAAAGATGCAGAATTTGAGAGAGATTGTACGTTGACTGATTCTCATTCTTCCTGACTTCTTTCTTCTGCAGACATTGCAATCAACTCATGGCATCTATAGTTTTCTTCATCCTCCTCATTGTCACTGTATGAGTGTGACAGAGGGGCCCTAATTCATATCCTGGCAGCAGGATATTCCTCCTCTTCTCCTGGATCTGTAGCAACAGATATCAACCCTATATAGGCTTCTTCCTCTTTATCTTCAGAATCTGAGGATGAAGAATCTGTCCAGCTTCTATCCTTCTTAGCCACAAAGGAAGTTTTCTCCTTCTTGCCCTTATGGTGATGGTGATGTTTTTTCTTCTTCTTCTCATCTTCTTCCTTCCTTTTGACTGGGCAGTCAGCAATAACATGCCCAGCCTTGCGACAATAATAACAGTTGACATTAGAAGAAATCTGTTTACTAGTTTAGGGACATACCTGTCATCCTTGGATGCCTTCCTGTGATGAGAGGATGAAGATGGTCTGCTCCTCCACTACTTCTTCTTTATGAACTTCTGAAATTGCCTGGAGAAGGCAGCTAGATCTTTCTCAGACATGCGGTTGTCTGATGAGCTTGGCTCAGATTTTTCTGAGCTACATTCAGCTTCGTTCCTTGGTGGTGAGGGAGACTTTCTTCGGCTTCTTCTTGGGGCTTCTGCCTTAAATGCCACAGACTTGTCCTTAGATTTGAATTGGCTACTCTTCTCCTCTTCTTGTCTATCAGCTAACTGCATTTCATAGTACTGCAGCATTCCAAAGAGTGTTGGTGGACGAGTGTCTTCTAGCTTAGCCATTTCACTAATGGAACATATATTGGTGTCTCAATATTGGGTGAGAGATCTAAGAAACTTGTCATTAGCTCATAGTTGTTGAAGACCCTACCATAGCTTCTTATTTCATTGACTGTCCTAAAGAACCTTTCAAAATAACCAGCAACGTTTTCAGACTTGCTTTTCCTGAAGGCCTCATACTCTTGATTGAGCATGAACTTTCTATCATCTCTAACATCCTCAGATCCTTCCATATAGACCACAAGGGTGTCCCATATTTCCTTGGAGGTCTTGTAGTGTATATGATTTTGGAAGGTTGAGTCATCAATGGCACTAGATATAATATTTTGTGCCCTTTTGTCCATGGTGGATAGAATCACTTCATCTCTGTCTATTTCTGAATATGTCTTACGCACTCTCACAATAGGATCTATTGTGGAATCCTTAGTGGGGATAAAAGGACCTTCCACTACTGTTATATAAATCGTAGGTTCAAATGCTTCCATGAACATTCTGACCCTTTACTTCCAACGGCCAAATGCTTCCTTCCTATAGATGGGCAACTTCATGATCCCTAGCTCCTTATAGTTCACTCCAGACCCTATAATTTTATCTTATAGCTAACCTTGCAGGAATACTTAGATTGTTAAATCCTTTTTGAGTAACCTCCCTCTGATACCACTTGAAAGTTATTTAACTCAAGGTTAGCTAATCATCTAGAGGGGGTGAATAGGTCTTTGAAGTTTTCTTAATTCTTTTACTGAATTCAAGCTGTTCTAGATAGAGCTTATCCTTAAATCCTACAATAACAAAGAAAAGGAAGCACACAACAAACACAGAGATTTATAGTGGTTCACCAATTGGGTACATCCACTTTCCCTCCCACCTATCCAACTTATTTGTTGGACTTGCTACAAACTCCCCCACTATGCTCCTTAGAGCTTACACCTCAGGCCCTTAGCCTATTACACAGATTCTTCACAGAATCAAACTCAGAACCACAAGGGTTCCTACCTCAGTGCTCTGCAGAACTCCTACATCTTAGTGATCCACTGATCACCTACCTCAGCCTTATTTCTAAGGCCTATACTCAGGCTCTTCAACCCTACAGCTTCAGGCACACAACCGTACTCTCAGAGTGATGCAGCACTCCTACAACTCAGTACCACAACCAGCTAACTACAGATCAGCCTCCTCTAAGGCCTACAACTCAGTGACATACTTGTCACCTTAGCTCAATGACTCTCCAGTCAACTATCTCAGGCACAAGGTCATACACTCAGGCTGGGAGGACAGCCCTACCTCAGATCCACACTTGGATCCTACGTTAGAGAGCAACACTCTCCTACCTCAGGCAATAAAGCTCTACATATCAGATCCTCACTTGGATCCTACCTCAGTGCCCCAATAGGGCACCTACCTCAGTGATAAATTTGTCACCTACCTTAGGTATAAAGTTCCCTACACACAGATTCAGATCTACTGAATCATACATAAAGTTAATACAAATTGTTTAAGAAAAACAAAAACAACTGACTCAGAGAAGTATCTCTGAGTCAACTTTGTTGGACTGAGTAGATATCAGTCCAGCCCACTTGCTATAGACGGAATTAGTCTTCTTCTACAGCTCGCACTTTTCTACTGCACAGATGAGCAACTACGAGCTTGTTGAAGAGATGAATCAGCTACTCTGTTCTGATGATACCAAACTTACTGATCTTTGAAGTGCTTCAGCTATTTATTTTTTGCGTTTGGGCTTACTTAGCTGGACTTTAGCTTTCAAGTTTGATGGGAAGAAGATGACCAGCACCTCTTTCTATTTCTTTTTCTATATTTTCTACATTTGATACTTGTGTATTCGTTAACCCTAATCCCATTACAGTTTCCTTTTTATATGCATTTATTTGAATCAATGACATAGTAGAATGTCGCCCCACCAAGGATTGATGAGCGCCATCTCCATCAGAAAGGGACAAAACATCTTTCGGCCCCGCAGCAGCTTTCCCGCAACAGATTCCTACAATTTTTACTTTGATGACGTCAGCAGTGGTCATCAACATCTGGACTTAGAAAATTTTGCAGAATTCCATCAAGCGTTGAGTGATGTTAAGACACTCAACGCGATCAGCCCTGTCTCTCAGTGCTTCTGGACTTAGAAATTTCCCTGTCTTTATCTCAGCGGTTTTGTCTCAGATGTCCCAGCGGTTTTTCATTATTAGCTGAGACATGCCTTTGTCTCAGTGCTTTCTTCTTTTTACTTGAGACAAGTTTCTGTCTCAGCGGTATCTTCACAGTTGTCTCAGCGGTTCTTGCTTTTAACTGTCTCTGCGCTTCCTTCTTCATTAGATGTGTTGAGTGAACCTGCTTCACTCAATGCTTCTAGACTTAGAAAAAACCCAGCTAGTTTTGTCTCGGCGGTCTTAACGCTATGTTCTCAGCGGTCTTAGTTGTCTCAGCTGTCTCAAGCCTTCTTCTCAGCGGTCTCAGCACATTTGCCTTAGACAGATTTTTTGGCTTTAGTTGCGTTCGATGATCTGTGGGCTGAGCTCGATGAACTTTAATCTTCGCAGCGGTCTTATTGCCTTCTTCTCAGCGGACTCAGCACTTTTTGCCCTAGTCATTTTTTCTCTGGCTTTATCTTAACTAGTGTTGAGCTGAGCTCGACGAACTCCAAACCGAGCTCGACGAATTTTGAGTTTACTGCCAAACTCATTTATCTTCACCTGTCCAATCATGGACTTCGTGCATTCTTTAACTATGGTACACATCAAATACATTATGTCCCTTAGCATGAATGGAGATGCCTCTTCAAATTCTGAGGAACATTGTAGTGCTCAATTCCCAACAAATGAAAATTGAGGGTCAAAGGCACCTCTTCAATACACACGATACTAGCAATTGCTAGTGTGGCCACATTCACGATGGTGCGACGGAATAGATGTGATTACAACCAAAGCACGGATACTCATAGAAGGGTCCCGGCCAAAAACAACAGGTTTTAATCCTTTTCTGAGCTTGGTCTTCAACTATCATTAGGGGTAGAGAAGGTTTTTCACCTCCTTCAATTGAGCCAATCTTCTTTGTTGATAATCTTTGGCAACGATCTCGCCATAGAATTCCACGAGTATAGCAAGAAATCCCTTTAAACGGAGCTTGAAAGTAAGATACTGATGGAGGAGGCCAATAGGTTGCCCTATCTTGAGCTTTCCAAGATTTTTGAGGCCAGAGCACCTCCCGATAGTGGGAGACAGTGGAGTGGAAGAACGGGGCGAACTTGGAGCTCTAGGCGTGAAACAGGAAGAGAAATCCCCAATAGGGCGAAATTCTGTGCTTAAATACAAATTTGTTAGAAAATTGGTCACGCATGGTCCAATGCACGGTCATGCATTCAGACCATTGGATATTTACGAGAAACCTTCACTCCAGGACAAGGGTCCCATGTGTATGATTTTTCATCATGCACGGTTGCAATAACCAAGAATTAACAAAAATGCACGAGCGGCGATAAAACAATGAATTTCAGTCCAAATAGCTTGCTCGTGCGATTTTCTTCTCGCATGGTTAGATCCAACCGTGCGTGAAGGAAATGCATGACCAATAAAAACATAAAATCTTTAGACAAAATAATAATGCTCGTGCGATTTGTTCTCGCACAATTGGAATCAATTGTGCATGACCAAACGAACGAGCTGCAACAAAACCTCGATATTCAGAACAATGATCTTGCTCGGGCAAAATAGCCCATGTGTGATGGAATATCATACGGTTGTGTGATAGAGAACCAAGACAATCAAGCTGATAAAAGATAACGCACGGGTAAAATGCCGTGCGAGAAGAAAAATCACATAACCGTGCGAAAAACACAAATTTCGCAAATGGATTGGGCTCTGCACCCACGCGTCTAAAACAACAATACAAGCACAAAAACACAACGGGGAGCACCATATGCTTACCCCCAATAAAAGTGAGCACAATTGCGCACTACAACATGTCAAAAGTGCACTTTGTGTACAAATACGGACCAAGTGAAATATAAACGAATATAACTCAAAAGTGAGGTGCAAGTGCGGGAAAACGAGCCCAGACGTGTTGGAGAAACCCAATTAAATAAGAATCATCATAGGGGGCAACACATATTTCAGTGGTGGTTTAGCGGCATGGCGCCGCCATCTATTGTCGGAGCTCTGTTGACAGAACTTAATGTTGGAACTGATGTTTCAAATTCCCTGAGTTTGAGAATATCAACTCCTAGATTGTATTTGATCACGTCTTCTGTTGATAGAGTGTGCAGGTTGACAGGTGCAAGCAAAGACGAGGAATATTCCTTTGGACAATAACACCGAGCGGTAGAAGTTACCGCCGAGCGGTAGAAGTTACTGTCGAGCGGTAGCCGTGAATTAATTGGACAGAGGTCTCGATAAACTACCGCTCCGCGCTAGTCCTACTGTATGTGCTAGGGCAAGGAATTATTCTGGCAAGGCTCTTGGGAAATTAAGACAGGCGTTAGTTATTACCGCACCGCGCTAGTCTCCCGACGAACGTCAAGCAGGACTCCTCGAGAAACCAATCTACCGCCAGGCGATAGAGGTTAACGCGCCGCGCTAGCCTCTCGACGAATGTCGAGACGCTTTTTCGAAAAACCATTCTACTGCAGGTGATAGCTCTTACCATTCCGCGCTAGCCTTCTTCAAATATTGACAAGACTGTTCTGAATCATCTTGTCTTATCTTACCGAGCGGCGGTAGCTATAACTGCGCGGTGCTAGCAACGATAAAATGGCAAATATTCTCTTTGAATATTATTCAAGATTGGGATGACAGCTGGCACAACAAGCCCGCGAACTTACCGCAGGGCGCTAGTCTTACCGTCGGCGGTTGCCTATTTTCATGAAGACATATAAAAGGATGCCTTGGTTTTTCTGTCTCCACATCTGAGAGAAGGAAAAGACGGGAGTTCGTGAATTCTAGGGTTCGATCGCTCTTTCTTGCAATCTGTTACACAAGTCTCCGTCAAAGAAGAAGACAGTCATCTCCCATCCGCTCGTGACTGAAAGACTTCGTCGATCCAAGATCTACATCGAATACGAAGAGCCGACCGGTAGCCAGCAAACGGAGATCTCAAGCACCGACCGCGGATCGCTCTACGGAGAAGTCTTCAAGAGGGAATCTTTCTGATGACTCAAAGCATGGACGTATGGGCCATGATAGAGTCAAAGTATATTGCACCCACTGTCACGGTTGGGGATAAGGTCATATAAAAATCACGTGATAAGTGGGATGACACAAACAAGCTGAAATGCATGATTACTGCAAAGGCTATGAAACTAATAGATGAAGCCATAGCTCCTTTTGTTGCTTCTATAGCTGAACTCTCTTCTAATCTAAACTCTTGCTCTTTTTTCTCTTATTCTGGGGGCCTAGATTCAGGTTTCGCTGGATCTAGGCAGGGGGAGATGTTTCATGAAGAAGCTCAAAATTCTGTAGTTCCAGTCACTGCAATTACAGAAGCAGTTACAGCAGCAACATCAACATTTTCTCTTTCAGATTCAAAAATGATTTTAGTTGAGGTTGTGTTGGCGGCAGAACCAGAAGTTATTCCTTTTGGTGATGTGATTATTCATCCAACGGTTGATTTACATTCTTTATTATCAGTTTTTGATTCACTACATAGTCATCTTCCCAGCCCTCCAGTTTTTAAAACATATCCTTCTAGAGCTATAGTCTGTTATACTTCTCCTTTTAGTACTTCAGTCTTAGAACAATTTTTACAAATTATTTCTACCAGTATGAATTCTACCTCATAGCCCATGATAGTTGATGAACAGACTACTATACTTGAGGATATAATAAGTTTTGGGCAGATTCTTTCCCCTCATACTTTTGCTTGGGATGAATCTCCTATGCCTAATTTTGAAGATTTGCTTAATGAAGATATAGAAAAGGAAGACAATGTATATAACCAGCCAGATGATCAGTTTGATGATCACATTAATATATATAAACAAATTGATGTTTTATATGATCATCCAGAAGAACAGACAGATGTTGATACTGTAACGCCCCGAAACTCAAAAGAGCGACGGGGGACGTTTTGGGCCAGATTTGGAATCTGGCAGTAGGCACACGCCCTGGGACACGGGCGTGTCCCAGGGCGTGTCAGGCTGGAGTCGACGACTTGGCCGCGAAGTAGACATTTTTCTCTCGACGAAGTGTCGAGACGGGGCACACGGCCTGAGACACAGGCGTGTCTCAGGGCGTGTAGAGCCCGTGTCGACAACCGGCCCGGGGTGTCAACATTTTTCGCTCGACGATGTGTCGATACAAGGCACACGGCCTAGGACACGGGCGTGTCCAAGGCCGTGTCGTGGGGTCGACGAACTTCACTCGACGAAGTGTCAAGACCGTGAACACGGCCTGTAGTACAGGCGTGTTCGAGTAGACACGGGATAGGACACGGTCGTGTCCAATACCCGTGTGAGTCTCGGGTTGTTTTCGTGCTGTGTCGATGGAGGCACACGGCCGGCCACACGGCCGTGTCAGGTGGAACACGGGTGTGTCAGGTTGAACACGGGCGTGTCAGATGCCCGTGTACTGTTCCAGGTGCATCGATTTTGACGGTGAATGAGGGACACGTCCCTGGACACGGGCATGTGCTAGGCCGTGTTCTGCACAGATTCTGCAGTTTAGATCTGGATCGTGGCCGTTCGTTTCTTTAATTCAGGATCCGACGGCTGGGGGCTGTTAGTACTTGGATATACAGGGGATTGGACCCTAGAAACCCTCACTTTTACATGAGTGGTTCTCTTTCTAAGTCAAGAGAGAGAGGAGAGCCAAAGGAGGAAGAAGAAGCTAGATTCGGCCATTGGAGGAGCCTTGAAGCTCCAAATCGCGAGCCGACTTCGGATCTACGGAGGCGAAGAGAGTGCGGTGCTTTTCATCCGCTTACTTTTCCATGGCGCCGAGAAAGAACGCTAGGGTAACGATTCTCTTCTTGAGAATGTGAAGCTCTCCTTCTTTGCATAGGAATCCCGCTCTCGCGAGTCTGCGGTGAGTGGAGGCATTCCTTCGGGTAGATATGTAAAGTCCCCATTGTTTAGAGTCCGTATTCGAGAACGGACATAGGCATGATGTGTGAAGCCTACCCGGACATGTTGGTCCGTATCGGTGATGTTGCATTGCATAAATGCCGGAGAAGACTCCGTACGATTGTTTGTTTTTGGGTTTTCTACGTGGTAGATTGCAACAGGGAGCCATGGGGATTAACCCAAAGGTGCACCTGGAAAACTGGGCGGATGCGAGATCTTGCCAACTTGGTGGCCTGAGAGCCAACTTGAACATAACCGAGTTATGTGATTTTTGTGATGGAAACGGGACTCGGGAGAAGTTTTACCTGCGTATATGGTTTAAATTACCGCTGCGATGTGAACACGGGTTAGATGGAATCGTACCCGTTCTATGTCGTTCGGGTTAAAGAGACCTAAGGTTACGTGGCACTTGCCATTGGCATAGATGAGGGTCTTCGGCGGTCTATGGTTTTAATTACCGTGACCCATGCCGGGAAGACAAATTGCTCATTATTTGGCCGTCCAAAGGGACGGTGGTGAGTCGACAGACTTAGACTGTGTTAACCGAGAATGTGCCCTGCGTGCACGGGGTGTGTGGCCGTATTAGCCTACTCCTGTGATGAAATGAATATTTATACACTGCTCGCTTATGATAATAAAGTGCAGGGAAGGAGCATCGCCGCCCCGAGTTGGGGGCGGGATCGTTATAATTTGATCAGCATTGCTGACCATTGCTTTTGTTTGCCACCGTGCGGTGGTTTGTTGCTTGCAGGTTCTGCTGGACCAAGCGGTCAATAGCGGGCTAAAGCCCAAAGTGCGAAGCCGGCCCTCGATGGCCTAATTGGAGTGTTTACTGCTTTCATTCATGTATGACCGGCCTGCGTGCCGTGGTTTGCAAATCATGTAATATTAAGTAAACAATTTTGTAAGGCCTTAAGGCCAGTACTTGTGTATGTACTACATTCCTATTTGGTATATTTAGTGGACATTCGTCCTCTTTGTGCTGCGTTCTTTAATTGCAACTTATAAAACTGCTTCCGCTAGAATGCTCTGTGTAGGACGTTAGATTGGTTGGATGGTTTCCATTGAGTAACCACCCGGTGTGTCTGTAGTATATGGCGTCGGGCCCCGGCCGGACCTACTGCTATATGCTATGCGACGGATAGGGGGTGTTACAATTTGGTATCAGACTACTGCTTTTGGTCAGGCTTAAAATGAATTCGTGGATGAATTCTTTTTAAGGGGTGGTGAGCACATATGTGTGCGTCATCGTTATAACAACAAAAGAACCCATGAATGTCCAGTTAAGAATGAAAATACACGTGTTTGGGGAACCTGCGTGTTCCTATAATTACTGTTTACAATTTTATCTGGTCTCTTAACGGTGTTTTGTACCACTATAGGTGACCGGAAGCGGTGCTAGACCGCCAGAATGTTCGGTTTCTGAGGAGTTTAGTGCGCCCGTTGAGATGTTTGAGACCCCTCCTTCGTATGAAACCGTGAGAAGGATAGTTGAAGCGGTGTTCACTGTGACGGGTGCACAGCTTGGAAGAAATATACAACCCTGCGCCCATGTTGTGGCTTCAACGCCGGTTGGCGTGATGGAGCAGATGACCTTTGGTAGACCATCGGGGCAGCAACTGAATATGCATTTAGTGCAGGGAGCGCACACAGTTGAGGAATATTTGCAAGCATTTCTTATGATAAGCCGCTACCCATGCTTCGAGTTGGATAATGAGCAAGCTACAGTCGATAGATTTTATAATGGCATGTGCGCCGAGTTACGAGTTCTACTTCTAGGACCAAAGCTATTGGGATTCCGAGCCTTGGTGGAATCAGCTAGATCTTTGGAGGCAAATTTGAGGAAGACTCTCCCGATGCCAGTGACCATGGTATCGAACTATGCAAGCCCCATAAGAGTTGCATCCGGCGGAATGCTGGAGAAAGGGGCTACGGCATCGACTAGCAAAGCAACCTACACATGTTTTACTTGTGGAAAGAAAGGGCACTTTGCCCGAGACTGTTGGAAAGGTGCTCAGAAGACCAAGAAAGCTATGTCAGGAGCAGTCGAGGACTTTAGTGCAAAGGAGACGACATTCAAAGTGCCGAACACCCAAAGTCTGTATATTGAAAATGGTATAAGAAGGGTAGGACTTCGGGTCTAGTACCTCCTCTCGGTGCTTCGGGGGCAACTACAGGACAAACCCCGGGCGCATGTTTCAACTGTGGGGAGACGTGGCATTATGCCCGTGAGTGCCTAAAACCCTGGAGGAAGCATGCCGTCGTGAGTTCAGGTATGGTTTAAAGATAGTTTTGCCTTTAATACTCGTCGCCCTTGTGCATGTTAGCTTAGAACTACTTGTGCTAAGCTTTGTTCTGATTTTAGTGTTCTGGCGAGAGCACCATTCGTTTATGGAGCTTCGCATTCCTTTATTTAGGAATTATATTGCGCGTCGGAGTACCTCCTTCGATGATAAGAGACAAATTGGATGCGTTATGGTCCAATGGTGCTCATGTGCGCGGGTAGTATTAGTTGCGCTTAGGTTTTTATTGGGAGTCAGGAGTTCCATTTGCTAACGTCTCTACCGCCGCTGGAGGGGTTCGACGTAATAATTTGGCATGGACTGGCTCTCGGAGCGGCAAGCCTATATTGATTGTGTTAGTAAGGAAGTCAAGCTAGGAGTAAGTCGTGAGACGACTTTCACGGGCTTGAAGGGGGTCGAGCAATATGTTGATGTCTGCCCTTCAGGTGGTGAAGGCAGTTCGTGCCGGTGCAGAACTGTTCTTTACACTAGTGGTGGTTGCAAATCCTAAGCCCGCGTTGGACAGTATTTTAGTGGTATCAGAATACCCTGATGTTTTCCCTAGCGATCTTCCTGGAGCCCCACCACAGTGGGAGATAGATCTTACGATAGAGCTCGTACCAGGTGCAAAACCTGTGTCACGCTCTCCGTATCAACTAGCGCCTAAGGAAATGGCGGAGTTGAAGGTTCAACTACAAGAGTTGTTGGAGCAAGGGAATGTGCGTCCAAGCTCTTCGCCTTGGAGCGCACCGGTCCACTTTATTAAGAAGAAGGACGGAAGCTTAAGGCTATGTATTGATTATCGGGAGCTCAATAAGTTGACAGAAAAGAACAAGTACCCGATCCCCCCTGGATCGATGATCTTTTTGATCAGTTGGACGGGTCGACGGTGTACTCAAAGTTGGATCTCAAGTCCGAGTACTATCAGCTGCGAATAAGGGAGAGTGATATCCCGAAGACATCATTCAGTACGAGATACGGGCATTACAAGTTTACGGTCATGCCGTTTGGGCTGACTAATGCGCCGTCAGTGTTCATGGATTTAATGAACAGGACCTTCAGGGAGTACTTGTACCACTTTGTGATCGTCTTCATCGAAGATATATTGGTGTACTCGCAGAGTGAGGAAGATCACTTCAAGCATCTTCATTTGGTTTTGGAGACGCTAAGGAGGAATCAATTGTATGCCAAGTTCTCGAAGTGCAAGTTTTGGTTATCCTCAGTGGCGTT
Source organism: Platanthera guangdongensis (assembly GCA_039583875.1). NCBI lineage: Eukaryota > Viridiplantae > Streptophyta > Magnoliopsida > Asparagales > Orchidaceae > Platanthera > Platanthera guangdongensis. Next base: position 70,235,185 of record CM077147.1, read on the forward strand.
CCTCGGTCATATAGTGAGTGGAGAAGGTATTGCAGTGGATCCGGCGAAGATTGTTACGATATGGGAGTGGCCTGAGCATGCTACGGTAGCGGAAGTCCTGAGCTTTCTGGGGCTTGCCAGCTATTGTAGGCGCTTAGTAGAAAACTTCTCGCAGATAGCGTTACCTCTCACTACTTTGACGAGGAAGGAGCAGAAGTTCGTTTGGACGCCGGAGTGCGCGCGAGCTTTTGAGGAGTTGAAATGTCGGTTGACCACGGCTCCTGTACTGAGTTCGTCAGGTGGGACCGAAGGTTATGAGATTTATAGGGATGCTTCGGGCAGCGGTTTGGGTTGCGTGCTACTGCAACACGGAAGCGTTATAGCATATGGCTCGAGGCAGCTGAAGGTGTACGAGAGGAACTATCTAGTCCATGACTTGGTGTTAGCGGCTGTGATGTTTGCCTTGAAGCTGTGGAGACATTATTTGTACGGTGTGAAGATGGATATCCACGTCGGTCACAAGAGCATGAAGTATTTGATTGATCAGAAAGATGTGACTATGCGGCAGCATAGATGGATGGAGTTCCTGAGGGACTATACGTTCAAGATCCACTACGTGCCTGGTAAAGGTAATGCGGTTGCGGACGCGTTGAGTCGACGGGCCCCAACTCAAGCCAATTGGCTGTCGACCCATGATGAGCGGTTTGTTCGGGAGTTGGAGGCGTTGGAGATTGTTTGTGTAATTAAACAATCAAGTGCTGAAGCAGTACTGAATTGGACTGAAGTCCAATATGACCTGGCTGATCGGATTTGGCAGGCTTTGGATTTGGATGACCACATGAAGCAGGTCGTGGTAGAGGCTCTGGATGGGTCAAATTCCCAATTCGTTGTGGAGGACGGATTGCTTTGGAAAGACAGTCGTCTGTGCTTCCCAAGCGTGAGTAATTTGCGGTTGGAATTGTTGTACGAGGCACACCATACCAAGTACTCGATTCACCCGGGGAGTACGAAGATGTACCGCGATGTATAGAAATTGTTTTGGTGGCCGGGTATGAAGAAGGAGGTGGCGCTCTACGTGGCGAAGTACCAAATTTGCGCCTTGGTGAAGGTGGAATGCTAAAAGCCGGGAGGATTTTAGAAGTCCTTGCCTATTCCGGAGTGGAAATTCGACGATATCTCTATGGACTTTCTGCACGATTTTCCAAGGTCACAAAAGGGGAACGACGCCATCTGGGTGGTCGTAGATCAGCTAACGAAGGTGTCACATTTCATCCCGCATAGGAAGGATGATCCGTTGGAGACGTTGCCAAACTGTATGTGGATAATATTGTACGGCTTCATGGTGTGCCCCGCAGCATCGTGAGTGACCGAGGTGGGCGATTCACGTCCAATGATTGGAGGCTAGTGCAGCAAATGTTGCGAACAAAATTAAAATTCAGCACAGCCTTTCATCAGCAAACGGATGGGCAGACCGAGAGGGTCAATAGAACTATGGAAGACATGCTCCGCATGTGTGTCTTGGACTTTGGAAAGCAATGGGAAGACCACCTTTATTTGGTGGAGTTTGCATACAACAATAGATACTAGGCGAGTACTCAAATGGCGCCCTTTGAGGCCCTATATGGTAGAAAATGTCGCACGCCGTTGTCTTCGCTAGAAACGGGTGAGTCAAAGTTTTATAAGCGATTAGAAGTGGAGGATGCTACTTCGTTGGTGCGAACCATTCGGTAGAGGTTGCTTATCGCTCAAGATCGGCAAGTGAAGTACTATAATGCCAAGCACAGGAACGTGGAGTTCGCTGTGGGCGGCTGGGTGTACTTAAAGAACGAGCCGTTCAAGGGTGTCTCGCGGGTGCGGCGATTGAAAAAGCTAAGCCCGAGGTACCTTGAGCCGTTTGAAGTTTTGGAGCGGGTTGGTGAAGCAGCCTATCGGTTTAAGCTTTTAGTGGAGCTTAGTGGTTTACATGATGTATTCCATATATCGGTGCTATGGAAGGCGGTGCAAGAGCCTTCGCAAGTGATCGCGGTTTATCAAGTGCCGGTGGATAGTGGGTTGATGACAAGAGTCAAGCCCGTGCAGATTGAGGACACGGAGGTCAAGCGGCTACGCAATAAAGAGATCAGGATGGTCAAGGTCCGATGGGACAATTGCGGTCGAGAGGAGCTCTCTTGGGAGCGAGAGCAGACTATGCTTGACGTGTATCCGGAGGTCCGCTCAGGAATAATTTAATTTTGGTACTTGTCTTTCCTTTATATAATTTTGTGGACGAAATTCTTTTAAGAGGGGGAGAGTTGTAACGCCCCGAAACTCGAAAGAGCGACGGGGGATATTTTGGGCAAGATTTGGAATCTGGCAGTAGGCACACGGCTTGGGACACGGGCATGTCCCAGGGCGTGTCAGGCTGGAGTCGACGACTTGGCCGCGAAGTTAACATTTTGCGCTCGACGAAGTGTCGATACAGGGCACACGGCTTGAGACACAGGCATGTCTCAGGGCGTGTCGAGCCCGTGTCGACAACCGGCCCGGGGTGTCGATATTTTTCGCTCGACGATGTGTCGAGACAAGGCACACGGCCTAGGACACGGGCGTGTCCAAGACCGTGTTGTGGGGTCGATAAACTTCACTCGACGAAGTGTCGAGACCGTGAACACGGCCTGGAGCCCAGGCGTGTTCGAGTATACACGGGCTAGGAAACAGGCGTGTCCAATACCCGTGTGAGTCTCGGGTTGTTTTCGTGCTGTGTCGATGGAGGCACACGGCCGGCCACACGGCCGTGTCAGGTGGAACACGGGCGTGTCAGGTCGAACACGGGCGTGTCGGATGCCCGTGTGCTGTTGCAGGCACATCGATTTTGACGGCGAATGTGGGACACGGCCCTGGACACGGGCGTGTGCCAGGCCGTATTCGGCCCAGATTCTGCAGTTTAGATCTGGATCGTGGTCGTTCGTTTCTTTAATTCAGGATCCGACGGCTGGGGGCTGTTAGTACTTGGATATACACGGGATTGGACCCTAGAAACCCTCACTTTTACTTGAGATGTTCTCTTTCCAAGTCAAGAGAGAGAGGAGAGCCAAAGGAGGAAGAAGAAGCTACATCCAGCCATTAGAGGAGTGAAAGATATGGTACCTAAACACCTAGAGGGGGGGTGAATAGGTGACCTAATCCTTTTTAACTTTGTTGGCAGCAAACAGTTATATCACAGATTTCTAAGTAGTCTATTACAGCAATCAGCAATAATCAAACATACACAGCACATTCACAGCACAGCACACAGTGATTTATAGTGGTTCCCCAATCTTTGGGTACATCCACTTTCCCCCTTCGCCTATCTAGCAGTGTACTAGATTCGGCCAAACTTCTCCACTGTCTCAGAACCCAAATAGGTTCCTACACCTCAGGAACAAAGCCTTACACCTCAGCTTTCTCCAAAGCCTACACTCAGCCACAAAGGCCTACACTCAGCGACCCAGGCCTACACTCAGAGTTCTTCAACTCCTACACTCAGGCTATCAAGCCCTACCCTCAGCCTTTATAAATTTAGGCTTACAATGCACTCAGATCCAAAGATCCTACAAGTTAAAATAGTTTTACAACAAATAACTCAACAACTTAGAAAATAAGAGAGGAGTTGAGAGTTTCTTGCTGAGTTCTTGGAAGAACTCAGATAGATCCAAACTGACTTAGCTTCCTTCAAAGCTTCTTGAGTAGAACTGAATAAGTCTGAATCCTCTGCAGTTGTTCCTTGACCTCTGCTTCTTAAGATCCAGATGCTTCTGAATTCTTCTTCTCAGCCTAGTTCCAAAGACTGAATTCTTGATTGGAGCTCTCTCTCTCCAACTTCTTAGATCTGCCGTTGGACAGCAAGATCTTCTTGATTTGTATCACTTGGATAACTTGATCAGCAATCACTTGAACAAATCTCTTAGATTAATCTGAACTCAATCAGAACTTAATCTTCTTCTGTTAACTCTTCACAATATTAACAACCTTGGTTACTGTAAACAGTCTGTGCCTATTTATAGGCCTTCTTCATGATAACCGGCTAATCCGGTTCATAACTGACTTCTGACATCTCTGACAAGTGCTATAGACCGGCTGAAACGACAGCTGTCACGTCATCCAGTCAATTCTTGAAATTCTCTAACTGTCAGATAGTGTCGAGACTTTCTGTTCTTAAGTGTCGACACTTATAGTCCAAGTGTCGACACATGTTGTGTAAGTGTCGACATAAGTCTACAAGGTGTCGACACAACTCCTTGTATGTCTCGACACAGATTCTTATTCAGGTGTCGACACTTGGAATTGAGTGTCGACACAAGTACTTGATCTTCTGTAACTTGTTAAATTCTTCTAAGTGTTGACACATCTCCTTTGTGTCGACACATCTTCATGTGTTGAAACTGTCAAGTGTCGACACTGCTTCATGGTGTCGACACAAGTCTTCAATATAGATTCTTCAGCTGAGTGTCGACATATTCCCTTAGTGTCGACACTTGTACTTAGAATATTTTTGTAGATATTTCTGTTCTTTGCTAAGTGTCGACACAGCTCCTTGTGTCGACACTTTCTTTGAGTCTTCAACTGAGTGTCGACACATTGTGCTGGGTGTCGACACTTTCTTCAAGTGTTGACTCTTCTGGTTGTGTGTCGACACATTGTGTTGAGTGTCGACACATACTTCAAGTGTTGACTCTTTTGGTTGTGTGTCGACACATTGTGCTGAGTGTCGACACATACTTCAAGTGTTGACTCTTCTGGTTAAGTGTCGACACATTGTGCTAGGTGTCGACACTTGCACTTAATCCTTGCAGAATTTTGCTGAGTGTCGACACAACTCCAAGTGTCGACACTTTCTGGTGTAGACACAGCTCTTCTAGGTATCGACACTTCTTCTCTGCATTCTTCTTCACTGAGTGTCGACACAGCTCCTTGTGTCGACACTTTATGTCTGGTGTCGACTCTGCATCCCAGGTGTCGACACAATGACTCCAAATGTCGACACTGCTTGTCTGGGTGTCGACACAAGCTTTCTTAAGTGTCGACACTTTCCCTCTGGGTGTCGACACATGGACTTAGAAAGTTTTAGCTTCAGTCCAGTGAATACCTAACCTGCACAAATAACTCAAACATACATCAAATACATTATGATGTATATCATTGAGTTGGGTGAGGCTTCTTCAAATCAGGTACATTTGACCAATGTACCCAACAATCTCCCCCTATTTGAAGAAGTCATAACCCTTAGTCAATGATATACACCACTCATAATTAAAAATTATAAAATGATGTAAAGCAGGTATATTTCAACAGGGTAAACTTAAACATGTAATAATGCACACATGTATACACATTAATCATTCCAGAATAAACAAAAAAAGACACATTTCAGAACAATTATACTATATTAATCATAAATTGTTCTAACATTTTTCTAATACATCTTCAATGATTTACAAAAATGTTTATATGTAAAAGATTACAACATTCTTCAAGTCTATTCTTAGTTTAGTTCTGGTCAGGTTCTTTAATAACAATTCCTTTGCCAGGTTGGACTTGAGCTTTGACAGCAGCAGCAGCAGGCTCAGTATCAGCAGGCTTCTTGCCTTTGAGATCTTTCTTCTTGAGTTCTTCAGCCTTGATTTTCTGCCTCTCAAAATAATGATAGGGCTTAGGAAAGTACTTGCTAGGCTCCACTGCAGTAGGAGGTAGCTTTCCTAACTTAGCCTTTCTTCTGTACTGGACAATGGCTTCCTGCCTGATCTCATGCTTCCTCCATTCTGCTTTTGAGAACCACTTGTTCCTGTCATTCATGTTGTCTTTGGCAGCTTTCCAGGCAGTTAGAATTATATTCCTAGAGGTAGGGCTCCACTGTTCAAAATCTGGCTTTTGTTCTGCTAGTTCCCTAAACCTCTTCTTTGACAGTCTTGTCTCTTCTTCTTTTTCTAATGCCTCTTGCATAGCTGCAGTAATAGGTTGAACAACCTTTTCCAGAACAACATTTGACTTTCCTGCAGTTGGGCTATACATTGTGCTGACATCTGCATGAATCATTTCAAAATCTGGAGGTGGATAAATCACTTGAGCTACCTCTGGTTGCTCACCTCCAAGATATGCACTTTGAATCCCTGATTCAGCAACATTATCATCATCACAGAGTGGAGGATAGCCTAGAGTAGCTCTGATGGAGTTAGATATCCATTTTGCATGGTCAGAGCTAGCCTTGACTAATACTCTCTCCCCCTTTATGACTTCTTGGGCCACATGGTCTCTTACATCATCCTTTTGAAATCTAATCTGACTGTCCAAGTACCTGATGCCATCCTTAAAGTAAGGTTTGAGCTTAGTGAGCTGTTCAGAGATGGCCTTCTGGGAATCTTGAATGGCAGTCTTGACAGCAGAAATCTCAGCTTGAAAGACTTTATCAAAATCAGCCTTGGCAGCAGCAGCAGATGTTGAAGGTTCAGCAGACTTATTCTTTAATTCAGTGACTATAGCATTGTGGGAGGCAGTCAAATTATCATTCATTCTTAATTGATTCTCCAGCACATATCCTTGTTTTAATGCTATATCATCTACCTGAGTCTTGATCTTCTCCTGGTGAGTAGCCAAATAGACTACTGCATTCCCACCCTTGTGGAAGCAGTCAGTCATTTCTTTCTTGTTGAGATTCATCTCAAACCTTATAGATTTTATATCTTGAGCAAGATCAAACTGTAATGATCTGTGCCCTGCATCAACATAAGCCTCTATGGCTTTCCTTTGTTCATCCATTTTGATCTGTAGTGCAATCAGTAAAGCACTATAGTCAGCAGTTGGAGCTTGCTGAACTATAGGCTGTGGGGCAATGGATTGTAGGGCTTTCTTGTAGCTCTGACTTCTTCTCTTGAATACAAAGAGTTTCTTCTTTTTAGCCCTAGCACTCTCCTCATCTTCAGAGGCAGAGGTGCTTGCAATATCAACTCTATTCTTAGGGCTCTCTGGTTTTTCAGCTTGCACAGCAGCTGCTTGCTCAGTTTCCAGCCCAATAGGCTCTTCTAGAATTTCCATGTGCTCCCCCTCAGCAGCAGCAGTCTTATCTTCAGCAGCAGCATCCTTGTCCATATCAAAGTCCTCTTGATCTAGATTTAAGAATAAATCCTCCATTGTATATTCAGGTTGAGATGGAGCTGGAGAAGTTCTTGGTTCTTCAATTACTTGATCAGGAACTACTTCCAGTATAGCAGATGTGTCTTGGATAACAACATCTGGTTCTTGACTGTTTTGCTGAGTTTGCTGATATACATCAGACAAATTAGCATCTTCTATAATATAGTCTAAAGTTTTTAAGTCAGTGAGTACCTCTTGGATAATGATGGTGGCCTGCTCACTGTCCAGAGTAGATGGTTCTTCTACTGTTGGAAGCTCCCCCTGGCTGTGATCCCTATGGATGGGGCTTGCTTGAGGCAGCTCCCCCTGGATCTCAGCAGTCTCTTGAGGAGCAGGAGACTTGACTATTATCTCTTCCTCCTGATCATCAGGTGTGAACACCACCTGTTCTTCACTCTCAGAACTGCTTGAGGACTCTTGTGCCACTTGCACAGTCTTTCTCTTCTTCTTAGGAGGAATTTCTTTTGCAGACACTGGCTTTTCTGGGGTTGCCACTTCCTTGGACAACACTCTTTCCCACCTTGAAAAGATCCTCATATCCATCTTTCTCATGTGGTTGATTTTGCTACCTGCAGCAGTGCTCATTACCTCTGGTATTGTACCAGCCAGGTGGAGACTAAGTATTCTGCCCAGATTGGGCTTCTTCAGACTTTCCTTTATCTTCTCATAGATAACCATTGACCAATCTATTTTTAGGTTGAAGATAATTCTGGTCATGACATTGAACATGGAGGCTGACACCCTGTCATGCCCTCCAGTCTTACTGAGAATGACCTTGCCCACTATCTCTGACAGAAATTTTCCTTGACTGTTCATGCCTTTTCTGGTAAAGACAGAACCTATCTTCATCTTAGAATCAAGACCACACCAGACCAAAGCTTCCCTGGTCTTGGATGTAGAAACTTCTTCTTCTTCTTGAGTCTTAGGTAGCTGAAGTACCTTTCTCAGACTTTTGGGTGATACCTTGACCTTGGTTCCATGCACTCTGGATTTGATTCTGTATCCAGAGTCATCCACAGTTGCTCCAGTAAGGAATTCAAGCACTTCCTTCTTCCATATCTTGGTTGGTTCTGAAACCAAGTATTCTAGTCCTGAATCGCTGACTAGGGTAACCACTGACTTGATATCTTGATCGCCATCGTCGAATGCGCCGCGCACAAGTTCGTAGCCTTCGTTGACGTTTTCCTCGAGCTTGGGAGCCATTAGGGTTTGAGAATTTGTCTGTAGAAAAGAGAAATGTCGACACAGCAGTTTTGGTCTCGAAAATCTGAAAGCGTGTCGACAAACAAAGACAAAACCCTATTTATACCTTTCTGATTTGAAGACGAACAGGAGGGATGGAGAACTAAAAATGTGTCGACACTGTCAATAAGTGTCGACACTGACTTATAATGTCTCGACACACATGTGTCGACACAAGTTTAGTCAACAGATATTATGTGTCGACACATGTTTATGTGTCGACGCCACTCTACTCGACTAATCGTCGAGACTTTACTTTAGAAAATTCTGAGTAAAACTTAAGTGTCGATACCATATTGGATGTGTCGACACCTACTTGACATGTGTCGACACTATCATTCTGAAGTGTTGACACCAACATCCTAGAGGTGTCGACACCTTTTTCCTGAAGTGTCGACACTTTTATTCTGTGTCGACATAGACTTGTCCATGTGTCGACACCTTTTGACTTAGCCAATTTTCTATTCTGTAAACTTAGTCTAAGTTTATCATTCCTAGTTCAATTTTGAATCTATTGAACTTAGCTTCTTCTAGGGGCTTAGTGAACATGTCAGCTATCTGATTATCAGTTTTAACATATTCAAGTGCAATATCATTTCTTTCTACATGTTCTCTAAGAAAGTGATACTTAATCTCAATATGTTTTGTTCTACTATGAGATACAGGGTTGTTAGCTATTGAAATAGCACTTGTAGAATCACAGAAGAGTGGAGTTCTACTTACCTGAAATCCATAGTCCACTAGCTGATGTTGAATCCATAGAAGTTGAGCACAGCAACTTCCTGCAGCTACATATTCTGACTCAGCTGTGGAGATAGCCACACTAGTCTGCTTTTTGCTGCTCCATGAAATTATTCTTCCACCTAGGAATTGACAGGTTCCAGTTGTGCTCTTTCTATCCTCTTTGCATCCTGCAAAGTCTGCATCTGTATAACCTGTTAGATCAAAATCTCCATTCCTAGGGTACCAGAGGCCTAGATAGGGAGTGCCCTTTAGATATCTCAAAATTCTCTTGACTGCAGTCAAGTGAGACTCTTTAGGGCTGGCTTGATACCTGGCACAAACACATGTAGCATACATAATGTCAGGCCTACTTGCAGTCAAGTATAGTAAGGAGCCAACTATCCCTCTATACAAGGTTTCATCTACAGGTTTCCCTGCATCATCCTTGCTAAGAGACATACTTGACCCCATAGGAGTCTTCATGGTACTGGATGAATCCATACCATATTTCCTTATGAGTTCTTGGGTGAACTTGGACTGACATATGGACAAGCAACTTTCAGTCTGTTTAACTTGGAGACCCAAGAAAAACTTTAGCTCTCCCATACTACTCATCTCAAATTGACTTTGCATAAGCTTTGCAAACTTTTTGCGAAGGCTACTTTCAGTAGACCCAAATATAATGTCATCTACATATATTTGGACAAGTATGACTTTGCCTCTAGATTCCCTAAGGAATAGAGTCTTATCTATTTTCCCCCTTGTGAACTTGTTCTCAATGAGGAAACTAGATAGGGTTCCATACCAAGCTCTAGGAGCTTGTTTTAACCCATACAATGCTTTCCTAAGTCTATAGACATAATGAGGTTGAGTTGGATCAACAAAACCTGATGGCTGCTCCACATAGACTTCTTCCTTAAGATTACCATTTAAGAATGCTGACTTGACATCCATCTGGTAAACCTTGAATCCTTGATAGGTTGCATAGGCCAAGAACATCCTTATGGCCTCCAGTCTGGTTACTGGGGCAATGGTTTGATCAAAATCAATACCTTCTTCTTGCCTATATCCTTTTGCAACCAGTCTTGCTTTATTCTTTATGATGACCCCTTGTTCATCTAACTTATTCCTGTAGATCCACTTAGTTCCTATAACATTGTGGTCTTTAGGTTTAGGAACCAGTTCCCAAACCTTGCACCTTTTGAACTGATTAAGTTCTTCTTGCATAGCTTCAGTCCACTGTGGATCTTGTATAGCTTCTTCAAATTTCTTAGGTTCTATTTAAGACAGAAAACTAGAATATACTGCAGCATTCTGATTTCTGCTCCTTGTCTGAACTCCTTGTCTTGGATCTCCAATAATCAGCTCTACTGGATGATCTCTTAGATGCCTATTGGCTGGTGGCATCCTAACTTCAGGTTGAACATCTTCAGCATCTGCATCATGCTGTACTTCTTGTATTTCTTCAGCTATTGGAACATGTAGTTCTCCCCCTGGACAACTGCTATTGCCTTCTACTTGCTGTTTTGCAGCAGGCATCTCTTCTATAGTAAGCTTGTCCAATTTCTTTGTCAAACCTGTGGGGCTGCATACATTGCTAGACAACTCATTGTTAATAAGTTTTGTCTCATCAAAAACTACATGCACTGATTCCTCAACAACTTGTGTAGTCAAGTTGTATACTCTATAAGTCTTACTATTATTGTTGTACCCAACAAAAATTCCCTCTTGGGACTTGGCAGCAAACTTAGTTATGTAAGACTTTCCATTGTTAAGTATGAAGCATTTACAACCAAAGATCCTAAAATAGGATAGGTTTGGTTTCCTGCCTTTCACTACTTCATAGGGGGTCTTGTTTAGTCTTTTAGTGATGGTAGCCCTATTTATCACATGGCATGCAGTGTTAACTGCTTCAGCCCAGAAATACTCAGGCAGTGATGTATCACTAAGTAGGGTTCTACCAGCCTCTATCAAGGTTCTATTCTTCCTCTCAGCAATGCCATTTTGCTGAGGTGTTCTAGGTGAAGAGAATTCTTGAAATATCCCAAAGTCTTCACATAGTTTTGTCATGCTTTCTGATTGAAACTCAGTACCATGGTCACTTCTAATTTTGACCACAGTACTATTTAGTTCATTCTGAATTTGCTTGACAAAGCTGTAGAAGACACTAGGTGTTTCAGATTTCTGCCTTAAGAAGAACACCCAGGAAAACCTTGAGTAGTCATCAACAACTACAAAGGTATAGACCTTCCTACCTAAGCTGTGAACTGGCATTGGACCAAAGAGATCCATATGCAAGAGGTATAAACATCTCACAGCATCTTTGTTATCTATGCTTCTAAAGGTGGATTTAGTCTGCTTGCCCTTTTGACAAGCTGAGCAAATGCCATCTTTAACACACTTAACTTGAGGACCATTCCTCACTAACTCTTTGCTAAAGAGTTTGCTAATAGTCTTGTAGTTAAGATGAGCTAGCCTCTTGTGCCACTTGACACAATGAGAGACTGTCTCATCAGCTACAAGACAAACAGGAGAACCATTGTTCTCAATCATAATGTCTAGACAGTAGACATTTCTCTTTCTATATCCTGTCAAAATGATCTCTTGATCACTTGACCTCTTGATATGACAATCATTTTTAACAAATGAGATGTCATACCCTACATCACTTAACTGACTTATACTTATAAGGTTGTGTTTCAACCCTTTAACATAAGCCACTTGAGTAATGGTAACAAGGTTTGAAGAAATATTACCAAACCCTTTGATGATTCCTTTTTCAGAACCACCAAAGGTCACTTTAGGACCATTTTTGATTGGAATATAGTCCTTTAGTAGTCCCCTTGTTCCAGTCATATGTCTGGAACATCCACTATCCAAGTACCATGTTGGGGTATGGCCACTTGGATTCACCTGCAAAACAAATTAATGAACCTTAGAACCCAAAGTAAACTTGGGTCCTTGGTGATTGTTAGTTTGCAACATGACACAGCTACCTACTGGCTTTCCACCAGGTAGCTTGCTACTCCCTTTGGCACTTGCATTGTGCCAACAATCCAAGGCAAAGTGGCCAACCTTGCCACAACACCAACATTCAAACTTATTGTACCTTTGCTTAGGTACAGACTTTGCTGTCTTAACTGCAGCTAACTTATTGAATGTTGGGGTCTTGCCCTTGGGCTTGGACTGATCCTGAACAGTCCTGGCAGGTTTAACAAAACCCAGTCCAGCCTTACCTTTGTGATGAGTAAAATCATCAATCAAAGGTAGAACTGATTTAGGCTTCGAAAACTTTGCAACCAGTTCTCTCTCTTTCTGAAGATTTGTCTCCAGTTTCTTAATTTGATCATTCTTAAATGTGATAGTACCCATCTGAATCACTGTAATGTGTTTCAGCCTAGCTATCTCATTCAGTTTTTGATCATACTGCTTCTCAAAGTCTGTTCCAGCAGCTTTTAGATCAGCAATTTCCTTTGCCTGACTTTTGGCAAGAGACTTGCTTTTCTTATAAGCCTGTAACAGCACCTTATATTCATCTATGAGCTGATGAATATCTTCTTCAGACTCAGAAACACTTCCATCATTTGATGAAGATGAATCTGATTCTGAACTAGAACAAGAAACTGAACTTAGAGTTGGACTTTGTACCTGACTAGGTCCTGGCTGTTCCAGGATTTTGGTACTCTCAGTCAATGTCATCAGTCCTTGGCACTTGCAGTCTTCTTGTTCATGAATTGACTCCAAGATCTGCATAAATTCTTCTTCTTCTTCTTCAGCAAATAGCCCTATGTAGGCTTCAGCATCAGTATCAGTGTCTGAAGAAGAAATATCTGAAAGAGTCTTCTCATTCTTGGCAACAAAAGACTTCTCTTTCTTCCCTTTGAAGTGAGTCTGTTTCCTGTCACTGGATTCTTTTCTTTTCTCAGGACAATCAGCAATGACATGACCCTGTCTATTGCAGCAGTAGCACACAATCTTTGATCCAGTTGCCTTGCTTGTCTTTGTCTTCTTCCTGTCCTTCTTAGAAGGCTTTTTCTCCTGATACAAGACTTCTTTTCCCTTGTAAGTAGATGGTCTGGACCTCCACTGTTTCTTTTTTAGGAATTTCTGAAAGTGTCTAGTGAAGGCAGCAAAGTCTTCATCACTTTCACTGCTTGTAGACTTTGTACTGACAGACCTTTCTGACTCAGATTCAACTACCTCTGGAGGTGGAGTTGATGACTTAGTTCTGCATTTTCTGGAAACTTCTGTCTTGAATGCAACAGTCCTTTCCTTGTGCTCAGTCCTTGTTGATTTCTCCTCCTCTTTCCTCACTGTCAGTTGCATCTCATATGACAACAACTTGCCAAATAGTGTAGGAGGAGGAATTTCTCCCAACTTTGCCATTTCTCTTATGGCACAGATCTTGGTGTCCCAATCTTTGGTTAGGGACCTTAGGAATTTGTCATTTAGTTCATAGTTGCTGAAATCTCTTCCATATGACATGAGTTCATTAACTATTCTATAGAACTTCTTGTAGCATTCAGTGATGATATCTCCCTTGCCTTGCCTAAAGCTCTCATACTCTTGATTAAGCAAGGACTTCCTATCTTGCCTAACTTCTTCAGAACCTTCCATATAGACAATGAGAGTATCCCACATCTCTTTTGCTGTTTTACAGTGAATTAAGTTCTGAAAGGTGGCATCATCAATGGCACTAACTATTATGTTCTGTGCCCTCTTGTCCATGGTTGCTAGGACAATCTCATCCTTGGTCATCTCAGAGAAATCCTTTGGAGTCCTCTGATTTGCATCCAATACTGAAATCTTCATTGGCACATAAGGCCCTTCCTTAACTGTAATGTAGATTCTAGGGTCAGAGGCCTCCATAAATAGCCTTACCCTCTCTTTCCAGATCCCAAAAATTTCCTTTCTGCAAATAGGTAATTTCGTGGAACCCAATTCTTTATGATTTTCAAAAGAACCCATGGTTCTTGATTTTCTTGAAGCTGTTTTCTGACTTAGACTGTTTCTGCCAAACAGGATCTCCTTAGACTGTTAGTCCTTGTTTTGAGGAACCTGGCTCTGATACCACTTGAAAGATATGGTACCTAAACACCTAGAGGGGGGGGGGGTGAATAGGTGACCTAATCCTTTTTAACTTTGTTGGCAGCAAACAGTTATATCACAGATTTCTAAGTAGTCTATTACAGCAATCAGCAATAATCAAACATACACAGCACATTCACAGCACAGAACACAGTGATTTATAGTGGTTCCCCAATCTTTGGGTACATCCACTTTCCCCCTTCTCCTATCTAGCAGTGTACTAGATTCGGCCAAACTTCTCCACTGTCTCAGAACCCAAATAGGTTCCTACACCTCAGGCCCAAAGCCTTACACCTCAGCTTTCTCCAAAGCCTACACTCAGCCACAAAGGCCTACACTCAGCCACCCAGGCCTACACTCAGAGTTCTTCAACTCCTACACTCAGGCTATCAAGCCCTACCCTCAGCCTTTATAAATTTAGGCTTACAATGCACTCAGATCCAAAGATCCTACAAGTTAAAATAGTTTTACAACAAATAACTCAACAACTCAGAAAATAAGAGAGGAGTTGAGAGTTTCTTGCTGAGTTCTTGGAAGAACTCAGATAGATCCAAACTGACTTAGCTTCCTTCAAAGCTTCTTGAGTAGAACTGAATAAGTCTGAATCCTCTGTAGTTGTTCCTTGACCTCTGCTTCTTAAGATCCAGATGCTTCTGAATTCTTCTTCTCAGCCTAGTTCCAAAGACTAAATTCTTGATTGGAGCTCTCTCTCTCCAACTTATTAGATCTGCCGTTGGACAGCAAGATCTTCTTGATTTGTATCACTTGGATAACTTGATCAGCAATCACTTGAACAAATCTCTTAGATTAATCTGAACTCAATCAGAACTTAATCTTCTTCTGTTAACTCTTCACAATATTAACAACCTTGGTTTCTGTAAACAGTCTGTGCCTATTTATAGGCCTTCTTCATGGTAACCGGCTGATCTGGTTCATAACTGACTTCTGACATCTCTGACAAGTGCTGTAGACCGGCTGAAACGGCAGCTGTCACGTCATCCAGTCAATTCTTGAAATTCTCTAACTGTCAGATAGTGTCGAGACTTTCTGTTCTTAAGTGTCGACACTTATAGTCCAAGTGTCGACACATGTTGTGTAAGTGTCGACACAAGTCTATAAGGTGTCGACACAACTCCTTGTATGTCTCGACACAGATTCTTATTCAGGTGTCGACACTTGGAATTGAGTGTCGACACAAGTACTTGATCTTCTGTAACTTGTTAAATTCTTCTAAGTGTCGACACATCTCCTTTGTGTCGACACATCTTCATGTGTTGAAACTGTCAAGTGTCGACACTGCTTCATGGTGTCGACACAAGTCTTCAATATAGATTCTTCAGCTGAGTGTCGAAACATTCCCTTAGTGTCGACACTTGTACTTAGAATATTTTTGTAGATATTTCTGTTCTTTGCTAAGTGTCGACACAGCTCCTTGTGTCGACACTTTCTTTGAGTCTTCAACTGAGTGTCGACACATTGTGCTAGGTGTCGACACTTTCTTCAAGTGTTGACTCTTCTGGTTGTGTGTCGACACATTGTGTTGAGTGTCGACACATACTTCAAGTGTTGACTCTTTTGGTTGTGTGTCGACACATTGTGCTGAGTGTCGACACATACTTCAAGTGTTGACTCTTCTGGTTAAGTGTCGACACATTGTGCTAGGTGTCGACACTTGCACTTAGTCTCTGCAGAATTTTGCTGAGTGTCGACACAACTCCAAGTGTCGACACTTTCTGGTGTAGACACAACTCTTCTAGGTGTCGACACTTCTTCTCTGCATTCTTCTTCACTGAGTGTCGACACAGCTCCTTGTGTCGACACTTTATGTCTGGTGTCGACTCTGCATCCCAGGTGTCGACACAATGACTCCAAGTGTCGACACTGCTTGTCTGGGTGTCGACACAAGCTTTCTCAAGTGTCGACACTTTCCCTCTGGGTGTCGACACATGGACTTAGAAAGTTTTAGCTTCAGTCCAGTGAATACCTAACCTGCACAAATAACTCAAACATACATCAAATACATTATGATGTATATCATTGAGTTGGGTGAGGCTTCTTCAAATCAGGTACATTTGACCAATGTACCCAACAAGGAGCTTGGAAGCTCCAAATCGCGAGCCGACTTCGGATCTACGAAGGCGAAGAGAGTGCGATGCTTTTCATCCGCTTACTTTTCCATGGCGCCGAGGAAGAACGCTAGGGTAACGATTCTCTTCTTGAGCATGTGAAGCTCTACTTCTTTGCATAGGAAGCCCGCACTCGCGAGTTTACGGTGAGTGGAGGCGTTCCTTCGGGTAGATATGTAAAGTCCCCGTTGTTTAGAGTGAATATTCGAGAACTGAAAGAAATAGTGCCTAACCACCTAGAGGGTGTGTGAATAGGTGTACTTTTTCTTTTTACTTTAAAGGCAGATAAACTGTTATGAAATTTAAGCAGCAAATGCAATTCTACAGCTATCATAATACAGCAACCACAGAAACAAACATTCACAGAGTGCACACAGTGTTTATAGTGGTTCCCCAAGGTCTGGGTACATCCACTTTCCCCCTTCGCCTATCTAGTAGTGTACTAGATTCGGCATAACTTCAGCACTTCTCCTCAGATCCTCAGATCTTACAGCTCAGAACCTCAAACAGGTTCCTACAACTCAGAGTGTCCCCACTCCTACAACTCTGGCACAAAGCCCTACCACTCAGTCTTCAACAAGACCTACACTCAGGCTAAACAGCCCTACCTCAGCCCTCAACAAGGCCTACACTCAGAGAATTGATTCTCCTACACTCAGGCTCAAACGCCCTACCTCAGCCTTTATAATTTTAGGCTTACAACTCAGATCCCTTAGGATCCTACAAAAATATAATAGAAAAGTTTTAGATCACCACTCAGTTTGAGAGAATGTAGAGGGCAATCTTCTTGATCAGTTCTTGATAGTACTGATTCCTGAGATTAACTTTGTCTTTGCTTTCTTCAAGGCTTCTTGAGTCTGAACTCAGTAAAGATGATCTTCTTGAAGTACACCGGCTGGCAACTTCCTTCTTTGGATGGAGAATTAAATCTGAATCCTACTTTGCAGTTTGGTTCAGAATCTGCTTCTTAAGAGATTTGATTAACAAGTCTCTTTCTTGACTTCAATTACTAGAGTTCTCTCTCTCTAAGTAAATCTGAAGTTTCTTCAAAATACTGATTTACAGTTTTCTCTGGATCTGTATTGATCTTCTTAATCTTCTTATTAATTCTTTAATTGTGTTCAATTCTCTTCTGTTGAAGGAGAAAAGTCTTTATATAGTCTTCCTCCAAGGTAACCAGCTGATCCGGTTTCTAACGAACTTCTGACAGCTCTGACAGTTGCTGTAGACCGGTTGAAATGGCAGCTGTCAAGCCATCCAGTCACTTCTTGAAAATATTGTCTCTGTATGAAAGTGTCGAGACTGATCTTCATTATGTGTCGACACAAGTGAACTAAGTGTCGACACTAGCCTTGATGGTGTCGACACAACTCCTTGTGTTGTTGTAACAGTTTCTCGACAATGCTTCTTCAGAATGTGTCGACACTGATTCTGTGTGTCGACACAAGCCTTCTGTTGAATGTGTCGACACTGGTTGAGTGTGTCGACACAAGTACTTCTTCTTTAACACTTAGCTGAATTCTGCTGTGTGTCGACACATGCCTTCTTGTGTTGAAACTTGCTGAGTGTCGACATATCTCCTTTGTGTCGACACATGCCTTCATGTGTTGAAACTTGCTGAGTGTCGACACATCTCCAGGTGTCGACACATTTGATGTCGATAAAGCTTCTCTGGGTGTCGACACTGCCTCTAAGTGTTGACACAGATTATGTTGACAATTCTTCACAGTGTGTTGACACAACCTGTATGTGTCGACACTTTTCTTCTGGTGTCGACTCTGCCTTTCCTGGTGTCGACACAATTACTCCAAGTGTCGACACAGCTTCTCTAGATGTCGACACAAGCCTTCATAAGTGTCGACACTGCATCTCTAGGTGTCGACACATGGACTTAGAAACTTTTCTGCATTTCTTGCAATTACTTAACCTGCACATATAAACTCAAAGCACATCAAATACACCTTGATGTATATCATGGAGTAGGGTGAGGCTTCTTCAAATCTAGTACACATTTTCTAATGTACCCAACAATCTCCCCCTATTTGGAGAAGTCATAACCCTTACTCAATGATATACACCACACATAACAAATAATCAATATGATGTATAACAGTATTATATGACAGGGTAAATACTAAACAAAACATGTATAAACAATCATTACAGAATAAAAATATAACAGATTGAACATCAAACATTGTTTTGTTATAACTTCCAATAGTTTCATTAATCAAAAGTTTACATAGATTTTAATGCAAAAGATTACAGAGTAGTAAACTTAAGAAAATTCTATTCTATGGTTGTTCTGGCTCCTTGATGACAATGCCCTTGCCAGATTGAATCTTGGCTTGAACTGGAGCATCATTGTCATCAGCAGGCTTCTTTCCCTTAAGATCTTTCTTCTTCTGTTCTTCAGCCCTTATCTTTTGTCTCTCAAAATAATGATAAGGCTTAGGGAAATACTTGCTAGGCTCCTGTGCATTAGGAGGTAGCTTCCCTATTTTAGCCTTCCTTCTGTATTATACTATGACCTCTTGCCTAGCTTCATGTTTTCTCTACTCCTGCTCAGAATACCATTTGCCCCTTTCTAGGATATTATCCTTTGCAGCCTTCCAAGCAGTCAGTATGATATTCCAGAAGTTGGGCTCCACTGCTCAAAATCTGGCCTTAATTCAACCTGTTCTCTGAATCTCTTCTTGGATAATTGAGCTTCTTGCTCTTTCAATACTCATCTTGCTCTTTTAATACTGCCTCTGGCACAGACTGTACTACTTTCTCAAAAATAATATTCTGATTACCCTCAGGAGGACTATACATAGATTGTACCTCCTGATGTATCATCTCAAAATCTGCTGCAGGGTAGATCACTTGAGCAACTTCAGCTGATTCTCCTTCAAAATATGCAGGATTCATTCCAGATTAAGCAACATTATCATCATCACACAAAGGTGGATATCCAAGGGTAGCTCTGATGCTATTTGAAATCCATTTAGCATGGTCAGAGCCTGCTTTGACTAGTACCCTCTCCCCCCTTTATGACTTCTCTTTCTATATGATCCCTAAGATCATCCTTCTGAAATCTGATTTGATCATTCAGATAGTTAACACCATCTTTATAAATAGGTTTTAACTTGTGGAGTTTTTCAGTAATAGACTTTTGAGAATCTTCAATGGCAGTTTTAACAACAGTTAGGCATTCTTGTAAGTGCTTGTCAAACTCAGCCATGGCAGTAGTCCTTGCTGTAGTCTGAGCAGCTGCAAGATTCTGCATTTCAGTTACTATCACATTATGTGATTCAGTTAGATTGTCATTCATTCTAATCTGATTCTCAAGAACATATCCTTGTTTTACTGCCAGATCATCAACCTGTTTCTTTATCTGCTATGGATGAGTAGCTAGATATACCACAACATTGCCTCCTTTATGAAAACAATCAATCATTTCTTTCTTATTTTGATTCACTTCAAATCTTATAGATTTGATGTCTTGAGCCAGATCAAATTGAAGAGTTTTATGTCCTTCATCCATATAAGTTTGGAGAGCCTTCCTTTGCTCATCCATCTTGATCTGCAAAGCCACCAACAAAGAACTATAATCAGCAGTTGGAGCTTGTTGTGGAACAATGGTTTGCAGTGCTTTCTTGTAGGTCTGGCTTCTCCTTTTGAAAACCTGTAGCTTTCTCTTCTTGGCTCTAGCAGTCTCTTCATCCTCAGAAGCAGAAGTACTGGCAATGTCTACTCTATCTTTAGGAGTAGGTGGAAATTCCTTCTCTACTCTTGGTAGCTCCTCAGCACTCCTTTGCTCCTCAGTCTCATTTCTTGCAGTTTCCTCTACATGCTCACCCTCAAGATGGACCTTCTCCCCCTCAAAAGCTGCTTTGTCTCCCTCAAAATCAGTCTATAATAAATCAGGGAACATCTCTTCTAGAGTAAATTCCTGTTGATTATGGACTGGAGAATCTCTTATCTCAGGAGCATTATTAGCAACTGATGTGTCTTCAATGACAACATCTTATGGTTGACTATGTAACTGAGTTTGCTGATCATCATTAATTAAAGATTCAGTCAATACTTCATCCTCAATATGAAAAATTGATTGATTAACTTCATTGATTACCTCAAGAATGGTTTGGGTCGCCCTTTCACTATCTAAGTGAGTTGGCTCATCCATATGTTGAGGCTCCCCCTAGAGTGGATCCAGGTGAATGGGGTTAGTAGAAGGTAGCTCCCCCTACCTCTGCGCATCTACAGCTCTTACTGGTGACCTTCCAGTAACATCAGCTTCTTCCTTTTCAGCTTCATCTTCATCAGAACTGAAAACTACTTGCTCCTCTGAGCTACTTGAGGATTCAGGAGCCACATTAACTTTCTTCTTCTTCTGTTGAGAAACTTCCTTTTCAGGTGTAGGCATTTCCTTTGTCAACACTCTATCCCACCTTGAGATAATCCTAACATCCATTCTCCTCAAATGATTTATCTTTGATCCAGCAGCTTGGTTCATCACTTCTGGAATAGTTCCAGTCAAGAACAAACTCATAATCCTACCCAGATTGGGCTTCTTCAGACTTTCTTTTATCTTTTCAAACATCACTGCTGACCAATCAGTTTTGAGTTGGAAAATGATCCTTGTCATAAAACTGAACATGTGAGCTGATATTCGATCATGCCCACCTGGCTTGCGCAGAATCACCTTTCCTACTATCTCGGATAAAAACTTTCCCTGCATGTCATCCCTTTCCTGTTAAAAACTGATCCAATCTTCATGCTTGAATCAAGTCCACACCATTGCAGTGCCTCCCTTATCTTTGATGCAGGTACATCTTCCTCTTCTTTAGTTTTAGGGAGATGTAGAACTTTTCGTAGACTTTTCTGGGTGACCTTGACTTTTTCCCCATGGACTTTGGACTTAATCTTGAGTCCAGTTTCATCAAGGGTAGCTGCACTAAAGAATTCGAGAACCTCCTTCTTCCAAATCTTGATTGGCTCTGAAACTAGATACTCTAACCCAGTCTCTGCAACTAGGGTTACAACACCTTGAATTTCTGGTTCCGCGTCGTTAAAGGCATGTCACACGAGCTCATAACCTTCATTGATGTTCTCTTCTAGCTTGGGCGCCATTAGGGTTTGGAGAAATTTTGAATTTAGAGAAGAGAGATGTCGACACACAAGTTTGGTCTCGAAACTATGGTGAGCGTGTCGACAAACAATGGTGAAGACCTATTTATACCTTTCTAAAATTGAAGGTGAAAAGGCGCGTCAAAATACTTGAAATGTGTCGAAATTGTTGAAAAGTATCAACACTTACTTCTAATGTCTTGACAACTATGTGTCGACACAAATATAGTCGACAGAATATATGTGTCGACACTTATACATCTCAGCTCGACGATTAGTCGATACTTCACTCGACGAATTCTGTGTTAATCCTAAGTGTCGACAACACCCTGGATGTGTCGACACCTACTCTGGATGTGTCGACACTACTTTTCTGAAGTGTCGACACAGACTGTCTAGATGTGGTTTCGCTGAAATGTCGACACCACTTCTATGTGTCGACACAGACAATTACTTGTGTCGACACCATTTTACTTAGCCAATTTTTTAAACTATTCTAAGTTTAACATTCCTAATTCAATTTTAAAATTATTGAATTTGGTTTCATATAGGGGCTTAGTAAACATATCAGCTATCTGATTATCTGTTTTAACATATTCTAGTGAAATGTCTCCTTTTTCTTCATGTTCTCTAATAAAATGGTATTTAATTTCTATGTGCTTAGTCCTACTATGGGAGACAGGATTATTTGCAATAGAAATGGAACTTGTAGAATCACAAAGTAAAGGTGTTCTACTTACTTGAATACCATAATCTTCTAGCTAGTGTTGAATCCATAAAAGTTGTGCACAGTAGCTTCCTGCAGCAACATATTCTCACTCAGCTGTGGAGATAGCCACACTGGTCTGCTTCTTACTGCTCCAAGACACCAGCCTTCCACCTAAAAATTGATAGGTTCCTGTAGTACTCTTCCTATCTTCCTTGCAGCCTGCAAAATCTGCATCTGAATAACCTGTCAGTACAAAATCTCCATTCCTAGGGTACCAAAGGCCTAGATAAGGTGTGCCCTTAAGATATCTCAAAATTCTTTTGACTGCAGTCAGATGAGATTCTTTAGGGCTTGCTTGGTACCTAGCACAGACACATGTAGCATACATGATATCTGGTCTACTAGCAGTCAAATACAGTAGGGAGCAAACTATCCCTCTATACAAAGTTTCATCTACAGGTTTCCCTGCATCATCTTTGCTTAGAGACATGCTTGACCCCATAGGAGTTTTCATGGTAGTGGATGATTCCATACCATACTTCTTTATCAACTCTAGGGTGAACTTAGACTGGCATATGGACAGGCCATCTTCAGTCTGTCTAACTTGGAGACCCAAGAAGAACTTAAGTTCCCCCATACTGCTCGTTTCAAATTGTCCTTACATAAGTTTTGCAAACTTTCTGCAAAGACTACTTTCTGTAGACCCAAATATTATGTCATCTACATATATTTGGACTAAGATAATTTTGCCTTTAGATTCCCTAAGGAATAGAGTCTTGTCTATTTTCCCCCTTGAGAATTTGTTCTCAATGAGGAAACTAGACAGGGTTTCATACCAAGCCCTTGGGGCTTGTTTTAACCCATACAATGCCTTCCTAAGTCTATATACATAATCAGGTTTAAGAGAATCAACAAAACCTGATGGTTGCTCTACATAGACTTCTTCCTTCAGATTTCCATTCAGAAAAGCTGATTTTACATCCATTTGATATACCTTAAACCCTTGATATGTTACATAGGCAAGGAACATCCTTATTGATTCTAGTCTTGCTACTGGAGCAAAAGTTTCATCAAAATCAATACCTTCTTCCTGCTTATATCCCTTTGCAACAAGTCTAGCTTTATTCTTTATGATAATCCAATTCTCATCCAATTTGTTCCTGAAGATCCACTTGGTTCCAATGATATTGTGGTCTTTGGGTATAGGAACAAGCTTCCAGACTTTGCACCTCCTGAACTGGTTCAGCTCCTCCTGCATGGCCTCAATCCAATGATGGTCTAGAACTGCTTCTTCAAATTTCTTTGGTTCCACTTGGGATAGGAAGCTGGAGTAAAGAACTGTACTCAGATTCCTGCTTCTTATTTGCACTCCTTGTCTGGGATCTCCAATTATTTGATTGGCTGGATGATCCTTTAAGTGTCTATTTGCTGGAGGTAGTCTGTCTTCAGGTTGTACTCCTCCAGCCTCTTCATTTAGCTACACCTCGTGCTCTTCTTCAGCATCAGGAGTATCTTGTACTCCCCCTGGACAGCAGCCACCATCTTCCACTTACTGACTTGCAGAAGAACCTTTTATTATGGTAAGCTTGTCCATCCTCTCAGTTAGCCCTGTAGAGCTGCAAATACTACTTGGCAATTCACAGTTAATGAGTCTTGCTTCATCAAAAACTACATGAACAGACTCTTATACAACTTGAGTAATCAAGTTGTAGACCGTATAAGCCTTACTATTGTTGATGTACCCAACAAAGATCCCCTCTTGGGATTTGGCAGCAAACTTGGTTAGATAAGACTTGTCATTGTTAAGTATATAGCACTTGCAACCAAAGATCCTGAAATAGGATAAATTTGATTTTTTGCCCTTCACAATCTCATAGGGGGTCTTCTTGTGGCTCTTGGTGATAGTAGCCCTATTGATTACATGACATGTAGTGTTTACTGCCTCAGCCTAGAAATATTCTGGGAGAGAAGTGTCACTCAATAGGGTTCTACCAGCCTCTATCAATGTTTTATTCTTTCTTTCATCAATACCATTTTGCTGAGTTGTTCTTGGTGAGGAAAATTCTTGAAAAATTCCAAATTCTTCACACAGTTTTGTCATACTTTCAGACTGAAATTCAGTGCCATGGTCACTTCTGATTTTGACCACTGTACTGTCCAATTCATTCTGAATTTGTTTAACAAAACTATATAAGATACTTGGGGTTTTAGATTTTTGTCTTAGGAAGAACACCCAGGAATATCTTGAATAGTCATCTACTAGCACAAATGTGTAGACCTTCCTACCTAGGCTGTGAACTGGCATAGGACCAAAAAGATCCATATGCAAGAGGTATAGACACCTCACAGAATCCTTGTTCTCAAGGCTATGAAAGGCGGATTTGGTCTGCTTGCCTTTTTCACAAGCTGAGCATATCCCATCCTTTATACACTTAACTTGAGGACCATTCCTCACTAACTCTTTGCTAAAGAGTTGGCCAATTGTCTTATAGTTAAGATGAGTCAGCCTCTTGTGCCATTTAACACAATGTGAGACTTTCTCATCAGCTACAAGACAAATAGGAGAAACATTATTCTCACATACAAAGTCAAGACAATAGACATTTCCCTTACTATATCCTGTCAGAATGATCTTTTGATCACTTGACCTTTTGATATGACAACCATTCTTGACAAATGAGATGTCATATCCTAAATCACTCAGCTGACTAATGTTAATGAGGTTATGTTTCAAACCCTTTACATAAGCCACTTGTGTAATTGTAATTAGGTTACTAAAAATGTTACCAAAGCCTTTGATGATTCCTTTTTCTGAACCACCAAAGGTAACTTTAGGGCCATCCTTGATAGGTGTATAGTCCTTCAGCAACCCCCTAGTTCCTGTCATATGCCTGGAACATCCACTGTCCAAGTACCATATAGGGGCATGGCCAATTGGACTCAACTGCAAAATAGATTACTTAACCTTAGAACCCAAATAATTCTTGGGTCCTTGGTGCAGGTTAGTCTGACTTTTAACAAAACTACCTGTAGCTCTTCTAGCAGGCAGTTTGCTACTCTCCTTGACACTTGAATTGTGCTAACAATCTAAGGCAAAGTGGCCTATCTTGCCACAACACCAGCACTCAAACCTGTTGTACCTTTGTTTAGGTACAACCCTGGCTGAAGTATCTACAGCAGGCTTTATGTTTTGTGCTGGGGCTTTGCCCTTAGATTTGGACCTAGAAGTCCTGGCAGGTTTTTAAAACCCCAATCAAGTATTACCCTTTTATGGTACAAACTCATCTATCAAGGGTAAAACAGATTTAGGTTTAGAAAAACTTGCAACTATATTTCTCTCTTTCTGAAGTCTAATCTCCAGATTTCTGATCTGATCATTCTTAAATGTAATAATACCCATCTGAATAACAGTAATGTTCTTCAGTCTGTCTATTTCATTCAGTTTCTGATCTAACAACTTATCTGAATCAGCAACAGCCAATTTAA
Organism: Platanthera guangdongensis; assembly: GCA_039583875.1. Taxonomy (NCBI): domain Eukaryota; kingdom Viridiplantae; phylum Streptophyta; class Magnoliopsida; order Asparagales; family Orchidaceae; genus Platanthera; species Platanthera guangdongensis. The sequence goes on from CM077147.1 coordinate 70,260,799, forward strand.
GACTAGCAATCTCCTTTGCCTGAGTTTTGGCCAAGGTTTTGCTTTTCTTCAAGGCCTGCAACAAGTCCCTATATTCATCAATTAACTAATGAATATCTCCTTCAGATTCAGACCCACCCACATCACTTGATGCAGATGTATCTGATTCTGACTCAGTACTATAAATTGAACTAGAAGAACAACTTTGTACCTTACTTGGTTCAGGTTGATCCTGGTTCTTATCTCCTTCAGATAATGCCATCAGTCCCTTACACAGATGGTCCTCATGCTCATAAATTGAGTTCATTAGCTGCATGAACTCATCTTCTTCCTCTTCAGCAAATAATCCAATGTAGGCTTCAGCTTCTGATTCTGTTTCTGAAGATGACTGATCTGTCAGACTCTTGTCTTTCTTAGCAACAAAAGACCTTTCCTTTTTGCCCTTAAACTAAGTCTTCTTTTTGTCAGCTGACTCCTTCCTCTTTTCAGGACAGTCAGCCACTACATGTCCCTGTCTATTGCAGCAATAGCGCACAATCTTTGAAGATGTAGCTTTGCTTGGCTTGGACCTGCTTCTGTCATTCCTTGATGACTTCCTTATCTGATAGTAGTCATATTTTGGCTGAGAAGTGGAAGGCTTAGACCTCCACTGCTTCTTCTTCAGAAATTTTTGAAAATGCCTAGTAAAAGCAGCAAAGTCTTCATCACTTTCACTGCTATCTGAATTCTTGCTATCTGAATTTTTTGTGACAGTCTCAACAATTATTTGAGGTAGAGATGGAGACTTGCTTCTATACTTCTTAGTGACTTCAGTCTTGAAGGCCACAGATCTTTCCTTGTGCTCCACTCTAGTATTTTTCTCTTCCTCCTTTCTATCCAATAACTGCATCTCATAAGATAGAAGTTTTCCAAACAAAGTTGGAGGAGGTATATCAGCTAGTTTGGCCACTTCCATAATGGCACAAATCTTGGTGTCCCAGTCCTTAGTTAGAGATCTTAAGAATTTGTCATTCAGCTCATAGTTGCTGAAATCTCTTCCATACGACATCAACTCATTAACAATCCTATAGAACGTCTTGTAATATTCTGTAATGCTATCAGACTTTCCTTGTCTGAAGCATTCATATTCCTGATTTAACAAATACTTCCTATCTTGTCTTACATCTTCTGATCCCTCCATATAAACTATTAATGTGTCCCACATTTTTTTAGAGGTTTTACAATGAATTAAGTTCTGAAATGTTGCATCATCAATGGCACTAACAATTATATTCTGGGCTCTCTTGTCCATAGTGGCCAGAATGATTTCATCTTTTGTCATTTCAGAGAAGTCCTTGAGAGTTTTCTGATTTGCATCCAGAATCGATATCTTCATTGGCACATATTGTCCTTCTTTGACAGTAATATATATCTTTGGGTTAGATGCTTCCATAAAGAGTCTAACCCTCTCTTTCCATATGTCAAATATCTCTTTTCTACATATTGTCAATTTCATGGACCCCACCTCTTTGTGATTCTCACTAGAACCCATTTTCTTGATTCTTGTTTGTTCTGAATCTACCTACAGGATCTTACTCAGACTGTTATGTCCATTTTTGAGTAACCTCGCTTTGATACCACTTGAAAGAAATAGTGCCTAACCACCTAGAGGGGGGGTGAATAGGTGTACTTTTTCTTTTTACTTTAAAGGCAGATAAACTGTTATGAACTTTAAGCAGCAAATGCAATTCTACAGCTATCACAACACAGTAACCACAGAAACAAACATTCATAGAGTGCACACAGTGTTTATAGTGGTTCCCCAAGGTCTGGGTACATCCACTTTCCCCCTTCGCCTATCTAGTAGTGTACTAGATTCGGCCTAACTTCAGCACTTCTCCTCAGATCCTCAGATCTTATAGCTCAGAACCCCAAACAGGTTCCTACAACTCAGAGTGTCCCCACTCCTACAACTCTAGCAGAAAGCCCTACCACTCAGTCTTCAACAAGACCTACACTCAGGCTAAACAGTCCTAACTCAGCCCTCAATAAGGCCTACACTCAGAGAAATGATTCTCCTACACTCAGGCTCAAAAGCCCTACCTCAGCCTTTATAAATTTAGGATTACAACTCAGATCCCTTAGGATCCTACAAAAATATAATAGAAAAGTTTTAGATCACCACTCAGTTTGAGAGAATGTAAAGGGCAATCTTCTTGATCAGTTCTTGATAGCACTGATTCCTGAGATCAACTTTGTCTTTGCTTTCTTCAAGGCTTCTTGAGTCTGAACTCAGTAAAGATGATCTTCTTAAAGTAGACCGGCTGGCAACTTCCTTCTTAGGATGGAGAATTAAATCTTAATCCTACTTTGCAGTTTGGTTCAGAATCTGCTTCTTAAGAGATTTGATTAACAAGTCTCTTTCTTGACTTCAATTACTGGAGTTCTCTCTCTCCAAGTAAATCTGAAGTTTCTTCAAAATACTGATTTACAGTTTTCTCTGGATCTGTATTGATCTTCTTAATCTTCTGATTAATTCTTTAATTGTGTTCAATTCTCTTCTATTGAAGGAGAAATGTCTTTATATAGTCTTCCTCCAAGGTAACCGGCTGATCCGGTTTCTAACGAACTTCTGACAGCTCTGACAGTTGCTGTAGACCGGTTGAAATGGCAGCTGTCAAGTCATCCAGTCACTTCTTGAAAATACTGTCTCTGTCTGAAAGTGTCGAGACTGATCTTCATTATATGTCAACACAAATAGACCAAGTGTCTACACAAGTGAACTAAGTGTCGACACTAGCCTTGATGGTGTCGACACAACTCCTTGTGTTGTTGTAACAGCTTCTCGACACTGCTTCTTCAGAATGTGTCGATAGTGATTCTGTGTGTCGACACAAGCCTTTTGTTGAATGTGTCGACACTGGTTGAGTGTGTCGACACATGTACTTCTTCTTTAACACTTAGCTTAATTCTGTTGTGTGTCAACACAACTCCTTTGTGTCGACACATGCCTTCTTGTGTTGAAACTTGCTGAGTGTCGATACATCTCCTTTGTGTCGACACATGCCTTCATGTGTTGAAACTTGCTGAGTGTCGACACATCTCCTGGTGTCGACACATTTGATGTCGACAAAGCTTCTCTGGGTGTCGACACTGCCTCTAAGTGTCGACACAGATTATGTTGACAATTCTTCACAGTGTGTCGACACAACCTGTATGTGTCGACACTTTTCTTCTGGTGTCGACTCTGCCTTTCCTGGTGTCGACACAATTACTCCAAGTGTCGACACAGCTTCTCTAGATGTCGACACAAGCATTCATAAGTGTCGACACTGCATCTCTAGGTGTCGACACATGGACTTAAAAACTTTTCTGCATTTCCTGCAATTACTTAACCTGCACATATAAACTCAAAGCACATCAAATACACCTTGATGTATATCATTGAGTAGGGTGAGACTTCTTCAAATCTGGTACACATTTTCCAATGTACCCAACAAGAACGGACATAGGCATGATGTGTGAAGCCTACCCGGACATGTTGGTCCGGATCGGTGATGTTGCATTGCATAAATGCCGGAGAAGACTCCGTGCGATTTTTTGTTTTTCGGGTTTTCTACGTGGTAAATTGCAACAGGGAGCCTTGGGGATTAACCTAAAGGTACACCCGGAAAACTGGGCGGATGCGTGATCTTGCCAACTTGGTGGCCTGAGAGACAACTTGAACATAACCTAGTTATGTGATTTTTGTGATGGAAATGGGACTCGGGAGAAGTTTGACATGCGCATATGGTTTAAATTACCGCTGCGATGTGAGAATGGGTTAGATGGAACCGTATCATTTCTATGTCATTCGGGTTAAAGAGACCTAAGGTTACGTGGCACTTGCCGTTGGCATAGATGAGGGTCTTCGGCGGTCTATGGTTTTAATTACCGTGACCCATACCGAGAAGACAAATTGCTCATTATTTGGTCGTCCAAAGGGACGGTGGTGAGTCGACAGACTTAGACTGTGTTCACCGAGAATGTGCCCGGAGTGCATGGGGTGTGTTGCCGTATGAGCCTACGCCTGTGATGAAATGAATATTTATACACTGCCCGCATATGATAATAAAATGCAGGGAAGGAGCATCGCCGCCCCGAGTTGGGGGCAGGATCGTTATAAATTGGTCAGCATTGTTGACCGTTGCTTTTGTTTGCCACCGTGCGGTGGTTTGTTGCTTGCAGGTGTTGCTGGACCAAGCGGTCAATAGCGGGCTAAAGCCCAAAGTGCGAAGCCGGCCCTCGAAGGCCTAATTGGAGTGTTTACTGCTTTTATTCATGTATGACCGGCCTGTGTGTCGTGGTTTGTAAATCATGTAATATTAAGTAAACAATTTTGTAAGTCCTTAAGGCCAGTACTTGTGTATGTACTACATTCCTATTTGGTATATTTAGTGGACATTCGTGCTCTTTGTGCTGGGTTCTTTAATTATATCTTATAAAACTGCTTCTGCTAAAATGCTCTGTGTAGGACGTTGGATTAGTTGGATGGTTTCCATTGAGTAACCACCCGGTCTGTCTGTAATATATGGCGTCGGGCCCCGACCGGACCTACTGCTATATGCTATGCGACGGATAGGGGGTGTTACAGATATAGACTCTAATGACTCTGAAGATTCTGGGTCTAAAAAAAGAAATTTCAAGAAGAAAGCTCTAGTTCAGGTTGCTCCTCAAACTTCATCAACAACAAATATTCCAAATTACATTGTGCATGGAATTCCTCTCACTCTAGATCTTCCACACTAGATGAGATATTCCAAGAATGAGCAGAAAAATAGGAAGAAGAAGAGGAGATATCTTCTACACCTCACAAGTCTTGGAGAAGACGTCCTCCTCCAGCAGTAGGGTCAGCTGGTAATATTTCTTCTTCTCAGAGGCTTTCCACTCATCATCACTCTAAATCCACTCAACAGGATAGATCATCAAGGTCTGATACTTATACAAGTCAAGGCAGTTAAAGCAGCAAGCAACATTCAAATCAAGAAAGGCCACCTTCTACAGTTTATGATCTAGAGTTGTATCTAGTGTTTAGAATGGAAAAATTTAATGAGCAAGTTATAATTGCTCAGATTAAGAAAGCAAGGGCAGAAGGAAAGGAAACCTCACAATTCACTATTATGGCTTCTTACAGACATCAGGAACTTGAAAGATATAAGAAAAAAGTTTGTTCAATGTTGATAAGTATACGAGTCTGCATCTAGAGTCAGTTATTCCAAGAACCACCTCCTTCAAAATCATAGGTTATCAAGACCTAACAATGAGTAAAAGGGAATCTGAAGATCCAAACAGAAAGCTGATTTTCACCAAATCATCTTCAGATTCTCCATCAGCAGCTCCTCAAAAAGACTCTTAATTTTGTTTATAAGTTTTAAACTTTGTTGATGACTATGAACTCTCAAAGCACTTATTATATATCTACTGAAAATTTTATTTCTGCTAGATATATTTGATTTGTGCTTGTTTTGTTTTTGATAGGATCCTAACCTAAATAGGGGGAGATTGTTGGAACCCTATTACTGATTTGGGCTAGGATCACTATTATTTGTTTAGGATGATTAGTTTGACCCAATTTGTATAGTCTAGGGTCATAGGATTAATTCCAGGGTTGCTACTTCAGAAGAATTCCAAAGAAATCTAATTTGACGAACGCAGAATTCTGATCGACGAACGCCAAGCTTAGTTCAACAAACATCAAGCTCAGTTCGACGAACTCAGGTTCTTAACTCTAAGTTTAGCTTAACGATCACTGAGCTCCGTTCGACGAACTTTGTTCTCAGCTCAAAAGCTTAGCTCAATGAAAGCCAATCCCAGTTCAACGAACACCAGGTTCAGTTCGACAAAAGCTGAGCTCAGCTCGACGAATATATTGTTCAGTTCATCCAATAATTGTACTACGAAGGTCAGGCTCAGTTCGACGAATTCCTTATTTTGTTCGACGTAAATGCAGTTTTTATATTAGGAGGCAGTATGATTTTTTTTAAATGGCTTAATTTCAGTTACACTCTGATATTTAATGCTAAAATATTCTTAATGAATATAGTCGTTTTCTGACAACATTAAATATGGATTTTCACAGAGTTATTAATCTAATTAATTAACAGGTCAGTTAGAAATTCTCAGAGATTCTTCAGACATTTCAAGGAATGGTTTTAATTCAAATGTTTGAATTCCTCTCAGGGAATATATATTCAGAAGATTGCTGCTTAATTGTGTAACAGATTTTGTGGTTATTGACATAGACACACACAGAGATTTTGGATAATCTGCTTCTGACTCTCCAAGAGACAACCAATTTCATATCAGTCTGAAATTTTTACTGGAGAGCAATAATTTTCTTGAAGACCTACACCCTGAAGAAAAGTCTCCCCTCCTGATCTCAAATCTCTACTCAAATCAGGGGGAGCTTTTTGCATCATCAATCCACTTTGTCTTCTCAGAGATATTTGAAAGAGAAGACAAGAACAACTTTTAGTTTACTTCCTAAACTGTGTACATGGTTATAACTCTATTCAAAAGTTAACCTCTTGATTCTTAAGTCACCAAATCAAAAGACTTAGATTTATTTTTTGGGCACCTGATCAAAGCTCAAAGGGTTGCTAGATCTCCCTTAGAAAATAGATCTTCTGGTGATAGGGCACCTGATCAAAAACCTGTAGTGAATTCCTACCAGGGTGGTAGAAGAGTAGACGTACCCAGATTTATTATGGAACTACTATAAAATTTCTTGTGTCATCCGGGTTTGATTTCCTTTTTATTTAAGATATATATATATATAGATATATATATATATATATATATCACCTATCTTCTAAACAGCTCTTAAATAAAATCAAAGTTTTTAATATACACTATTAACCCCCCCCCCCCCCCCCCCCCCCCCCCCGTGTAAAGTAGATATATACCTTCACTTTCATGTAAGACCTTGAATCTTGAATCTTGAATCGACTAGATTGCTTGAGTCGGTGGGATGAAGTTCGCGAATCGTACAGGAGCCGACTGCTTCATTTTTGGAATCTTTTGCGATTTTGAATTTTGGACAATTAGCACGATTAGGGTTGATGAAAATTCCACCCTAAGTATTTATAGAGACCCTCAATAGCAACAAATATAAAAGAAATTCCAAAACATTATTTGCGAAAATTATTGTGTATGGTCGTCGTCCAACCCGAGTTGAAATTTAGAAAACAGACTAAAAAATAACCCAAGCCCTTTTCGTCGAGTATCGTCGAGTATAGCTAGTATACTTGTCGAAATAGTAGTGATATTCGATGAAATTTACTTAGAGAAATTCAGCTCAAACCTGCTAGCCACTCAATGCCATGCAGAAGTCATACTCGATGAATTCGATGAGTATCGGCTAGTATAAGAGATGAATTGGACGAGTATCGGATGGAAAACTCGACGCACTCAATGTCGTCGATGCACTCAATTCCAATGACACAGTCGACACACTCGAAGCACTCGACACAGTGTATGCACTCGATGCCATGATAGTCGAAAAAAATTCCTTCAAAAAACTAGAGAAGTATCGTCGAGATTATTCGATGAATTCGACAAATTCAACAAGTATACTTGATGATGCCCAACGAATTTTACTTAACATTTTTCCACTCTCTGATATTCTACCACAAGTACTCATGATGAATTTGATGGGTGCTAGTAAGGATATCCGATGAATTCGACGAGTATCAACAAGTATACTCGATGAATTCGATGAGTATACCTTACCATACTCAACGAATTTTACTTGTGTAAAATTATGTTCTTTTGAATCTAAGTCCTCCTTCTTTGATCCTCTTCATGCACTTGGGATGGAAGTACACCCCAATATAGAGATTACACGTGAGTCAACACATTGACCTACACAATGAAAGATTACATTGTATAGTCCTGTGTTTACCGACCCACTATAACCTGACATTGATGTGTACTTAGCTATATAGACTTGCAAGTACATACCTAAAATAGTGCATCAAATACAGACTCAATTTATCTTAGCTTAGCTGGACATTTCTTTAAATCTGGGTTATTTTGGATACAATACCCAACAATCTGCCACTATTTGAATAAATCAGGATCCTATAAGCTAACGTAAATTGCATAATAATAATAATAAGGCATAAAATTGAAATGATAAATGAATTAAATAAAATTAAACATAGCGCACATTCCAGTCAAAACATTAAATTTTATATATATATATATATATATATATATATATATATATATATATATATATATATATATATATATATATATATATATATATATATATATATCAATAAGAGTTCATAGTCAGGGGGCAACCACAACCACAAATAATAATCCACAACAAATAAACCCATTAGCCCTGCCCGCCCCAACTCTTCTGAAGTTGTTTAGCAAAATATTCCTTGGGATTTGAATAGTATCTTGGAGGGGCTAGAGGTGCAGCTCGATCATCATTCTTGTGGTTCCTGAAGTGAATCCTTCTCTTAGCACATGTCAGATCATACATCTGCCACGCATTTTTATCATTATGGTCCCACCTGTTTTCTCCTCCAATGTCAACCATGGTTAAAGTGTCTAAGATAATTCCTCTTGAGATTGGACTCCACACTTCAGCCATCTCACTGACTGACTCTTCTCTGACTGCAGAAGTGCCTTCACCATATCTTCTCGTTTTGTACACTAGAGGAGGAATATCTTCAACCACTTGAATATCTTGGAACTCGGCAGCAGCAACATATTTATCCAAAGAGAACTCCTATGTGTTTGTCCAATGTTGAGAGTAATCCTCAGCAGGATGAACTTCAACATGAGCAGGCACAACATGTACATGAGAGTAAAACATCTGACCATGTAACCACACAAAATTATCATAACATTAGTCATTGACCTATTTGAAATTTGCAAGCATTGCATCCTCAACAACATTCACCTTGGCTTTAAGGGCATCCTCCCCCTTTCTGTCTTTATCAGCTACAACATTGGCATAAGATTCTATAGTCTTGTCAAAATGATCCATTGATCGATTGTGAGCATCGATCATGGTTACAACGTTCTTACCAACATTTTGAAGAACTTCTACATTACTCTTTAGACCGGCCATGTTATGAATAAGAACTTCATGACCCTGTGCACACCAGGAGTCCAACCATTCATCTATCTTGGTGAAACGCACCTTGACAGCTGTTAAATTTCTCAACGTGGTCAGCAAGATAGCCCAAACGCCAAATTAATATCTTCGGAACTACCCAGTTCGCACGCTGAACCTGCGGAAACCCAAGGACTAGAGGTTGCACCCAACAAAACAATGGAAGCACAAGAAGATCTTATTATGCATTCACTTCATTACAATCCGAGGCATACATAGCGAGACATGATTTCGCTAGTATTACAACTGTAAACAGAAAGGAACAAAACACAAGCCGGGCGGACAGCACTCCAGTCCGCCGAGACCGCGAGGTCGCCGAGACCGCCGAGACCGCTGAGCTCGCCCAAGCTATGCTGCAAACCGCCGAATACCACGGAGTCCGCCGAGACCGCGAGGCCGCGCGGACAGACCGTTATTCGCCTCCTGCTGAACCCGAACTGAGGAACTCCCCTACCCGCCTGAAGCCGGCGGACAGGTTATTGAAGCTGGGAAAGTTGAAACAGAACTGACAAGCCGCAGAGCGACCTCCTGCTGAGTCTGCAGAGACCGCACACTTCCAAGCACTGACCGAAGTCACAGCCAAACTCCTGGCTCCTTGAAGTTATCCGCGCGACCTGCACACAGCAAACCGTCAGCCTGAAACAATCCGCGCGGACTGAAAAACACAGACCGCAGCACTCGCCCAACCCAAATTACTGTTCACTCACGTTACTTAGGTTACTGTAGATGTGCCAGGGGGGTCCTATTTATAGGCCAGGTGAGGAGTGTGGTCACCGCCCATGAGATAGCGACACCGCCCCAACCCGCGCGAATACAAACGACCGTCCGCTCAGTCCGCGAGGACTTAGCCAGTCACCAAGGGAAACCGCCAGGAGCAAGGCAACCATTGACGAACCCTCTCCAGTCCGCCCAAGCTAAGCGGACAAGGCACCAGCCCGCAAAGCTCCAACTGCTTCAGGACAACACCCTCTTCAATGGCAGTCCGCACCAACCCGAGGCAGTCCGCAAGACCCACACCTCAATCCGCCACAAGTCCACGACCAAAGGCAAACAGTAACAGTCCGCCCGGATCACAGCGGACTTGGCGGATACGGCGGACACCATGAACTTGACACCAAGTGTGACCAAGTCCAAAACCATCAAGGGCCAGTGCGAGCATGGCGGACACAAAGTCCCGTCCGCCAAACACCCTAGCACAGACCGCAACCAGTCCGCGAGCTCCTCGCACTTGTCCAACGCAGTAGCACCAAGCCGGACTCCAAATATCAGTCCGCCAACCGGTCTCCACAGCAAGACCTGCTGTAACACCTGAGCTCGACAAGGCCTCAGCCAAGCTCAAGGCCCAATCCGCAACAGCCCCAACCGCGGACACACCAGTCCGCAAGGCTTCCCGCGAACTCGAACCAACCCGCCAACAGCGCAAACTTGCACCCGCGACCACTGAGCAAAGCACCAGTCCGCAAGCCTCTCTATCCGCAGATACCAGGCCGCACCAAACCGCGGACTCCATGCAACAACCCGCTCAGAACACAGCCGGCTTCCACCAGACTTCTCACCAGGCCGCAACCTCAGTCCGCCCAGTCCGCCCACTCCGCCAAAGCTGTCCGCACAGGCCGCGCGGCCTGTCCCGTCACCCACTTCCACTTCACAAATTTCAACACTCCCCCTTGAAGTGAGAAGTGGTGACCAAGCCCAGCAAGCTGCGCAAGCGTTCAAAGGGCCCCTTCGACAGCGGCTTCGTGAAGATGTCAGCAAGATTATCTTCACTCCGAACATGCCCGACCAGCAGAGACCCCTCCAACACCTTCTCCCTGATGAAGTGGTGATCAATCTCTATATGCTTGGTCCTGGCGTGACACACTGGATTGTTTACCAGTTTGAGAGCACTCTCATTGTCACCCCGGAGTAAAGTAGGCCCTTGCACTTCTTCATGAACATCCTCTATGAGTCTCCTCAACCAAACGGCTTCCCGAGCAGCCAAGGCCGAAGCCTTATACTCCGCCTCCGTGGTTGAAACCGACACCGAGTCCTGCTTCTTGCTACACCACGAGATGCTAGCTGAACCGCAAGTGAACACATAACCTGAAGTAGACCTTCGATCATCCGAATCACCGCCATAGTCAGCATCCGTGTACCCGAGCAACGCAAACTCCGCATCCCTTCCATAGAGGAGTCCCATCTCAGAAGTCACCTTGACATACTTCAGAATTCCCTTCGCCGCCACTAGATGAGATTGCCTTGGTTCAGCCATATACCGACTTACTCGGCCAACAGCATAAGCTATATCCGGCCTTGTAATCGTCAGATAGATCAAGCTCCCAACAAGAGCCCTGAACACCAAGGGATCATTAAGCACCCTTCCCTCATCTCGTCGAAGCTTTAGCCCAGATTCCAGTGGAGTAGAGCACTTCTTCCCTTCGCCCATGCCAAACCGCTTCACAATACGATCAGCATACCCTTTCTGGCTAATGAGAATCCCTGCACTCCTTCCTCTCCACTTCCAGACCAAGAAAGTGATGCAACTCTCCCAAGTCTTTCATCTCGAAGCGTATAGCAAGCTCTCCCCTGAGCCTTGCTACTTCCTCCTCCGAGTTCCCTGTGATGATCATATCATCCACATACAGCAGGACCAAGACTCTTAGCTCTCCCTTCTTCTTGACGAACAAGCTTGAATCCGAGTTAGAAGCCAGGTATCCACAGAACTGCAGGTACTCTGCAATCTTCCCATACCACGCTCGAGGAGCTTGCTTCAACCCATAGAGAGCCTTCCTGAGTTTGCAGACATAGTCCGGATGCTTCTCAGAGACGAAACCAAGCGGCTGATCCATGAAGATGTCCTTGTCAATCTCTCCGTAAAGAAAGGCATTCTTCACATCGAGTTGCCACAACCTCCATCCCTTGCTAGCAGCCAAGGCGATCACCACTCTTAACAGACGTCATCTTCGCAACTGGACTGAATGTCTCCTCATAGTCTTCTCCATACTGCTGTGAGAATCCTCTAGCGACCAGGCGAGCCTTGAAACGATCAATGCTCCCATCAGCCTTCTTCTTCAACTTATACACCCACTTGCAAGTAACCGGAGTAACGCCATCAACCTTGGGCACAAGGTCCCAGGTTTCATTCTTCTTCAGAGCATCAATCTCTTCCTTCATGGCACCTTCCCACTCCTTCACTCCAGTGGCCTCGTTGAAGTTTGCAGGCTCTCGCTCATCCAGAGGACCTGCAAAGAAGCAGGAGACAAAGCTCACTGCATTCCCATCACAGTACCGAGCCGGTGGCTTAACCACCCTCTTCGATCTCCGAAGACACGGCTCCTTGCTCACGGCTTCCGTTGCTTCTTCAGGCTCCACTCCTACCTGGGGCAAGCATTGAGCAGTGCTCCCCCTGCTTCCTGAGCCAGAAGGCTCAGCCTCGGAGTTCGAAGCAACAGGAGCTGCTGGTGAAACAGCAAGCTCCTCTTCCAAGCCTTCAGCAGCCTCCACCGGTGCTTCCTCAACCTTGCTACTTCCGGTAGGCTCCACCGAGCCACCTCCATATGACGTCAGCTCGTCAAAGACAACGTCTCTTGACACCACGAACTTCTTCGTCACAGGGTCCATGCACTTCCATCCCTTCTTCCGCTCATCATAGCCAACAAAGACAAGTTTCCTTGCCTTCGCATCCAGCTTTGTCCGTGAAGCATCCGGGACATGCACGTAGCAAGTTGAACCGAACACCCGAAGGTGTCCAACACTCGGCTTCTCCTTCAGCAACAGCTCAATGGGCGTCTTCATGTTGATAGGGCTGAGTGGCATCCGGTTGATAACATATGCAGCACAAGACATTCCCTCCGCCCAAAAGGACCTCGGGATATCTTTCGCATGCAGCCAGCATTTGCAGGTTTCCGTCAAATGACGGATCTTCCGCTCCGCTACCCCATTTTGTTGTGGAGTGTGAGCACATGTAAGCTCCCGTTGGATCCCGTGCTTCCTGCAGAAGTTAGAAAACTCGGAAGAGACAAACTCCCCCCCGTTATCAGTTCTAAACTTCTTAATCCGCAAGCCAAGCCGGCCTTCTACCAACTCCTTGAACTCCACGAACAAACGGAAGGCTTCCGACTTCTCCTTTAAGAAGTACACCCAAGTATACCTTGAGTAGTCATCAACCAAGACAAGCATGTATTTGCTTCCACCAAGGCTGGCAGTAACAGTCGGTCCCATCAGGTCGCCATGAATACACTCCAATGGTTTCTTGCTCCTTGTTTGAGATTTATCAAACGGAAGGCGATGTGCCTTACCGTATTGACAGCCCGCACAAACATGCCCATCACCAAAGGAGGACAACATCGGCAACCCCCTCACCAGACTTCTACTCGCCATTGCCTTTAGCTTGTCCATGCCAACATGCCCCAGCCTCTCATGCCAGATAGCCGCACTATCATTGGCTCTCATCTTATCAACATAGGCACTGGTGGAAAGAACAAACAAGTTCTTCACCCTCCTCCCAACATGAGCAACATCAGCCTTTACCGCTGATACGTTGCGAAGGAACCTCACGTCTGTTGGCCCAAACAGAACGTGATACCCAGCGTCCACCGCGTTGGTCACCGAGAAGAGGTTCTTCTTCATGCCCGGCACGTGATACACACTCCTTAACGTGAGTGGCCCCTGATCACTACCCAAAGACACGACCCCCTCCTTCTCTACTGCATAAACAGTATTATCAGCAGTGATAATAGCTTCATTACCTGAGTAAGCCTGCATGGAGGTGAACTTCGACTTGTCTCCGGTGAGGTGATGACCACACCCGGAGTCGATGATCCACTCGCTGTTGAAGTCCTCAGCAGATAAGGCCCGGACACAAGTGCCCGTCATGAAAGCTCCTCCCCATTCTGCTTCTTCACTTCGTGAGCAAGCTTCCTCCTTTCCCGCAGCATGCCCAGGCTGCAGTTTGACCTTGCAGTCCCGCTTGAAGTGCCCTCGCTGATGACACCGGTAGCACTTCAGATTCTTCTTCCAGTCCTTAGGAGCATTGCTCCTCTCCGGCGGATATGAAGTTGAAGTCTCCTTCTCAACAGCGGCCTGCACCTTCTTCTTCTTCTTCCCTTCCCATCCCTTCTTCTTGCCTGAGAAGAGAGCCTCGCTGCCTTCCTGATTCAGATTCACTCCAGCCATCTGCCTTGCTAAGCTCTCCTGCGAGGCAAGCAGATTCTCCAGCTCCAGCAACGACGGCTGAGTAGCCCACCCTTGAACAGATGTAACAAAGGCCACATACTCCTTCCGCAAGCCGCGGAAAATGTGCCTTTTCATCTTTGCCTCAGAGATAGGCTCATCAGGATCCAGCGCCGACAGCTCAGCACACAAGCTCTTCATCTTTAAGAAGTACCTGGAGATGGAAAGGTCTCCCTGAGTTGCCCTGGCCAACTCATTCTCCAGGAACTGAAGCCGCGCCACATTCTTCCTATTGAACAACTCATCAATGGTTGTCCAAATATCAGCAGCCGACTCACACCAATGATGTGATCAAACAGTTCCGGAGAGACAGCTCTCTTCAGAACGAACTCTGCCTTAGCATTAGTTCTTCTCCAGAGCCTCACCTGTTCAGCAGTACCGAAAGCAGCAGTTACTTCCTGTCTGTCGTCTCCACCGACAACTTCCCACAGCTCCTCGCCTAGAAGATAACTCTTCATGCACGACTTCCACTTTTTATAGTTAGTCGGCGTTAAGAGTTCAATGCCCAGACCTCTTGCTAAGCTTCCTTCCATTGCAACCACCTGTTGGTACCCTTCAGCAGCTCCGAGCAACAACACAGGTTGAACACCACTCAATCACTGAGTAACAACACTGGCTGACCTCCGCTCACGCAACTGAACCTCCGCAACCTCAGAAACCTGGCTCTGATACCATGTTAAATTTTCTCAACGTGGTCAGCAAGATAGCCCAAACGCCAAATTAATATCTTCGGAACTACCCAGTTCGCACGCTGAACCTGCGGAAACCCAAGGACTAGAGGTTGCACCCAACAAAACAATGGAAGCACAAGAAGATCTTATTATGCATTCACTTCATTACAATCCGAGGCATACATAGCGAGACATGATTTCGCTAGTATTACAGCTGTAAACAGAAAGGAACAAAACACAAGCCGGGCGGACAGCACTCCAGTCCGCCGAGACCGCGAGGTCGCCGAGACCGCCGAGACCGCTGAGCTCGCCCAAGCTATGCTGCAATCCGCCGAATACCACGGAGTCCGCCGAGACCGCGAGGCCGCGCGGACAGACCGTTATTCGCCTCCTGCTGAACCCGAACTGAGGAACTCCCCTACCCGCCTGAAGCCGGCGGACAGGTTATTGAAGCTGGGAAAGTTGAAACAGAACTGACAAGCCGCAGAGCGACCTCCTGCTGAGTCCGCAGAGACCGCACACTTCCAAGCACTGACCGAAGTCACAGCCAAACTCCTGGCTCCTTGAAGTTATCCGCGCGACCTGCACACAGCAAACCGTCAGCCTGAAACAATCCGCGCGGACTGAAAAACACAGACCGCAGCACTCGCCCAACCCAAATTACTGTTCACTCACGTTACTTAGGTTACTGTAGATGTGCCAGGGGGGTCCTATTTATAGGCCAGGTGAGGAGTGTGGTCACCGCCCATGAGATAGCGACACCGCCCCAACCCGCGCGAATACAAACGACCGTCGCTCAGTTCGCGAGGACTTAGCCAGTCACCAAGGGAAATCGCCAGGAGCAAGGCAACCATTGACGAACCCTCTCCAGTCCGCCCAAGCTAAGCGGACAAGGCACCAGCCCGCAAAGCTCCAACTGCTTCAGGACAGCACCCTCTTCAATGGCAGTCCGCACCAACCCGAGGCAGTCCGCAAGACCCACACCTCAATCCGCCACAAGTCCACGACCAAAGGCAAACAGTAACAGTCCGCCCGGTCACAGCGGACTTGGCGGATACGGCGGACACCATGAACTTGACACCAAGTGTGACCAAGTCCAAAACCATCAAGGGCCAGTGCGAGCATGGCGGACACAAAGTCCCGTCCGCCAAACACCCTAGCACAGACCGCAACCAGTCCGCGAGCTCCTCGCACTTGTCCAACGCAGTAGCACCAAGCCGGACTCCAAACATCAGTACGCCAACCGGTCTCCACAGCAAGACCTGCTGTAACACCTGAGCTCGACAAGGCCTCAGCCAAGCTCAAGGCCCAGTCCGCAACAACCCCAACCGCGGACACACCAGTCCGCAAGGCTTCCCGCGAACTCGAACCAACCCGCCAACAGCGCAAACTTGCACCCGCGACCACTGAGCAAAGCACCAGTCCGCAAGCCTCTCTATCCGCAGATACCAGGCCGCACCAAACCGCGGACTCCATGCAACAACCCGCTCAGAACACAGTCGGCTTCCACCAGACTTCTCACCAGGCCGCAACCTCAGTCCGCCCAGTCCGCCCAGTCCGCCAAAGCTGTCCGCACAGGCCGCGCGGCCTGTCCCGTCACCCACTTCCACTTCACAAATTTCAACAACAGCTGCTTGGTTGTTGTTCATATCGTACTCAGTTTCCGACAATTTTTCCAGAACTTTTTGAATTGAGCCTTCAAACTATTATTTCTTCTTGGCCAACATGGCTTCTATATTCTTCAGGTTAGAACTTTCAGCACTATAACTGGGAATATCTTCAATCTGCACTCTTGGAGGGGATAGTACATCAACATGAATCTCTGAGTCACTGAAAGACTCATTGATCAGAGATGAGTGAGCTTTTGAAATCAGTATGGGATCTTTAGAAGCTAAGACAGGAGTATGATCCTCTGCATCTCCTTCATCATCAGAAATATCAACTACTTGCTCTGGAAAAGCTGGAGGAATATTGGACGCCTTGGCATCCCTTTTCTTTAGGTTGCGGTTAAACCTATCAACATATACAGCAATAGATATCAATGACTTAGTTGCCTCCCCCTCAGGAGCTGAAGCAGGAGTAATCTCTAGGAGAGGGACAAGCACGTTGTCCACTAACACCTGCTTAGAAACATCATTAGAATTATAATCATCTTTGGTCCCAGTAGCAGCAACCATTACCTAACCAGCATCTATCTCATAATCATCAACAGTCAAATCATCCTTAGTTGTAGCATTAACCTGGCTCTGATACCAATTGGAAGTATCTAGAGTATACCTAAATCACCTATAGGGGGCGAATAAGTGATGCATGTGTCTTTTTGTGTAATAAAAATACTTTAAAAATTGAGAGCACACAGAACACAGAGATTTATAATGGTTCCCCATACTGGGTACGTCCACTGTCTCGCCTCACCTATCTACCACGAAGGGCTAGATTCGGCTGCTTCATATTTCTCAGATTTCAACAAATCTTACATCTCGAAGCAGCAACTCCTACAACTCAAAGAACAACCTCTCCTACCACTTGATCCATAATTGGATCTACAACTCGATGAACAAATGGATCCACAACTCGATACACAAACGAATCTACATCTTGATCCACAAACGGATCTATAACTCAGAGATAACTCTCCTACAAATGTAAAAGAAAATTACACAAAAGTTTTACAAATAAACTTATTAAGATCTGGAGTCTTCAATCTGCCATTCTTCATTTAGGTCGAACTTGAATATCTTGGAGAACACGTTAGAATCGGCAATCTTGAAGACTTTGAATCTTGAATCGACTATATTGATTGCATCGACGGAATGAAGTTCGTGAATTGTATAGGAGCCCACATTTTCATTTTTGGAATCTTTTGCAATTTTGAATTTTGGACAATTAGAACAATTATGGTTGATGAAAAATCGACCCTAAGTATTTATAGAGACCCTCAATAGAAATGGCTGTAAAAGAAATTCCAAAATAGGACTTGTAAAAATTACTATGCATGGACGTCGTCCAACCCAAGCAAAAATTTGAAAACAGACTTAAAAATAGCCCAAGTCCTTTTCGTCAAGTATCATCGAGTATACTCGCAGAACTTGTAGTGATATTCGATGAAATTTACTTAGAGAAATTCAACTCAAACCTACTAGCCACTCAACACCATGCAAATGTCGTACTCGACGAATTCGACGAGTATCGACCGGCAGACTTGACACACTCAACGCTGTCGACGCACTTCACACACTCGACGCCATCGACACAGTCGATGCACTCGACGTACTCGACACACTCAAAGCCATCATAGTCTACGAAAATGCCTTGCAAAAATGAGATAAGTGGCGTCGAGATGTTTCGACAAATTCAACGTGTATCGTCATGTATATTTGATGTATTCGACAAGTATCATTAGTTACATTCGACGAATTCGATGAGTATACTTGATGATACCTGACGAATTTTACTTAACTGTATTTCCACTCTGGAAAATTCTACCATAAGTACTCATGATGAATTCGATGGGTGCTAGTAAGGATATCTGATGAATTCGACGAGTATCAACGAGTATACCTGACGAATTCGATGAGTATCCCTTACCATACTCGACAAGTGGGTAAAATTCTGTTCTTCTAAATCTAAGTCCTTCTCCTTCCTTGATCCTCCTCATGCACTTGGGATAGAAGTACACCCCAATAGAGAGAATACACACGAGTCAGCACATTGGCCTACACAATGAAGGATTACATTGTATAGTCCTGTGTTTACTGACCCACTGTAACCTGACAATGGTGTGTACTTAGAAGTGCAGACTTGCAAGTACATACCTAAAACATAGCATCAAATACAGACTCAATTAATCTTAGGTTATTGGACCCTTTACAAATCAGGGTTATTGTGGATACAATTTAGATAACGTAAGTCTCTAGATTTGAGTCAAATACAATAGCAGAGTTCATGATGTATATGAAAGAAATTGTACCTAATCACCTAGAGGGGGGGTGAATAGGTGACTTAATCTTTTTAAACTTTTTAGGCAGAATTCAGATTATATCACAGAGTTATCACTAATTCTACACAGCAATCACAGCAATCAATCAAGCACACAGTGAACACACAGATTTATAGTGGTTCCCCAAGGTTTGGGTACATCCACTTTCCCCCTTCGCCTATCTAGTAGAGTACTAGATTCAGCCAAACTCCTCCACTATCTCAGATCCTCAGATCTTACACTCAGAACCTCAACCAGGTTCCTACAGCTCAGGCCCAAGGCCCTACAACTCAGTCTTCTCCAAAGACCTACACTCAGCTTCTTCACAAAGCCTACACTCAGCCACAACATGCCTACACTCAGCCACAACAGGCCTACACTCAGAGATAAGAATCTCCTACACTCAGGCACACATGCCCTACCACTCAGCCTTTATAATTACAGGCTTACAAACTCAAATCCCTAAGGATACTACAAGAAAATAAGAATACAAAGTTTATATACCTACAACTCTGAATAGAGAGATGAGTTGATAGGTTCTTGATGAGTTCTTGGAAGAACTCTACTGAGATCAATCTGACTTGGCTTTCTTCAAAGCTTCTTTAATGTAGAACACAATAGGATTGATCTCCTCTGCAGCTGATCTTTGATCTCTGCAACTTAAGATTCAGAACAAGGTCTGAATCCTTCTTCACAGCCTGGTTCCAACGGCTGTCTTCTTAGATGGAGCTCTCTCTCTCCAACTACTTAGATCTCCACTTGATTCTTCAATCAATAGTTAGATCTTCTTTTATTTTTCAATTACTTGATCGTCTTTTTCTGTAGACAGTATAAGCCTATATATAGGCCTTCTTCATGGTGACCGGCTGGTCGGTTCCTAACTGATTTCTGACAACTCTGACAGGTGCAGTAGACCGGCTGGAATGGCAGCTGTCAAGACATCCAGTCAGTTCTTGAAATAACTGTAACTGTCTGAAAGTGTCGAGACAGTCTGTCTTTAAGTGTCGACACTTATAGACCAAGTGTCGACACAAGTAGACTAAGTGTCGACACTAGCCTTCAAGGTGTCGACACAACTCCTTGTGTTGTAGAATTCACTTCTCGACACAGCTTCTTCATCATGTGTCGACACTGATATTGTGTGTCGACACAAGTCCTTGTCCTTCAGTACATTGCTGAATTCTTATAAGTGTCGACACAACTCCTTTGTGTCGACACATCTTCTTGTGTTGAACTTGTTCAGTGTCGACACTTCTTCTTATGTCGACACATGTCTTATATGTTGATACTTGCTGAGTGTCGACACAGCTCCTTGTGTCGACACATTCTTCTTCTGTTGAGACTTTTGCTGAGTGTCGACACATCTCCTTTGTGTCGACACTTGAACTTAGAAATTTTGTTGAACATTGCTAAGTGTCGACACAGCTCCTTGTATCGACACTTTTTTCATGTACTGAGTCTTCTGCTGAGTGTCGACACATTCTTTCTAGTGTCGACACTTGTACTTAGACTCTGCTGACTTTTGCTGAGTGTCGACACAGCCTCCAAGTGTCGACACTTTCTGATGTAGACACAGTTCCTCTGGGTGTCGACACAACTGCTAAGTGTCGACACTGCTTCACTGCACTTTTCTTCATTGAGTGTCGACACAGCTCCTTATGTCGACACTTTCTGTCTAGTGTCGACTCTGCATCCCTGGTGTCGACACAAGTACTCCAAGTGTCGACACTGCTTGCCTGGGTGTCGACACAAGTCTTCTTAAGTGTCGACACTTTCCCTCTGAGTGTCGACACATGGACTTAGAATCTTTTCTGCTTTCCCTGCAAATACTTAACCTGCACAACTAAACTCAAAACACATCAAATACATTATGATGTATATCATTGAGTAGGGTGAGGCTTCTTCAAATTAGGTACATTTAGACCAATGTACCCAACAATCTCCCCCTATTTGGCGAAGTCATAACCCATAGTCAATGATATACACCATACAGAATAAAATCATAGCATGATGTAAAGCAGGATTATGCAATCAGGGAAAATACATAAACATGTATTAAACAAAACATGTAAACACAGTTATCACAGAATAATTATGTAATAGATTTATCACACATCATATTGTTCTAAGAACTTCATTATTTTCATTATCCAAAAATTTACAATAGGGTTTAATACAAATGATTACACATGTAAACTTAAGATAATGCAATTCTATTTCTGATCAGCCTCCTTAATCACAATTCCTTTTCCTGATTGTACTTTGGCTTGTACAGGGGCTTCAGCAACTTCAGTATCAGCAGCCTTTTTCCCTTTCAGCTCCTTCTTCTTCAGCTCTTCAGCTTTAATCTTTTGCCTCGCAAAGTAATGATATGGCTTGGGAAAGTACTTGCTAGGCTCCTGAGCAGTAGGAGGTAGCTTTCCCATCTTTGCCTTCCTTCTATATTGTACTATGGCTTCTTGCCTTGATTCATGCTTTCTCCACTCCAATTCAGAAAACCATTTGTTTTTATCTTGGATATTATCTTTGGCAGCCTTCCATGCATTCAAAATAATATTTCTTGAAGTGGGGCTCCACTGCTCAAAATCAGGCATTTGTTTAGCTTGCTCTCTGAACCTCTTCTTAGACAGTTTGGCCTCTTGTTCTTTCAGCAAAGCTTCTTGCATAGCCTCAAATATTGGCTGAACCACCTTCTCTATAATAACATTTTGCTTATCCTCAGTTGGGCTATACATTGTCTGGATATCAGCTTGTATCATATCAAAGTCTGGAGGAGGGTAGATGACTTGAGCCACTTCAGGTTGCTCCCCTCCTAGATATGCAGGATGTATCCCAGACTCTGCCATATTATCATCATCACATAAAGGAGGATAACCAAGAGTAGCTCTGATAGAATTAGAAATCCACTTAGCATGATCAGAGCTGGCTTTGACTAACACCCTCTCCCCCTTTATGACTTCTCTTTCCATGTGATCTCTTAGATCATCCTTTTGAAATCTGATTTGGTTATCCAAATAGTTGACTCCATCTTTAAAGAAAGGTTTCAACCTTTGGAGCTTTTCAGTTATCAACTTCTGAGAGTCTTGAATTGCAGAAGTAACATCAGTTAAACTCTTTTGCAATGCTTTATCAAACTCTTCCTTAGCTGCAGCATTAGAAGTAGTCAGTCCAGCAGTAATGTTCTTCATCTCTGTGACAATAGCATTGTGTGAAGCTGTTAAGTTGTCATTCATTCAGATTTGGTTCTCAAGAACATACCCTTGCTTCAGTGCAATGTCATCTACTTGAGCCTTAATTTTCTCTTGATGAGTAGCTAGATAGACTACTGCATTCCCTCCCTTGTGGAAGCAGTCAGTCATCTCCTTCTTATTTAGATTCATTTCAAATCTAATAGACTTAATATCTTGGGCCAAATCAAACTATAGAGATTTTTGCCCTTCATCTACATACTTTTCAATAGCTTGTCTTTGCTCATCAAGATTATTTTGCATTGCAACCATCAGAGTACTGTAATCTACAGTTGGTGCTGGCTGTAGTGTTGGCCTGTGGTACTATAGTTTGCAGTGCCTTCTTATAAGTATGGATCCTCCTCTTGAATACTTGAAACTTCCTTTTGTTTGCTCTTACAGCCTCCTCATCTTCTGAAGCTGATGTACTTGCAATTTCTACCCTCTCCTTAGGGCTTGGAGGTAACTCCTTCTGCACTTCTGGTTCCTTCCTTGTTGTTTCCTCAACATCTTTTGGCTTCTCGGGCTCTTGCCTTGCAGGTTCTTCAACTATTACTACCTGCTCCCCCTCAACTTTAGCATTATCCCCCTCAACAGCAGTATTTTCCTTTTCAAAGTCTGCTTGGTCCAGATTAAGGAAGAGATCTTCCATTGTAAACTCTTGTTGAGGAAGAGATGGAGATTCTCTTGGCTCATCAGCAACTTGATCAGAGATAACTTGAGGTGTAACAGATGTGTCCTTCATGACAACATCTGGGGGTTGACTATCAATATGAGGTTGTTGATTAACATCAGATAAGTTGTCAATTATAACTTCACTCTCAATAAGAAAATCTAATTGATTGATTTCTGAGATTACCTCAAGGATAGTGTGGGTTGCTTGCTCACTGTCTAGTGGAGTTGGCTCTTCCACTATTAGAGGCTCCCCCTGGATAGTATCCTGATGTACTGGGCTAGCTTGAGGTAGCTCCCCCTACCTCTCTGCATCATCTTGTTGAACTGGAGACTTCCCAACAGTTCCAGGTTCTTGGTCATCATCTAGTGTAAAGACAACTTGCTCCTCAGAGCTGCTAGATGACTCTTAATCCACAGGGGTTGTTTTCTTCTTCTTCTTAAGGGGTGTTACTTTCTCAGGAGTAGGCATCTCCTTAGTTAAAACTCTGTCCCACCTAGAGAATATCCTCATGTCCATCTTCCTCATATGGTTGATCTTAGTGCCAGCAGCTTGACTCATTACTTCTGGTATACTACCAGCCAAGTAAAGACTTAGAATTCTACCCAAATTGGGTTTCTTCAGGCTCTCCTTAATCTTCTCAAATAATACTGCAGACCAATCAGTAGTTAGTTGAAAGATAATCCTTGTCATGATGCTGAACATATAAGCTGAAATCCTGTCATGTCCTCCAGACTTGCACATGATAACTTTGCCAACAATTTCTGACAAAAATTTTCCCTGGCTGTTCATCCCCTTTCTATTGAACACTGATCCAATTTTCAATTTGGAATCCACTCCACACCAAGTTAAAGCTTCTTTGGTCTTAGAAGCAGTAACTTCATCTTCTTCCTTTGTCCTTGGGAGGTTTAATACCTTTCTCAAACTTTTTGTTGAGACCTTCACCTTTTCTCTATGAACCCTTGACTTGATCTTGAATCCAGATTCGTCTAGGGTTGCTCCATTTAGAAATTCCAATACCTCTTTCTTCCATATCTTTGTTGGCTCTGAAATAAGAAAATCTAACCCTGAGTTTGCGACTAGGGTTACCACATTCTTGATCTCCGGGTCTGCATCATCATACGCATGCCGCAACAGTTCATAGCCTTCGTTCACGTTCTCCTCTAGCTTGGGCGCCATTAGGGTTTGAAGAATTTGAATTGAGAGAAGAGAGGTGTCGACACACAAGTTTGGTCTCGAAACTTTAGTGAGCGTGTCGACAGACAATGGAGAAATCCAATTTATACCTTTCTAAGTTTGAAGATGAAAGGGCGCGTCAACTATCTTAAATTGTGTCGACACTGTTGAAAAGTGTCTACACAAACTTATAATGTCCCGACACACTGTGTCGACACAAGTTTAGTCGACAGATAATATGTGTCGACACTTGTTTATGTGTCGACACCACTTAACTCGACACTTAGTCGAGACTTTACTTAGATAATTCTGAGTAAATTCTAAGTGTCGACACCACCTTGGTTGTGTCGACACTGACCCTGTATGAGTCGACACTATTTTACTGAAGTGTCGACACCAACTTCCTAGATGTGTCGACACCTTTTCCCTGAAGTGTCGACACCACTTTTCTGTGTCGACACAGATAACTCTGTGTGTCGACACCTTTTTACTTAGTCATTTCTGTAAACTTATTCTAAGTTTATCATACCTAATTCAATTTTGAACCTATTGAATTTGGTTTCTTCTAGAGGCTTAGTATGCATATCAGCTAGTTGATTATCAGTATTTACATACTCAAGTGATATATCTTCTTTTTCTACATGTTCCCTTAGAAAATGATATTTTATCTCAATATGTTTAGTTCTACTATGAGAAACAGGATTGTTAGTAATAGATATAGCACTAGTAGAATCACAAAACAATGGTGTTCTACTTACTTGAATACCATAATCCTCAAGCTGATGTTGTATCCATAGAAGTTGAGCACAACAACTTCCTGCAGCCACATATTCTGATTCTGCTGTGGAGATAGCCACACCTGTTTGCTTTTTGCTACTCCAAGATATCAGTCTTCCACCTAGGAATTGACAGGTTCTAGTTATACTTTTTCTGTCTTCTTTGCAGCCTGCAAAGTTTGTATCTGAATAACCTGTTAGTTCAAAATCTCCATTCCTAGGGTACCATAGGCCTAGATAAGGAGTGCCCTTTAGATATCTCAGTATCCTTTTGACCGCTGTCAAATGAGACTCTTTAGGGCATGCTTGGTACCTAGCACAGACACATGTAGCATACATGATATCTGGTCTACTGGCAGTCAAGTATAGAAGGGAGCCAACTAACCCTCTATACAAAGTCTCATCTACAGGTTTCCCTGCATCATCTTTGCTAAGAGACATACTTGACCCCATATGAGTCTTCATGCTACTGGATGAATCCATGCCATACTTCCTTATGAGTTCTAGGGTGAACTTAGACTGGCATATGGATAAACCATTCTCAGTCTGTCTAACTTGGAGACCCAAGAAGAACTTAAGTTCCCCCATACTGTTCATCTCAAATTGTCCTTGCATTTGTTTTGCAAACTTTTTGCAAAGACTACTTTCAGTAGACCCAAATATGAGGTCATCTACATATATTTGGACTAGTATGATCTTGCCTCTGGATTCCCTAAGGAATAGAGTCTTGTCTATTTTCCCCCTTGTGAACTTATTCTCAATGAGGAAACTAGACAGGGTTTCATACCAAGCCCTAGGTGCTTGTTTTAACCCATACAATGTCTTCCTAAGTCTATAAACATAATTAGGTTGAGTTGAATCAACAAAACCTGATGGTTGTTCCACATATACTTCCTCTTTCAGATTGCCATTCAGAAAGGCTGACTTTACATCCATTTGATATACTTTAAAACCTTGAAAGGTTGCATAGGCTAGGAACATTCTTATGGCTTCCAGTCTGGCTACTGGAGCAAAGGTTTGATCAAAGTCAATACCTTCTTCCTGTATATATCCCTTAGCAACCAGTCTTGCTTTGTTCTTGACAATCACTCCATGTTCATCCATCTTGTTCCTAAAGATCCACTTGGTTCTAATTATATTGTGGTCTTTTGGTTTAGGAACAAGCTCCCAGACTTTGCATCTCTTGAACTGATTCAGCTCTTCTTGCATTGCCTCAATCCAATGAGGGTCTAGGATAGCTTCTTCAAACTTCTTTGGCTCAACTTGGGATAGAAAACTGGAGTAGAGCACTGCACTCAGATTTCTGCTCCTTGTTTGTACCCCTTGTCTTAGATCACCAATGATTTGATCTGCTGGATGATCTCTTAGATGCCTATTAGTTGGAGGCATCCTGGATTCAGGTTGAACTCCTTCAACTTCTTCATCTTGCTGCACTCCTTGAATTTCTTCTGCATTAGGTACATGTAGTACTCCCCCTAGACAACAGCCACTATCTTATACCTGCTGTCTTGCAGTAGGTCCTTCTTCTATAGTGAGCTTGTCCATCTTCTCAGTCACACCTGTGGAGCTGCAAATACTACTAGACAACTCATTGTTAATAAGTCTAGTTTCATCAAATACTACATGTACAGATTCTTCTACAACTTGAGTAGACAAGTTGTAGACTCTATAAGCCTTACTATTGTTGTTGTACCCAACAAAGATCCCCTCTTGGGCTTGGCAGCAAACTTGGTCAAGTAAGACTTACCATTGTTAAGTATAAAGCACTTACAACCAAAGATCCTGAAATAGGACGGGTTTGGTTTCTACCTTTCACAATATCATAGGGGGTCTTATTGTGACTTTTAGTAATGGTAGCCCTATTAATTACATGGCATGCAGCATTCACAGCCTCAGCCCAGAAATATTCTGGGAGAGATGTATCACTTAATAAGGTTCTACCAGCCTCAATCAAGGTTTTATTTTTCCTCTCAGCAATGCCATTTTGCTGAGGTGTTCTTGGTGAAGAAAATTCCTGAAATATCCCAAATTCTTCATATAGTTTTGTCATACTATCAGACTGGAATTCAGTACCATGGTCACTTCTTATCTTGACCACTGTACTGTCTAGTTCATTCTGAATTTGTTTGACAAAGCTATAGAAGATACTAGGTGTTTCAGATTTCTGTCTAAGGAAGAACACCCAGGAGAACCTTGAGTAGTCATCCACAACCACAAAGGTATAGACCTTCCTACCTAGGCTGTGAACTGGTATAGGACCAAAGAGATCCATATGCAAGAGGTATAAACACCTCACTGCATCTTTGTTTTTAATGCTATTAAAGTTGGATCTAGTCTGCTTGCCCTTTTGACAAGCTGAACATATTCCATCTTTAATACACTTAACTTGAGTACCATTTCTCACTAACTCTTTGCTATAGAGTTTGCCAATTGTCTTATAGTTGAGATGGGCTAGCCTCTTGTGCCATTTGACACAATGAGAGACTTTCTCATCAGCTACAAGACACACTGGAGAACCATTGGTCTCACACATAATGTCTAGGCAATAGACATTCTTCTTTCTATAACCTGTCAAAATGATCTCTTGATCATTTGACCTCCTGATATGACAACCATCTTTGACAAATGAGATGTCATATCCTAGATCACTCAATTGACTTATACTAATAAGGTTATGTTTCAAACCTTCAACATAAGCCACTTGAGTAATAGTAATATGGGTGCTAGAAATGTTACCAAAACCCTTGATGATTCCTTTTTCAGAACCACCAAAGGTGACTTTAGGACCATCCTTGATTGGTGTGAATTCCTTTAGCAATCCCCTAGTTCCAGTCATATGTCTGGAACATCCACTGTCCAAGTACCATATTGGGGCATGGCCACTTGGACTTACCTGCAAAACAGATTAGTTGACCTTAGAACCCAAAGAATTCTTGGGTCCTTGGTGCTGGTTAGTTTGCCTCTTAACAAAGCTACCTGCAGGTTTTCCAACAGGCAGTTTGCTACTCAACTTGGCACTAGAATTGTGCCAACAGTCTATGGCATAGTGGCCTACCTTGCCATAGCACCAGCACTCAAACCTATTGTACCTTTGCTTAGGTACATTCCTAGCTGTTTTAACTACATCTGGCTTGTTGAGAGCTGGGGCTTTGCCCTTAGACTTGGACTTGACAGTCCTAGCAGGTTTAGTAAACCCCAGTCCAGCTTTACCTTTTTGATGAACAAATTCATCAATTAAGGGTACAACAGACTTTGGTTTAGAAAACCTAGCAACTAAATCTCTGTCCTTCTGAAGACTAATCTCCAGAATTTTGATTTGATCATTCTTAAATGTTATAGTCCCCATCTGAATCACAGTTATGTGCTTCAGTCTGGCTATTTCATTTAGCTTTTGATCAATCATCTTCTCAAAATCAGTTGCAGCAACTTTGAGACTAGCAATTTACTTTGCCTGACTCTTGGCTAGGGACTTGCTCTTCTTAAAAGCTTGCAACAGAACTTTATATTCATCTATCAATTGATGAATATCTCCTTCAGACTCAGATGCACTCTCATCACTTAATGATGATGAATCTGATTCTGAACTATCATAAGAAATTGAACTTAAAGAACAATTTTTTACCTTACTAGGTCCAGGCTGCTCCTGGATTTTGTCACCTACTGTCAATGCCATCAGTCCTTGGCACTGACTGTCCTCTTGTTCATATATAGAGTTCATTATCTGGATGAACTCCTCTTCTTCTTCCTCAGCAAGCAGTCCTATGTATGCTTCAGCATCTGACTCAGTTTCTGATGAAGATATGTCTGACAGGCTCTTATCCTTTTTGGCAACAAAAGACCTTTCCTTCTTGCCCTTGAATTGAGTCTTTTTCTTGTCATTAGACTCTTTCCTTTTCTCAGGACAGTCTGCAATAACATGTCCTTGTTTGTTACAACAATAACAAACTATCTTTGATGATGAAGTCCTATTTGACTTGGGCTTTCTTTTGTCACTCTTTGATGACCTCTGTGCTGTGGATGGCTTAGTCCTCCACCGTTTCTTCTTTAAGAACTTCTGAAAGTGTCTTGTGAAGGCTGCAAAGTCCTCATCACTATCACTGCTTTCAGACTTTCTGCTTTCTGAATCATCTGACTTAGTCTCAGCTACTTTAGGAGGTGGAGTTGGTGACTTACTTTTGTATTTTTCTGGTGGCTTCTGCCTTGAATGCCACTGTCCTTTCTTTATGTTCACTTCTTGTAGACTTCTCCTCTTCTTTCCTCACCATCAACTGCATCTCATAGGATAGCAGTTTTCCAAACATTGTTGGTGGAGGGATATCTGCTAACTTTGTCATTTCCCTTATGACACAGATCTTGGTGTCCCAATCCTTAGTTAGGGACCTCAAGAACTTATCATTTAACTCATAATTACTGAATTCTCTGCCATAGGACATTAGCTCATTCACAATCCTATAGAACTTGTTATATCATTATGTGATGCTATCAGACCTACCTTGCCTAAAACTTTCATATTCCTGATTTAGCAAAGACTTTCTGTCTTGCCTCACTTCTTCAGAACCCTCCATATACACTATCAAGGTATCCCACATCTCCTTAGATGTCTTACAGTGTATTAAATTCTGAAAGGTAGCATCATCCATGACACTCACAATGATATTCTGAGCCCTCTTGTCCATTGTGGCTAGAATTATCTCATCCTTTGTCATTTCAGAGAAGTCTTTAGGTGTTCTCTGATTTGCATCTAAGACTGAAACCTTCATGGGCACATATGGCCCTTCTTTAACTGTGATGTAAATTCTAGGGTCTGGGGCTTCCGTAAATAGTCTCACCCTTTCCTTCCAGATGCCAAAAATTTCTTTTCTGCAAATGGGTAGCTTCATTGATCCAAGTTCCTTATGATTCTCTGTTGAACCCATGTTTCTTGATTTTCTTGATTTCACTTAATCTGCCAACAGGATCTACTCAGACAGTTATGTCTCTTTTTGAGTAACCTGGCTCTGATACCACTTGAAAGAAATTGTACCTAATCACCTAGAGGGGGGGGGGTGAATAGGTGACTTAATCTTTTTAAACTTTTTAGGCAGAATTCAGATTATATCACAGAGTTATCACTAATTCTACACAGCAATCACAGCAATCAATCAAGCACACAGTGAACACACATATTTATAGTGGTTCCCCAAGGTTTGGGTACATCCACTTTCCCCCTTCGCCTATCTAGTAGAGTACTAGATTCAGCCAAACTCCTCCACTATCTCAGATCCTCAGATCTTACACTCAGAACCTCAACCAGGTTCCTACAGCTCAGGCCCAAGGCCCTACAACTCTGTCTTCTCCAAAGACCTACACTCAGCTTCTTCACAAAGCCTACACTCAGCAACAACAGGCCTACACTCAGCCACAACAGGCCTACACTCAGAGATAAGAATCTCCTACACTCAGGCACACAGGCCCTACCACTCAGCCTTTATAATTACAGGCTTACAAACTCAGATCCCTAAGGATCCTACAATAAAATAAGAATACAAAGTGTATATACCTACAACTCTGAATAGAGAGATGAGTTGATAGGTTCTTGATGAGTTCTTGGAAGAACTCTGCTGAGATCAATCTGACTTGGCTTTCTTCAAAGCTTCTTGAATGTAGAACACAATAGGATTGATCTCCTCTGCAGCTGATCTTTGATCTCTGCAACTTAAGATTCAGAACAAGGTCAGAATCCTTCTTCACAGCCTGGTTCCAACAGATATCTTCTTAGATGGACCTCTCTCTCCAACTACTTAGATCTCCACTTGATTCTTCAATCAATAGTTAGATCTTCTTTTCTTTTTCAATTACTTGATCATCTTTTTCTGTAGACAGTATAAGCCTATATATAGGCCTTCTTCATGGTGACCGGCTGGTCGGTTCCTAACTGATTTCTGACAACTCTGACAGGTGTAGTAGACCGGCTGGAATGGCAGCTGTCAAGTCATCCAGTCAGTTCTTGAAATAACTGTAACTGTCTGAAAGTGTCGAGACAGTCTGTCTTTATGTGTCGACACTTATAGACCAAGTGTCGACACAAGTAGACTAAGTGTCGACACTAGCCTTCAAGGTGTCGACACAACTCCTTTTGTTGTAGAATTCACTTCTCGACACAGCTTCTTCATCATGTGTCGACACTGATATTGTGTGTCGACACAAGTCCTTGTCCTTCAGTACATTGCTGAATTCTTGTAAGTGTCGACACAACTCCTTTGTGTCGACACATCTTCTTGTGTTGAACTTGTTCAGTGTCGACACTTATTCTTGTGTCGACACATGTCTTCTATGTTGATACTTGCTGAGTGTCGACACAGCTCCTTGTGTCGACACATTCTTCTTCTGTTGAGACTTTTGCTGAGTGTCGACACATCTCCTTTGTGTCGACACTTGAACTTAGAAATTTTGTTGAACATTGCTAAGTGTCGACACAGCTCCTTGTGTCGACACTTTCTTCATGTACTGAGTCTTCTGCTGAGTGTCGACACATTCTTTCTAGTGTCGACACTTGTACTTAGACTCTGCTGACTTTTGTTGAGTGTCGACACAGCCTCCAAGTGTCGACACTTTCAGATGTAGACACAGTTCCTATGGGTGTCGACACAACTGCTAAGTGTCGACACTGCTTCACTGCACTTTTCTTCATTGAGTGTCGACACAGATCCTTGTGTCGACACTTTCTGTCTGGTGTCGACTCTGCATCCCTGGTGTCGACACAAGTACTCCAAGTGTCGACACTGCTTGCCTGGGTGTCGACACAAGTCTTCTTAAGTGTCGACACTTTCCCTCTGAGTGTCGACACATGAACTTAGAATCTTTTCTGCTTTCCCTGCAAATACTTAACCTGCACAACTAAACTCAAAACACATCAAATATATTATGATGTATATCATTGAGTAGGGTGAGACTTCTTCAAATCAGGTACATTTAGACCAATGTACCCAACAATATACTAAGCTTTAGGTATTGGATTTGAGAACTTAGGTTTGATCGATTAATCTAAACTAGGTTGGTCAACCCTCGTGAGAGAAGCGTTCATATTTCAGGAACCCCCCGCGGTAAAGGTATTTCGCTAAAAAAAGCTCGGGTTTTCTTTTCCTTTGGTTATTCTCATCCTGAGGTGATTTAAGATCTAGTGCTAGCATTTTAATCATAGTCTAAATCTTCTTTTTAATTGCAATCTATTTTTTTCTTAGTTAAAAATAAATCCAAAAATCATTTGATAAGATAATAGTAGTTTTCTCAAAGTTGAAGTACAACTTTAGTATTTCTACTATCCTATTCTATAACTGATAATGTACACTTTCCCTCATCAGATATAGAATCAAAAACATCTTTCTTTAAAAACATAATTTCTATATCAAGTTTTTGGCGCCATTGTCGGTGAATTTTTGTTGATATTTTGAAAAGAGGAATAACTATTAATTTTATTATTTTTTCACTTTCTGAAAAAACCTTAATGGTGCAACTATATTCTTGGAAAAAGAAGTTTAAGTTATCATCCCAGCATATCTGCCAGTACTAGTGTAAGTCCTTTATCATATAGTGTTGAAACTGAAACTCGGCTTCTTGTGGAGTTAGGGGCTCAATAAGGGGTAACTCCACACTTATTTCTCCCAAAAAACCTCAGTCAACCTAAGGCTTAGAACTAAAGAACAGATCCTGAGTCACAGCGTGGAGGTCCCACCACACACCCGGAAGATCTTAGAGTGTTTCCCCTCCCAAGCCATAGGCTGTGCCGGGCACCTCGTAGGGCACTCGAAGCCAACCAAACATAGCCTGATGAGGAGGAAGCTGAAAGAACTGGGTCCCCTCCAAAGGTGACCTTAAGGATCTGTTTATAGAATTCTAAGTTTGGTCTGCCAATAGCGACATCCCTCCTTTCAGTTTTACTAAATGCAACCCAAATTAGCCAACCAACAACCAGACTCTGTTGTTTGGAAAGACTATTGGCAGACCCTAGGGACCTGCGAGTACTCTTGACGAGTGCTCTCCTGACTAGTGCTCTCCTAACGAGTTCTCCCCCGATGAGTGTTGCCTCGACGAGTGCTGCCCCGATGAGTACTGCCCCGACGAGTGCTCCCCAGACGAGTGCTGCCCCAACGAGTGCTCTCCCGATTAGTGCTTCCTTGACGAGTACAGACCCGAAGAGTGCTTCCCCAATGATTGCTTCCCCGATGAGTGCTACCCCGACGAGTGCTCCCCCGATGATTGCTCCCCCGACGAGAGCTCTCCTAACGAGTGCTGCCCGGCTAGTGCTCTCCTGATGTACTCTCCTGACGAGTGCTATCCTGACGAGTGTTGCCCTAATGAGTGATGCCCTGATGAGTGTTACCTAGACGAGTGCTCTCCCTCCGAGTGCTCCCCCGAAGAGTGTTGCCCCGATGAGTGCTGCCCCGACGAGAGATACCCAGACGAGTGATACCCCTATGAGTGCTCTCCCGATATGTGTTCCCCCGATGAGTGCGCTCCTGATGAGTGATTGCCCGATGAGTGCTGCTCTGATGAGTTCTACCTCGATGAGTGCTGCCCCGACGAGTGCTCGCACAACGAGTACTCCCCCGACGAATGCTGCCCTGACAAGTGCTGCCCTAACAAGTGCTACCCTGATGAGGGCTCTCCCGACAAGTGCTCCCCCGACAACTTCTCTCCCGAAGATTTCTCACTGGATGAGTGCTGGCCCGACGAGTGCTTCCCCGATGAGTGCTGACCTGACAAATGCTACTCCGACGACTGCTCTCTCGACGAGTGCTCCCCCGATTGGTGCTACCTCGACTAGTACTGCTCTGACGAGTACTCTCCTTAATCTCTCAGGATCTCTATGAAATGCATGTTATACACAATCACCATTTTTTTAGCTTAGTACGTGGTTGGAAAAAAATAATGTAGAAACCGTGGTTTGGAGAGATGTTCATTGGACAAAAAGTCACTCCAACACTTGACACCCTCTAGAATTCATGAATATCTGGAGTCGGAGGAAACTCGACACCTCACAGGAGCCTGGCTGAACTGGAGATTTAGGAAACTTCTTGTGTGCCTTTCGATTGCAGAGACCACTCATTTCTTGCCCTGGAACTTGAGAGATCATCCTACCCTGCAAGCTAGTGGAAGCTCGGTCAATGGAACCGTCCCGGGCACTTATTTACAAAACAAGTTTTTTTCAACGTGTCTCCGGAGAGTTCAACCTACCCTACAGGCTAGTGGGAGCCCAGACAGTGGAATCATCTCAAGGCTCTCTTTCCAAAATAAATTTTTCAACGTGTCTATCGAGAGGTCAACCTGCCCTGCCTGCTAGTAGAAGCCCGGTCTACAAAACCATCTATGGGACTTCTTTCCAAAATAACTTTTTTCAATGTGACTCTTAAGATATCAACCTGCCCTATCGGCTAATGGGAGCCTGAATAGCGAAACCATCACGGGGCTTTCTTTCAAAAACAACTTTTTTCAACATGTCTCTCAAGGGGTCAACCTGTCATGCCAGCTAGTGAGAGCCCAGACAGCGGAACAATCTCGGGGACTTCTTTCCAAAACAACTTTTTTCAACATGTCTCCCGAGAGGTCAACCTGCCTTACCGGCTAGTGGGAGCCCAAACATTAAAACCATCTCGGGGACTTCTTTCCAAAATAATATTTTTCTCAACGTGTATCCTGAGAGGTCAACCTGCCCCTGCCGGCCAGTGGGAGCCCGTACAGCGGATGTAACAACCCCATCCATTCATATGGTATATTCTAGAAGGTCCGGCCGGGGCCCCACAATATATACCACAAAACAGGCAGTGAAGGTACATGATGATACCAGAGTAGCGCATCGCACCTATCACAAATCATTCTAGCGGAAGCCTAGACTACAACTTGAACTCCTCATGAATGTCCAAACATAAAACTCCACATTTTATATACTATAGGAATGTCTTACAACAAGTCCAAAGAGTTGGCCTTATGGCCTTACATGGCTTTCAAACAGTGGCCTAAACAAATTGGCGCGCAGGCCGGCCACAAAAGAAAGAAAACACACAACAACACAGATAGCCTTCGAGGGCTAGCAGCAGTAGCAGCAACAACAGCAGGAACATCAACCTCTATGCGTCCCGCTCGGTTCTCCAGCACCTGTACAGGGACAATCCACCCAACGGTGGCAAACAAAAGCAACGGTCAGCGTTCAGCTGACCAAATTATAACGACCCTACCCCTTCTCTCGGGGCAGCGGTATTCTTCCCTGCAGGCATAGCAAATCACAAGTATGACAATATCTATATCATTCAAATGTGATTTCACGCACACAAGCCATCACAACCGTTCGCCACCCGGCCCAACGGTCCGTGCACTCAGGGCACATTCTTGGTGTTCTGGCAAACCTCTTGCCCACCACCGTATCAGGGTCATAACCCAACGGTAAATCTCTTGAGCATTTACTCCATGGCGTGCAGCTGGAGTTAGTCTTCCTACACCGGGATGGCCCGTAGCCCCCCATTGTGTCATGGCGCGCAGGCCGAAGACTCTTGCTATGCGCTCCAATAGACCGTACCTTTTGGTCTCACGTCGGACGGACATAGCGCAGGTCGGATCCTCCACCCCCCGTTGCTCAAATCGCCTTGCCTTCTCCGAGTACAGTGTACTCATGGCTATATCAAAGGCGCGGGTCGGTCTCACCAATCCTGTTCTTGGCATTCAAGCCTGGTCATAAGTCTTACACCCATTTTCTCACAACAACAGCGGGTATTTCTTGGGCACACCAGTACTTCCTGTTACTCTCTTCACAGGTGGACACCGCAAAAGCACAAATGTCAGGGGTCTTTCCTGGCTATCCTGCCAGTACTTCCTGTTACTCGCTTCACAGTTGGACACCCTACGACATCAAGCATCACAAAGGGCATTTCCTGGTCACACCAGTACTTCTTGTTCCTCAATCACAGGTTGGACCCAAAAACATCACATGGCTATTTTCCTGGGCTACCACCCCAGTACTTCCTGCTACTCCTTTTCGCAGGCATAACCCGTTGACTCCTCAAACTACACGTTATCACGGAGTCTTCTCCGGTTCGTATGCAACATCACCAATCTAGACCAACCTGTCCAGATGGGCTTCACACAGCATGCCTATTCCGTACTCCATTTCCGAATCTATATGCTAACAAAGGGGATTTCAAGCATCCACCCAAAGATTTCCAAAATTAGCCACCTCTTGGTGGGGGAAATCACAATGCTATGCCAAAAAGAAAGCCTTCACATGGCTAGGAAGAAAAGTCATTACCCTTGACGACCGCTTCGGTGCCATGACCTCAAAGCTTGCTTGCAAGACTCGCAAGAGCGTTTCCTCCGCAACGACGGCTTCGGATTTCTCGTCGGTAAACCGCAGCACTACCAGCAGCAGCTCCCTTTCCCTCTTCCTCCTCCTTTCTCTCTCTCTTTCTCTCTTAACTTGAAGAAAGCTTAAGGCCAAATAAAAATGAGAATCAGTTCTCAGTTTTCGGCCTTTAAGAAAAAGAGGAAGAAGCTTCAGCCCTTGGATCCCAGCTGAAGGAATGGACGGCCACGATTCTGCCAAAAACACTGATTTTGACCCGACACGGCCTCTGACACGGCCGTCTCCCCGGCCGTGTGCCTCAAGCGGTGGTCAACCGACTTATCCAAACCAGTGACACGCCCATGGGACACGCCCGTGTCATGGGCCGTGTCACCAACACGCCGTCAGACACGCCCGTGTCTGTGGCCGTGTGCCTGGGCGAAAAAAATCCCAAAACATCCCGAGACTTCACACGGCCTGTGACACGCCCGTGTCCTAGGCCGTGTGCCCTAACACGGCACAAAGACACGCCCTGTCAAAATCCTTCGGCGGGATGAGTTCGTCGACCCGATTTGACACGCCCTGTGACACGCCCGTGTCACAGGCCATGTGCAACTTCTCGACACTCGACACCCACGTCTCGACACTCGACGATCGTCGAGCAAAAGTCGTCGAGCACACGACACGGACTTGGACACGCCCGTGTCCTGGGCCGTGTGCCTCCTCTCAACACATCGTCGAGTGAAAAATCGTCGAGACAAAGCCCGATCGTCGACACAACCTCGACACGCCCTGCGACACGCCCGTGTCGCAGGCCGTGTCCTTTGACACGCCCTGGGACACGCCCGTGTCCCAGGCCGTGTCACCCAAAAATTTCCATTTCCGAAATTTGGACTGTTACAATCCTCCCCTCCTACAGGAAATTCCGTCCTCGAAATTCAGACACAGGAAAGGCAACAAAAAACAGCAAGAAATATGTTAAAACATACAAACGGTTATGTTACAACATCCTCTCTCTCAAGATTACAAAAACAGCTCAGGGAACTCTTCGCGCATGGTTTGCTCTCGCTCCCATGACAGCTCTTCACGGTCGCAGTTGTCCCACCGGACTTTTACCATGCCGACCATCTTGTTCCGCAACTGTTTCTCGGCTCGATCTTCGATCTGAATTGGTCTAACTTTCGTTGTTAGCCCATACTCCAACGACACATGATCATTCGCAATCACTTGAGCTGGATCTGTCACGGCCTTCCGAAGCACCGAGATGTGAAAGACATCATGTAATCCACTTAAATCTGCCGACAGAGCTAGTCGATAAGCCACTTCGCCAACTCGCTCAACCACTTCAAAAGGACCCAAATATCTTGGACTCAACTTTTTCAATCGTCGAATCCTGGAGACACCTTTGAATGGCTTGATCTTCAAGTAGACCCAATCGCCAACCGTAAACTCCACATTCCGGTGCTTGGCGTTGTAGTACTTCGCTTGTCGATCTTGAGCAATAAGCAATCTCTCTCGAATAGTCCGTATGGTTGAGTTTGCTTCCTCAACCTCATTTGGTTTAACAACCCGAGCTTCGCCCGCTTCTACCCAAGCCAAGGGAGTACGACACTTCCTTCCATATAGAGCTTCATATGGTGCCATCCCAATGCTCGCCTGGTAGCTGTTATTATATGCAAACTCTACCATATAGAGATGATCTTCCCATCTCTTTCCTAAGTCAAGGGCGCACATTCGGAGCATGTCCTCCATTGTTCTGTTGGTACATTCAGTTTGGCCATCCGTTTGGGGATGAAAGGCCGTACTGAAAGTCAACTTCGTGCTCAACAGTCGGTGAACTAGCCTCCAATCATTTGACGTGAACCGCCCATATCGATCACTTACGATGCTCCGAGGAACACCGTGAAGCTGCACAATTTGGTCCACATATAACTTTGCCAAATATTCAACTGAATCATCCCGTCTGTTCGGGAGAAAATGTGCTACTTTCGTTAGCCGGTCCACAATGACCCAAATGGAATCATTTTCTCGCTGCGATCTTGGCAACTCATGCACAAAATCCATGGAAATATCATCAAATTTCCACTCTGGGATTGGCAGTGACTTTAGATAACCGCCCGGCTTTTGGCATTCCGCCTTCACCATCGCACATGTTTGACATTTGGCTACATAAAGGGCAACATCTTTCTTGAGCCCTGGCCACCAGAAAAGTTTCTTCATATCGTTGAACATCTTTGTGCTCCCGGGGTGAATGGAATACTTTGTATAATGCGCTTCATACATTAGTTCTTCCCTCAACTTCCCCACATTTGGGACGCACAAACGGCCTTCTTTTCGCAAAAGACCGTCAATCCAGGTGAAGTTGCCCTCTGGCCCTTCACTCACATAGCGTAAGAGATCTTCATCCAACTCCGTTGCCCGTCAAACTCGGTCCGCAAGGTCACATTGCACATCGGTCCAGTTCAAACATGCAGTGGCAGTGGAATTCTTGTCAACACAATAGATCTCCAATGCCTCCAGCTCCTGGATAAGACGTTCATCATGCCTTTGCAACCAATTCGCTCTAGCCGGAACCCGCTGACTCAAGGCATCCGCGACAACGTTCCCCTTTCCGGGCGTATAGTGAATCTCGAAAGTGTAGTCCCCAAGGAACTCCAACCACCTTCGTTGTCGCATGTTCAAGTCTTTCTGCTCCAAAAGATACTTTAGGCTCTTATGATCGGTATAGATCTCCACCTTCACTCCATAAAGGTAGTGTCGCCACAACTTGAGTGCAAAAATCACCGCCGCTAGTTCCAAATCATGGACGGGATAATTTCGCTCGTGAACCTTCAGCTGGCGTGAGACATAAGCAATCACCTTTCCATTCTGCAGAAGAACGTAGCCTAAGCCACTCCCTGAGGCATCACTATAAATCACAAATCCGTCGGTTCCACTGGGCGAAGACAACACCGGCGTCGTGGTCAACCGAATTTTCAGCTCGTCAAAAGCTCGTGCGCACTCTGGCGTCCAAACGAACTTCTGATCTTTTCGCGTCAAGGTGGTTAGTGGCAAAGCTATCCGTGAGAAAATTTCCACAAATCTTCTATAGTAGCCCGCAAGTCCAAGGAAACTTCGGACCTCGGCCACGGAAGACAAGATTGGCCACTCCTGTATGGCCCTTATCTTCGCTGGATCTACTGCAATGCCCGCTCCACTCACCACATGGCCCAAAAATGCCACTAACGATAGCTAAAACTCGCACTTCGAGAACTTGGCATAGAGCTGATTTTGCCTCAACGTGTTCAACAACAACCGCAAGTGAATCTCATGTTCAGCTTCCGACTTTGAGTACACCAGGATGTCAACAATGAACACAATCACAAACAGATCCAGGTACTCACGAAAAATACGGTGCATCAGATCCATAAACACCGAGGGCGCATTGCACAGGCCAAATGGCATGACTGTGAACTCATAGTGCCCATAACGTGTTCCAAATGCGGTTTTGGGAATGTCACCTTCCCGAATTCTTAACTGGTAATAACCAGATTTCAGGTCCAACTTCGAATAGACGGTCGAGCCCACCAGCTGATCGAATAACTCATCCATCCGGGGTATCGGATACTTATTCTTCTCGGTCAGCTTATTCAGTTCACGGTAATCGATACACAACCGCAACCCACCGTCTTTCTTCTTTACAAAAAGCACAGGGGCGCTCCAAGGTGACATACTTGGGCGTATATAACCTTGCTCCAACATTTCTTGGAGTTGAACCTTCAATTCAGCCATCTCTTTTGGCGCAACGCGATATGGCGAGCGGGCCACAGGTTTCGCACCTAGCACCAACTCAATTGTGAAGTCAATCTCTCGCTGGGGTGGTAGCCCAGGGAGATCCGTGGAAACACATCTGTAAATTCTGCCACAATAGGAACCTCACACACACTGGCCTTAGGCTCAACACCCTGAATTAGTGCAAAGTAACATTCCGCACCCTTCCGAACAGCCTTGACTACCTGGAGTGCAGACATCAATGTCCCGCCCACTCCTCGCATACTCGCGAACTTTGTCTCCTGTTCGGTATTCTGGCCCAACGTGATTTCTTTGGACTGGCAATCAATCATAGCATGCTGCTCCGCAAGCCAATCCATCCCAAAAATCACGTCGAATTCCGATATTGGCAAAACAAATGCAGTTAAACGAAAATCCCGACTTCCTAACTGAACCGCCACATCGCAAGCTTGATCCGCAAGCATCCAACAGCCATTCGGCAACACCACTCTGACGCTATCTGTCTTTGCACGACAGGGTATCCCAAGCCGCATAATAAACTCACTAGACAGAAAAGAATGCGATGCACCTGTATCAAATAGTGCTCGCGCCAGCGTGTCCCGAATCATAACAAAGCCTATGACAAACATGTCACACATACAAACCACAAACATAGGGTACTAAGGAAAGCATACAAACCAAAGCATATGCAAAACTAAACTCATACCTATGACCACGTCACTCTGCTTGATGGCCTCTTGCAGGCCAAGATTGTAGACCCGGGGTCGCGCCTGCGAGGCAGAGGAATCCACCACCGCCTTTCCTTTTTCCGCATAAGATGATCTCGTCTTCTTTTCACCCTTTGGCGGCATCCGACAATCGCGCGCAATATGCCCCATGCGGCCACAATTGAAGCAGACCCGAGTATCTGGCTTGGAGGTAGCCCCTGATGTTGCTCCCGTTGCCACGGATGAAGGAGCTTGTCCACTAGGCTTGGACTTCTTGCCCCATCTCTTCTTATAAAATGGTTTCCCCGATCGGGGCGCCTTCCACTCCGGTTGCGTCCCAGCCAAAGCTCTCTTCCCTTGCACCCTTTTCATATCCTTCTCCAGCGCACTCGTAGTGTCAACCAATGCTTGAAAACCTTGGTTCACAGAACTTGACACAAGGAACCTCATCTCGTCCCTCAGTCCTTCATAAAACCTGTTGGTCTTCCTCTGTCCATCAGCAAATATCGAACCCGCATACCGCCCCAAGCGAGTAAATTCATGCAAGTATGCGTCAACACTGCCATCACCTTGTGTTAACCGTTGGAATTCATTTTCCATGGCTATCCGCTGAGCCGCAGGAAGGTGCTTCGCAAGGAAGAGCCGGGAGAATTCTTCCATCGATACTTGGGTTAACGGACAACCCGCCAAGTGATGCAACTCCATCTCATCCCACCATAACCGAGCTTCTCCTTCAAGCAAAAAGGTCACTAAAGTAACTTTCTGATGCTCCGCCGTTCCTATCGCCGTCATCACTCGCTTGACGCGCGATAGCCAATCCTCAGCCTGAGTCGGAGTTCCCGCTCCCGAAAACGTAGGCGGATGGAAACTCCTAAACCGTGTTAGTTTCTTCTCAGCCGCTCGAGGAGCCAAATCCACGATAGGTTTAGGCCTTGCCGCCACCTGTTCTGGCCTCACAGCCGCTTGCTCCTGCCTAAGGGGCTGGCCTTGGATCATGGTAAATAAGGCCTCCGCAACTAAATGCACATGCTCCGCAGACGGTGGAGGTGTAGGCACCGCGGCTGGTGCCGTACTTTCATCAGAACGCTGGGACTCAGACGGCCCAGCTCCACTTCGTGTCACCTAAAGGTGGACAAGACACACTCATTAGCAGTCGTACCCAAGCAAGCAACACAAAAGAAGAACACGC
The DNA here is from genome assembly GCA_039583875.1 of Platanthera guangdongensis. Taxonomy (NCBI): domain Eukaryota; kingdom Viridiplantae; phylum Streptophyta; class Magnoliopsida; order Asparagales; family Orchidaceae; genus Platanthera; species Platanthera guangdongensis. The sequence continues at coordinate 70,302,623 of CM077147.1, forward strand.
AGGTTCCTCAAACACATCAAGTTTGCATTCCTATCATGGACATTCAGGAGTTCATTCGTAGACTTTGGTTTGCACAAACACGTGCTCGCCACCCCACAAAAGAAGTCGGCCACGACGTCGAGAGGGAAAGACCAAGACAACCAATACCAAAAATGTAACAACCCCATCCGTTCATATGGTATATTCTAGAAGGTCCGGCCGGGGCCCCACAGTATATACAACAAAACAGGCGGTGAAGGTACAGGATGATACCAGAGTAGCGCATCGCACCTATCACAAATCATTCTAGCGGAAGCCTAGACTACAACTTAAACTCCTCATGAATGTCCAAACATAAAACTCCACATTTTATATACTATAGGAATGTCTTAAAACAAGTCCAAAGAGTTGGCCTTATGGCCTTACATGGCTTTCAAACAGTGGCCTAAACAAATTGGCGCGCAGGCCGGGCACAAAAGAAAGAAAACACACAACAACACAGATAGCCTTCGAGGGCTAGCAGCAGTAGCAGCAACAACAGCAGGAACATCAACCTCTATGCGTCCCGCTCGGCTCTACAACACCTGTACAGGGACAATCCACCCAACGGTGGCAAACAAAAGCAACGGTCAGCGTTCAGCTGACCAAATTATAACGACCCTACCCCTTCTCTCGGGACAGCGGTATTCTTCCCTGCAGGCATAGCAAATCACAAGTATGGCAATATCTATATCATTCAAATGTGATTTCACTCACACAAGCCATCACAACCGTTCGCCACCCGGCCCAACGGTCCGTGCACTCAGGGCACATTCTTGGTGTTCTGGCAAACCTCTTGCCCACCACCGTATCAGGGTCATAACCCAACGGTAAATCTCTTGAGCATTTACTCCATGGCGTGCAGCTGGAGTTAGTCTTCCTACACCGGGATGGCCCGTAGCCCCCCATTGTGTCATGGCGCGCAGGCCGAAGACTCTTGCTATGCGCTCCAACAGACCGTACCTTTTGGTCTCACGTCGGACGGACATAGCGCAGGTCGGATCCTCCACCCCCCGTTGCTCAAATCGCCTTGCCTTCTCCGAGTACAGCGTACTCATGGCTATATCAAAGGCGCGGGTCGGTCTCACCAATCTTGTTCTTGGCATTCAAGCCCGGGCATAAGTCTTACACCCATTTTCTCACAACAACTGCGGGTCTTTCCTGAGCACACCAGTACTTCCTGTTACTCTCTTCACAGGTGGACACCGCAAAAGCACAAATGTCACGGGTCTTTCCTGGCTATCGTGCCAGTACTTCCTGTTACTCGCTTCACTGGTGGACACCCTACGACATCAAGCATCACAAAGGGCATTTCCTGGTCACATCAGTACTTCCTGTGCCTCAATTACAGGTTGGACCCAAAAACATCACATGGCTATTTTCCTGGGCTACCACCCCAGTACTTCCTGCTACTCCTTTTTGCAGGCATAACCCGTTGACTCCTCAAACTACATGTTATCACGGAGTCTTCTCCGGTTCGTATGCAACATCACCAATCTAGACCAACATGTCCAGATGGGATTCACACGGCATGCCTATTCCGTACTCCATTTCCGGATCTATATGCTAACAAAGGGGATTTCAAGCATCCACACAAAGATTTCCAAAATCAGCCACCTCTTGGTGGGGGAAATCACAAAGCTATGCCAAAAAGAAAGCCTTCACATGGCTAGGAAGAAAAGTCATTACCCTTGACGACTGCTTCGGTGCCATGACCTCAAAGCTTGCTTGCAAGACTCGCAAGAGCGTTTCCTCCGCAACGACGGCTTCGGATTTCTCGTCGGTAAACCGCAGCACTACCAGCAGCAGCCCCCTTTCCCTCTTCCTCCTCCTTTCTCTCTCTCTTTCTCTCTTAACTTGAAGAAAGCTTAAGGCCAAATAAAAATGAGAATCACTTCTCAGTTTTCGGCCTTTAAGAAAAACAGGAAGAAGCTTCAGCCCTTGGATCCCAGCTGAAGGAATGGACGGCCACGATTCTGCCAAAAACACTGATTTTGACCCGACACGGCCTCTGACATGGCCGTGTGCCCGGCCGTGTGCCTCAATCGGTGGTCAACCGACTTATCCAAACCAGTGACACGCCCATGGGACACGCCCGTGTCATGGGCCGTATCACCAACACGCCGTCAGACACGCCCGTGTCTGTGGCCGTGTGCCTGGGCGAAAAAATCCCAAAACATCCCGAGACTTCACACGGCCTGTGACAGGCCCGTGTCCCAGGCCGTGTGCCCTGACACGGCACAAAGACATGCCCTGTCAAAATCCTTCGGCGGGCTGAGTTCGTCGACCCGATTTGACACGCCCAGTGACACACCCGTGTCACAGGCCGTGTGCAACTTCTCGACACTCGACACCCACGTCTTGACACTCGATGATCGTCGAGCAAAAGTCGTCGAGCACACGACACGGCCTTGGACACGCCCGTGTCCTGGGCCGTGCGCCTCCTCTCGACACATCGTCGAGTGAAAAATCGTCGAGACAAAGCCCGATCGTCGACATAACCTCGACACGCCCTGCGACACGCCCGTGTCGCAGGCCGTGTCCTTGGACACGCCCTGGGACACGCCCGTGTCCCAGGCCGTGTCACCCAAAAATTTCCGTTTCCGAAATTTGGACTGTTACAGCGGAACCATCTTGGGGATTTCTTTCCAAAACAAATTTTTTTCAACGTGTCTCTCGAGGGGTCAACCTGCCCTGTCGGCTAGTGGGAGCCAGAACAGCAGAACCATCTTGGGGACTTCTTTGCAAATCTACTTTTTTCAACATATCTCCTGAGAAGTCAACCAGCCCTGCCGGCTAGTGGGACCTCGGAAAGCAGAACTATCTCGGGGACTTCTTTCCAAAACAACTTTTTTCAACATTTCTCCCAAGAGGTCAACCTGCCCTGCCGGCTAGTGGGAGCTCAGTCAGTGGAACCATCTTGGGAACTTCTTTCCAAAACAACTCTTTTTCAACGTGTCACCCGAGGGGTCAACCTGCCCTGCCGTCTAGTGGGAACCAAGACAACAGAACCATCTTAGGGTTTTCTTTCCAAAATAATTTTTTTCAACGTGTCTCCCGAGAGTTCAACCTTCCCTGCCTACCAGTGGGTGCCTAGACAGCAGAACCATATCGGGGATTAATTTCCAAAACAACTTTTCTCAACGTTTCTCCCGAGAGGTCAACCTGCCCTGCTAGGCAGTGGGCTCCCAGACATCGGAACCATCTCAGGGATTTCTTTCAAAAACAACTTTATTCAACATGTCTCCCGAGAGATCAATATGCCCTGCCAGCCAGTGCGAGCCCAGACAGCGGAACCATCTCAGGGATTTCTTTCCAAAATAACTTTTTTTAACGTGTCTATCGAGAGGTAAACCTGCCATGTCGACTAGTGAGAGCCCGGTCAACGGAACCATCTCGGGGACTTCTTTCCAAAATAACCTTTTTCAACATGTCACCCGAGAGGTCAACCTGCTCTGTCGGGTAGTGGGAGCCTATCTCGGGGACTTCTTTCCAAAACAACTTTTTTTCAACATGTCTCCCGAGAGGACAACCTGCCCTGCCGGCTAGTGGGAGCCGACAGCGGAACCATCCCGGGGCTTTTCAACCAACATCAATAACTTCTAACTTCAATTTGTTGGGAACTTATTGATATAGTGCTATATGGCCTAGCCGATTAGGTATAAAGTTCTTTACAAAAAATTACTCACTGACACAAGGCTCCTTTAGGACGCTTACTTCTATGGGCCACTCCCTTCATACTATCCTACCATATCTACCCTGCTCATGCTCTCCAACACCTTTTCCACTTCCTCTGCATCTTTCTTCCAAGAGATAGTGTTGATGACCGTGACATAACACTATCATGCCACATTGGGGTCTCCCCGGATTCAGAACTGGACTCCACCATTGCTGAACTTGAGGCACTGGTGGAAAGATGAAAGAACACAACAAAAGGCACTAATGCGGGGTCACCCAAAGATGGAATTGTAGCTGCTAGGGTGTCCACGATGACGAATCGACAATTTTGGTGTTGCCACCCTAAGGTGACATGAAGTCCAACCCCTTCTTCTACCTCCTTCCACTCCCCTAAGAATCCAAACAATGGCATATCTGAGGCAAGCATCCTCCTGGCCTCTACCTTCATCTCATTGAAGTCCTTCTTCGAGATCATATTCACGAAACTCCCATTATCAACCAGTATCCTGGAGATCGTGAAGTTATCGATGTCCGTTTGTATCACCAAGGCATCACAGAACGGGTCCTTATGGTATAACAAATCCTTCGATGAGAAGGTGATCCTGTTCATGGGGTCGGGTTTGAGACGTTGAAGAGATGCTCTCATGGAACATTATATGCAGGCTCCCCTTACAGGTGGCCTCGACCCCCACTTCCTTGTGGATCACCTCGATCCCTCCTTATCCTCCTACATTAGACAAATTCTTCCATCTATCCTCCTCTTCCACCCCAAGTGGAACCTCCTTGATCCGCACTTCATGTTATTATTATTGATGCTGACCCGGACCTGTCACCCTCCTTATTTCTAGGAACTCCGGGCAGGTGGCTGTTGCGTGACCTTCCTCCTAATGGAAATCACAGTAGGGCTACACCACCCTGCCCCCTCTCTCCCTCCTGCACGATTACTTCTTTCTCTTCGAGTAATCATCATAGCCTGCTGTGGTGGGGGTAGGGGTGGCCTTGTCCCTTGACTCCATGCATAGGGTTAAACCATCCCCGCGCCTCAGGGTAATTCCCCTAATCATGAAATCCTACTCCTTGGCCCTGATCGGGCCCTCATTGCTATCTCTAGGCCAACCAGTTGTTCGGCTCCTACCGACCCCTTCCATGTTGCTGCCCATGGAACCCTTACCCCCTATGATCATACCTTATCCTTGCCTCGTACTATCGGCCTCCTCCCTGCTCCTTCACTTCTTCTCCTCCCAACCTTACCAACTTAATGACAAAAGTCGGCTTTGCTGCCACTCCATCTAACCCCTCCGCTACCCTCTCCATCAACTCCTCGAAAGATAATGGTGTCTTCCGCTTTAATGCCACCCTAAAGAACACCTCACGAAGTCCAAGTGTGAAGGCTAGCATCAAGATATACCCTGACACATCTTGGAGTTGGAGAACCTCATCATGGAACCTATCCACATAGCTTTCCAAAGTCTCCTCCACTCTCTACTTGATTGAAAACAGGAACTCCGCTCCCTTCTTCCACTTCTCCGAAGTTGAGAACCTCAATAGGAACCCCCAATGCAGGTCTTCGAGGAAATAACTCGAGCTGGTGGGAAGCTGGTGGAACCAGCCCCTTGCCTTGTCCTTGAAAGAGATGGCAAGAGACGACACTTGAAAGCATCCAACATCTGCGTAATAGAGACTGCATACTCAAACCACTGGACATGCAGGGCAGGGTCATCCGTGCCGGTATAGTAGAGCATCTATAGATCTCTGAAACCCTCTGTAACTGGAGCCGAGACAACAAAATTGCTGAAGGGACTCCCCCCTGCGAGGCGAGTGGGGTGATCTCGTGTCATCAACTCGCTGGCCCGGCCAGCACTTGCCGAGCCAGGGAATATCTCTCGCCCAACGAGATCATGCTCGCTTACCTCACCCTCCTTTTATTTCCCGTGCTTCTTGACTGAGGTGTTCTCGCCTAGTATTGGTGGCGCGACCGTCGGGATGGATGGTGCTGAGCGCTTGCCAAGTGTGGCGAATGCATAATGTATGGTCTCCAAGATTTCCCTCTTGATGTCTTCAAACATTCGTAAGGTGGTCAAAGTCGGTGGAGGCAGCGAGTCCTCCCGCACTACCCCTTGTCCTTTACCTCTAGTCATGGAACTTTCTTAGGATTCTTCTGTGCTAGTTACTCTCCACGCTAACCGCACCGAAGTGTTGAAATCGAAACTTGGATTCTTGTGGATTTCAGGGCCCAATAAGGGGTAACCTCACACTTACTTCTCCCATGAAAGCTCACTCGACCTAAGGCTTAGAACTATAGAACAGATCGTGAGTGAAAGTGATACCTAAGATACTAATGGAAAGTGAGGGATTGATCTAACTAACTCTAGAGGGGGTGGGGTGAATATTGTATTTTAAAAACTTTAAGTTGTTTTTATAGCGGATTAAAATAGGTGATACTTATAAATATAAGAAAAGAAATATCACATAACAGTAAATAAAAAGTAGAGTACAACCAAACGACACAAGAAAATTTATAGTGGTTCCCAAATAAACCTGGGTACATCCACTCTTCTACCACCCTGGTAGGAATCCACTACAGGTTTTTGATCAGGTGCCCTGCCACTACAGGTTTTTTTCAGGTGCCATGTGACCATATATTTTAGATCAGGTGCCCTGTCTCCACAAGATCTATTTTCTAATGGAGATCTAGCAAGTCTTTGGGCTTTTAATCAGGTGCCCAAAAACCAAACCAAGTCTTTTGATCAGGAGACTTGAGAATCAAAGTATCTAACTTTCGAAGCGAGTTTTAACCATGTACACATTGAAAGAAAATAAAATATGTTGTCTTATCTGTCTCAATCCTCTGAGAAGAATAGTGGATTAGTTGATGTTGTCAAAGCTCCCCCTAAGTTATAGAAATCTGTTCAGGAGAGGAAACTTTGTTTCGGGGTGTATGCTTTCAAAGATGAACACTTCTTCTTCCAGTAAATGTCTCTGAGAGATTGAACTTTGAGTCTCAGATTGAATATTGTGTTATTAGAAGAAAAAGGATTAAAGAAGAAGATGATGAACAAGATGTTCTTTGTATCTATTTTTGTTCTCTGGTTGCAGATGTTCTCTGCTTTCTTCTTCCGACTAACTGTTATTCTTATTCTGGACTGTAAGACTGGGCAATCTTCTGAAAATTTCTTTCTTTTATATTGATTGCTGGTTTGAAATTTGAATTCCTTGAAGTCCTCTGCATATTTTCAGGGAATTTGGAACATCTGTTTTTGTCTTCAATGTACTTCCCTAACTGTCGCAGTAAATATGGTAGAATAATAACTATATGAATTCCACAATTAATGCTGCCAAAAAATGGCTATATTCTTGAGAATATTAAACAATAATTATAACAGTATTACTGTCTTAATATTTGTAATTAAACTCCTTTAGTCGATCTGAGAAACTACAGAGAAGTTTTGTCGAGCAGTACCTGGATGGGGTTAGTCGAACTCAGTAAAGTTTTCGTCGACCGGAGCTCCAAGTTCGTCGAGCTGATAATTATCCTTCATCGAGCCGAGCTCCAAGATCATCGAACATAAAATATTCTTGCCAATATGAGCTCCAAGTTCGTCGAGCTGAGAAGGAACTTCATCGAGTTGAGATTCTGATATAAGCTCACAGTTCATTGATCTCAGCTGGACTTTCGTCGAGCTCAACTCAGAGAAGGAACTCTGAGTTCGTCGATCTGAGATTGACGATCATCGAGCTGAGTTCAGCTATCGTCGAACAACTTTTCTACAATCTTAAAAATTACCTTGTCTCTTAAGTATTGAGTCTCTGAAGTCCTCTGAAGATAGGTTTCAGTAATCTAACCTTATTTCATTGAACTTAACCCTGAAACTTACTTATGCCCCTTGACTATTCATGGTGCTTAATCAATCCTAGAAGTGAACATAGCACAAATCACAAGTAGGTTTCCAACACTGAGTCACAGTATAGAGGTCCCACCACACACCCGGAAGATCTTAGAGCACTTCCCCTCCAAAGCCAGAAGTTGTGTTGGGCACCTTGGAGGGCCTTGAAGGCAACCAAAAATAGCCTGAGGAGGAGGAAGCCAAAAAACTGGATCCACTCCAAATATGCCCTTAAGGATCTATTTATAAAATTCTAAGTTTAGTCTGCCAATAGTGCCATCCCACCTTTTGTTTTTACTAAATGCAACCAAAATTGGCCTGCCCACAACCAGACTCCGCTTTCTGAAAGACTATTGGCAGACCCTAGGGACCTACGAGTACTCTCGATGAGTGCTCCCCTGACAAGTACTATCCTGACGAGTGCTCTACTAACGAGTGCTCCCCTGACTAGTGCTTTACTAACCAGTGCTACCCGATGAGTGCTGCCCCGAAAAGTGCTACCCCGACGAGTGCTCTCCCGACGAGTGCTGCCCCGACAAGTGCTCTCCCGATGAGTTCTCCCCTAATGAGTGCTGCCCCAACGAGTGCTGCACCGACGAGTGCTCCCCGGACGAGTGCTCCCCCGACGAGTGCTCTCCCGACGAGTGCTCTCCGGATGTGTGCTACATTAATGAGTGCTCTCTTGACGAGTGCTCTCCAAAAGAGTGCTCTCCTAACGAGTGCTCTCCAGACGAGTGTTGCCCCGACGAGTGCTGCCCCGATGAGTGCTGCCCCGATGAGTGTTGCCCCAATAAGTGCTACCCCGACGAGTGCTCTCTTGATAAGTGCTCCCCCGAAGAGTACTACCTCGATGAGTGCTGCCCCGACGAGTGTTACCCCGAAGAGTGCTCTCCCGATGAGTGCTCCCCCGACGAGTGCACTCCAAACAAGTGCAACCCCGACGAGTGATCCCTCGAGGAGTGATCCCTTGACGAGTGCTCTCCCTACGAGTGATCCCCCGACGAGTGCTACCCTGACGATTGTTGCCCAAACGAGTGATGGCCTTAATCTCATAGGATCTCGATGAATTACGGGTTATACATATTGACCTTAAGAAGTGTTGGGTCCATTGATCACAATGTATCAGATTTGAAGAGGGCCTATAAGACAATGGTATACACAATTGTATTTGATACATGCTCTAAGTCCTATGTATTCAGTTTTCTCTTTGTTCACTATTTAAACAAGTTGTCTAAGCAACAATTATGGGTGGACACGACAGGATCCTGAAAAGGCTGAAATCTGCCTAAGTCCAGATGTATTGAGTGAAGGTAGTTCGCTCAATGCCATATGGCTTTAAGCATTGAGTAAAGCCCAGGTAGTCAAAGCCTCAGCATTGTTAAAGTATAAATCTAGTTATGTCCAAAAGCATTGAGTGAAGGCAGTTCACTCAACTCCTAGAGCCAGAAGCATTGAGTAAAGCTAAGAAAGTCAAAGCCAAAGAGAACTTGATAAGATTTCTGGCTAAGTCTAGAGGTGTTGAGTGAAGGCAGTTCACTTAACGCCCTAAAGAGAAAGCATTGACAGAACACTGTTTAGTCAGAGCCACAAGGTTGATGGACTTGGAAATCTCTCAAAGGACAAATGCGTTGAGTGAAGACAACTCACTCAATGCCTATTCATCAGAAAATCTGTGTAAGTACAGAACATTGAGTGAAAGAAGTTCACTCAACGCCTCTTCAATAAAACATGCAAATGCAAAAAGCGTTGAGTGAAGACAACTCACTCAACGCCTTAATACAGATAAAATCAACCAAGTCCAGATGCGTTGAGTGATGAAGACACACTCAATTCCTAGTCTGTTAGACTATAAATGTCGATATTTGTTGAATGATGAATGATCACTCAACGTCCGGTGGTGCAGAATTCTTCCTAAGCGGTTTGGCATTGAGTGACATGTCTTCACTCAATGCCTATGCAGAATTATCTGTATTTGGCTAAGTACACAGGTGCTGAGTTATGATGACATCAACAAAAATTCAAATGTTGCGGGAATGGAACAGTAGACGATAAATGGCACCGCTTGCCTATTGTATAATAATTAATGCAAAAGAGATATTGCATCTATCAAATCCAGGTGGTCCCACTTGTCAAAGAGCCGTTGGGCGGCGGGATACAAAAGTGGTATTCCAAGGAAGAAAAAAATAACATTTAGAAATCCAGAGCTTCATCTTCTTCCTCTGAAAAAAGTTATTGAGCTTAAATAAATCACTTTAGCTGTTGATCTGAAAGTTCAAGAAAGTTAGTTGTTGTTATTCACACCTTTAACAACAAGATCTGGGAGTTATCTCTTTGAGTTAGAAGGAGGAATAGAGCAAGCACTAGCTGTAGTTACTTCAGAGCTCAAGCAGTACATTCTTGAAGACTCATTCCTGGAGTTGTGAAGAAGATATGACTGAGTCATCTCAGTTCAGGAAGAGGCAGACTCAGTGATTATTTCTCTGGAGTAAATCAACATCAACAACCAACATTTCATTTGTATGATCTTAACTACTCTGAGTGTAAGCCTAAACTATAAAGGATAAGGTATGATCTTTTCTATAGATTTGAGCTGTAGGTCCTTTATGCTTGAGTTGTAGGATTCTGGCTGAGAATCTAGTTGTAGGAGAGTTTCCCTCCGAGGAAGGATCCAGAGGTGGATCTGAGTGTATGTCTAACCTCCTAGCCTGAGTGTAGGACTTTGAGTTAAAGTCTGAGGTAGGTGTTCTGGAGCAGATCATAGAGTTGTAGGAGAATATTTCTCTGAGTGTAGGTCCTTGGGCCTGAGGTAGGACTTGGAGGATGTTGGAGCATGTAGAAGACTGGGAGATCTGGTGCCTAACCGCAGCGGTCTAATTGTCTCAGTGACCTTGCGATTTGGTCTTGCAGTCACGTGGATAGCAGGTGTAGCGGCCTGAGGGTTAGCCAATACAGCAGTCTGGAGGATAGTCACAGCGGTCTGAATGAAGATGAAGTGGTCTGGCAGAAAGCTGCAGTAGCTGAGTGTCTGTTAGTCGTAGTGGTCTGAATGAAGTAGCAATAATCTGGCAGTGAGACGCAGTAGCGGTCTATTGGTTAGCCTTAATAGTCTGGATGGAGCCTCAACGTTCTGGTTAAAGCCGCAACAGCAGACAGATAGTTAACCTCAACTACGGTCTGGTGGTAACCCGCGGTTGCAGTCCAGTAGCTTGCAGCTATTGTGGTATGGTGGGTTGTCGCAATTACAGTCTGCTGGCAACCCACAGTTGCGGCCTAGCGGCTTGTATCAGCGGTCTTCCCCGGCGGAATGGCGACTTTTCTAGTTGTTGTTTGGTGTTTTATTATTTATTGTAAAGTGGGTGGTTTGACTATGTCAAATCGCGAGGCCGCCCGACTTGTAGTTAGTCCAACATCGGCTGTTGTATTCTCTCATCTCTCCCGATTTCTATAAATAAGGGGGCATACCTATGTAATGATTATCTTTTTGGAACAATAAAGTTTGCATTTTATTTTGCTATTCGTCCATTTCTTACATGGTATCAGAGCGAATCGATCCCTTGCTCCAATCAGATCGCGGCTTGTTTGTTTAGCCGTGCGGCCTCTTCTACCGGCTTTGTTCGGCTTCTTCTGATTTGTCTGGTTTCTCTCCCTTCCCTTCCCTCCCTTGCTTCTCGTTTTCATGCAGCTTGCTTCCTTCCGGGTTTTTTTGTTCGCCAGGTTTTCTTTGCTGCTCGCGCCACGTTATAGCTTGATTGTGTTCATGCGGTTTCTTTTCTCTGCTGTAGGATTTTGTATTCTGGTTGTGGCTTCTTTTTCTTGTCATTGGTGTGTTGACACTAAGACTATGCGGTCTCTCCCCTTGTTCGCGCGTCTTGTTGTGATGTTTGTCCGCGAGGTTTGTTCTATGAAACCGTGTGATTTCTTTCTGTTTCTGTAGACACTCCTTCTTCTATTCTCTCTATTCCTCCTTCTCTTTCTACTTCTTATTTTTCTGCTTCTGGTAGTTTGGTGACTGCTTTGAAGCTTATGGGTCCAAATTTCCTGACTGGAGTGTTTCTTTCATTTTTCTCTTGTATTCTCAGCGCAAACGTCATCATTTGACTGATGACCCTCCTCCATCTGGATTTGTTTCTTTTGATGATTGGGATGCTTTTGATGAGCAACTTCCTATCATATGGCATGATCTGACGGTCAAGGTTTCCTGGAATCATCTTACCTCATTGTATTCCAAGGGAGACCAGACTTCGCAGATCTATATTCTATATGCTGATCTTTTCGCTCGACCATTCATGACTCCTACTTCTCCCTATCAAGAGGTTTATACTCTTGGTGCTGAACTTCTTCAACATCTCCCTTTTTTGCGGATCTGGCTTAGCAGCACCGACAATTTGAGGAAGTTCGGGTTGTTTGCTATTTGCTTCGCCTGTCGGATTCCTATGATATGATTCGTCAGCAAATTCTTGGACAGGCAGATAGTCCAACTCTGGATGGTACTACAGCTCGGATATCTTCTATTACTACTCTTCTTCAATGTCCTTTAATCTCCTCTCCATCTCCGTCTCCTGTTCTTGTGGCTCATCTAGCTCGTCATGACATCTCTGTTGGCCGTGGTGGTCGTACTATTGGTCGAGGTGGTGGGCGTGGTTATTCGAAGCATCTTTGCTCTCATTGTGGCCGTCTTGGTCACTTAGTTGATTGGTGTTGGACGAAGTATCCTCATCTTCATCCAGCATCTGCTGATTCCTCCAAGCCATCCACGTCCTCTCTTGCTACATTTGGAACCGCTCAGTTGGATACTATGGGTAGGTGGCTTATTGATTCTGGTGCCACAAATAATATGATTGACAATTCTCATCTTTTCTCTTCTCTTGAAAAGATCCACGGGTTGCCTCCGGTTCTTACTGTGGATGGTTATCGTTATCCAATTTGTGGGTTTGGCATTGTGCATATTACTCCTTCTCTTCAGTTGCAGGACACACTTTATGTGTCGAATTTTCCATGAAATCTTCTTTCAGTTACTGTTCTTTGTAAACAGTTGCATTGTGAAGCTATTCTTACTGCCTCTACTTGTGCTTTTCAGATTCCTCAATCTAACGAGGTGATTGCTACTGGGATTGAGTGCGGCGGCTTGTTCTACCATGATACTGATTCTGCTTTGTCTGCCTCTTCTTCTCTGCTTCAGTGGCATCTTCACCTTGGGCATCCTCCACCTTAGATTCTTTATCAGCTTTTGACAAATCTCCCTCGCGGTGATTCTACTTTGGATTATGAAGCTTGTCAATTTGTCAAGCATCACCAATCTTGTTTTCATGCTAAGCAAGGCCGCAGTTCTTCTCTCCCTTTTGATTTAGTTCATTCTGATGTTTGGGGTCCTACTCCCCTTCAAACTGTTGGTCGGGATAGTTTATATTTTGTTACATTCATTGATGATTTTTCCAGGTGTACATGGTTATACGTGCTCCACGAACGCTCTGAGATTTTCTCTATTTTTCTGCCTTTTATAATGAAATACGTGCACAATTTTATACCCCTATTAAAACACTTTGTAATGATAATGAAAAGGAATACCTTAGTCATCTGTTTACTTCATTTTGTTTGGATCATGACATGGTCCATCAAACAACTTGCACTTATACTTCATAACAGAATGGTGTTGCTGAACATAAGAATCACCATCTTTATATATGGCTCGTAGTCTTCTTAGTCATATGCATGTTCCCCGGTCCTACTGGGTCATGCAATTCTTCTTTCTTATTTTCTTGTTAATCGAGTTCCATCATTAGTTCTCAATGGAAAAACTCCCTTTTCCATTCTCTATCCTAATGGGACATCCTTTCCCTTACCTCATCGTGTCTTTGGTTGTATAACGTTTATTCACTCATCTGCTTCTGGACGTGATGAACTCTCTCCTTGTTCTGTTAAGTACATCTTCTTGGGCTATTGTCCGACATAGAAAGGGTATCGTTGTTTTGATGCTGTTCTTCGAAAATAGTATGTGTTGGCGAATGTTACTTTATTTGAGAATGCTCCCTTATTTTCTTCTATCTCTCTTCCTTCATCTTTTGATTGTTCTTCTCCTTCTCCTGTTGTTCCGGCATCGTATCTGGAGCCTGCCCAGCTTTCTTCTTCTCCTTTTTTTGTTTATTCTCCTTCTAAATCATCTCTTGTCCCTACTTCTTCTCCTGAGCTACTGCAATCAGCTCCCAGGCCAGTAGTCTACTCTTTGGATGAGGCTGGTATAGTAGACAGGTCAGATCTTGATCTACTGATTGCTCTTTTGAAGGGTGTTCCCTCCTGCACCCAACATCCTATTCAGGTTGTGGTCTCTTATGCCCAGCTCTCTCCATAGTCTAGGAGCTTTGCTCTGGCCCTCTCATCTCATGTTGTTCCCACTTCGTATAAGGATGCTCTCGTTATCCCTCATTGGAAGGCTGCAATGGATGAAGAGATGCATACTCTTACTGACCGACGTACTTAGACTCTTATTCCTACACCTCCAGGTGCTGATCTGGTTGGCTGTCGATGGATCTTTGTCAATAAGTTTCTACCTGGTGGATCTATTGATCGTTACAAGGCCCAGCTTGTTGTCAAAGGTTTTACGTAGACTTATTGTGTGGATTTCTTTGACACTTTCTCTCCTGTGGCAAGGATTACTACAATCCGTGTGCTTTTTTCAGTCGCCGTCAACAGAGACTGGGAAATGTCTCAGCATGATGTGAAGAATAACTTTCTTTATGGAGATTTACAGGAAACTTCCTATATGGAGCATCCTCTTGGGTATGTTGCTCCGTGGGAGTCTCAGGTTTGTAAACTACGAAAGACAATCTACAGTCTCAAGCAAAGCCACAGGTCCTGGTGTGACAAATTCAATGAGGTCATTTCATTGGTTGGGTTTGCTAGAAGTGTTGAATATCACTTGTTATTCATTCGCAAGACATCGGCCGGTCTTGTTGTCCTTGGTGTTTATGTGGATGATATTCTTCTCACAAGGGATGATAGGGAACTTGTGGAAATGACCAAGAAGTATCTTCTTAAGCATTTTATTACTAAAGATATGGGACCACTGAAATATTTCTTGGGCATTAAAATATCCAGAAAACTAGGGGCTATTGTTCTATCACAGAGAAAGTATGCTTTGTACCTCTTCGAAGAGACAGGTCTCCTTGGAGGTAAACTGGCTCGTTGATCGATGTCAGTTGGACATTATAAGTGTTGGAGTAAGGACTCACCTCCTCTTGAGGATGTCACTAAGTACAAAAGGAATGTAGGGAAACTCATTTATCTAATAGTCACAAAGCCGGATATCTGCTATGTAGTAGGAAGAGTGAGTCAGTTTATGTAAGTTCTTAAGAGTGGCATCTATAGTCGACAATAAAGATTCTGGAGTATGTGAAAAGTGCTCCAGGGAAAGGACTTATGTTTCATAAAAGGAGACATTTGAATGATGAGGCATATTCTGATGCAAGCTATGCAGATGACAAGGAAGATAGGAAGTCCATATTTGGGTTCTGTCCTTTTGTCGAAGGAAATTTGGTCAGCTGGAAGAGCAAGAAACAAGATGTTTTCTCCAAGTCTAGTACAGAAGCTCAGTACAAGAACATGGCTCTGACTACCTGCGACCTGAAGTGGTTACGGACTCTTATGCTTGATTTTAGAGAGCTTTATGATAATCCTCTGCCATTGTTCTGTGATAATAATGTAGCCATATATATTTCCAGGAATCCTATCTTCCATGAGAGGACAAAGCATCTCGAGGGGGATTGCCACTTCATTAGAGAGTAACTTTTGAAGAATCAGATATGCACTCCGTTTGTTACTTCAGAGAGTATACTGGCTGATTTCCTCACCAAGCCAGTTACTCCTTCCGAGGAGGTTTGTAGCAAGCTAGGAATGGTAGATATATATGCTCTAGCTTGAGGGAGAGTGTTGGAGCTTGTGGAAGACCGGGTGGTCTGGTGCCTAACCACAACGGTCTACCTGTCTCAGCTACCTAGCGGTTTGGTCTTGCAGTTAAATGGATAGTAGCTGTAGCGGTCTGCGGGTTAGCCGAAGCAGCGGTCTAGCGGATAGTTACAATGGTCTGAAAGAAGCCGTCGCGGTCTAGCAGAAAGCCGCAGTAGTTGGTTGTCAGTTAGCCGCAATGGTTTGAATGAAGCTGCAACAATCTGGCAGTGAGACACAATAGCTGTCTGTTGGTTAGCCTCTGAGGTTTGGATGGAGCTGTAGTGGTCTGGTTGAAGCCGCAGCAGCAGACGGATAGTTAACTGCAACTGCGGTATGGTGGCAACCCACGGTTGCAGTTTTGTAGCATGCAACTATTGCGGTCTGGTGGTTAGTCGCAACTGCGATTTGATGGCAACCCGCAGTTCCTGTATGGTGGCCTATATCAGCGGTCATCCCATGCGGAAAGACGACTTTGCTAGTTTCCATTTGGTGTTTAATTATTTATTGTATATTGGGCGGTTTGACTACGTCAAATAGCGAGGCTGCCCGACTTGTATTTAGTCCCTCATCGGTTGTTGTATTCTCTCATCTCTCCCGATTTCTATAAATAAGGGGGCATACCTATGTAATGATTATCTTTTTGGAGCAATAAATTTTGCGGTTTATTTAGCTTTTTTGTCCATTTCTTATAGAAGATTCTGAGAGATCCTGATGGATCTGTGTTGTAAGCTCATTGAGATAAGTTTGGAGAAGTTGTCCTTGTCTAACACACTATTAAAAATGTGGGAGGGACAGTGGATGTAGTCGAACCTTGGGGAACCACTATAAATACCTTGTGTGTTGTTGTGTGATCTTGAAAGATAATATAAATCTAAATCACAACTCACCTAAGTAAAAGATTGTCGTCAAAGACAAATAAAACCTATTCACCTCCCTTCAGGTGTTTAGCTACTCTTGAAAACAAAGTCTTTCTGGAAGTCCAGAAGTAACTTAATTTGCCTAAAAGAAAAAAAGATTCATCAACTGATATTTTTTTCGCTCTCCTTTCTCCTATTATCTTTTTTATTTCTCTTTTTTCTCCCTCTTCTTCTTCTATCATTTTTTTGCATGACCCGAGGTAGCTCTTCAAATAATCCTGATTTTCTTTTTGATCTAGAGATCGAGCGCACCATTCTACAACACATTCAAACTCGTGATCAAGATTTCCATTTATACTTTGAAGAGTTGATTGCAGACACTGTTATAGAAAATACAGGTGAACCTAATTCGCCCAATACAAATGAGGCCCAGCAATGGACCATGTCCTATTAAACATGACTGAATATGGAGGGTACACAATGTAGTATCATATGTCTTACAGTTCCGAATAATAATTTTGAGATTAAGTTTATCATGATCCAAATGGTGTAAAAGTCAGTAACCTTGGATGGCCTGTCACACGAAGATCCAAATATACATCTGTCAAATTTTCGTGAAATTAGGGATAATTTTAAAGTCAATCATGTTACCAACGATGCCATTCAATTAAGATCATTTCCTTTTTCTTTGCGGTCAAATTCCAAGTAGTGGTTGGACTCTCTTCCTAGAGGATCCATTACTATGTGGGATGAAATGGCAGAACAATTCTTAACTAAATTTGTTCCTTCTGCCAATATCGCCAAATTGCGCACTGATATCTCTTCATTTATCCAAATCAACTCAGAGACTCTCTACAATACAAGGGAGCACTTAAAAGAGATTTTGCATAGTGTCATCACCATGCACTTACTACTTGGCAACAAGTGCAAACTTTCTATTTTGGTTAAATTTCCAAACAAGGCTAATGATTGTTGCGGTCGCAGGCGGTACTCTTAATAATAAAACTACATAGGCTTCTCTAGAATTTTTTGAGAAAATGACCATGAATGCCTATCAGTGGAATGTACCCCGGTCGTGCCGTAGTAAGCTGGCTGATTTTTTGAAGTTGATGGGATGGCTAGTTTAGCCCTGCAAATTGAAAGTTTAAGTAATCAAGTGGCGGAGATGTCAGCTTCATCTGCCACTCCTTCCTAAAATAATAACAACAACAATAATAATAATAATAATAATAATAATAATAATAATAATAATAATAATAATAATAATCTAATAGAAGGGCATGTTGACTACATGGCAAATCCGCCTCGGCCTTCCTATAACCCACCCAACGTTCTTTATAGTAACAATAACAATCTAGGTTAAAGAAACCATCCAAATTTCTCATTGATCAACTAATACAATGCCCAACGCCCTCCTAATGCGAATACACCAGGATTTCCATCGCAGCCCCCAAAGCCCTCTCCATTTGAAGAGGTATTCGTTAATTATATTGCTTGAATTGAATCCAACATCTGGAATCTCACCGGATTAATTAAAACTTTGAAAATCAAATTGGACATCTAGCAAAGATGTTCTCCGAGCATCAGCATGGATATTTACCAGGAAACACTGAGCCAAATCCAAGGAAAAGTTTGAACGTGATCACCTTCCGTGGCAGAAAGGAGGCAACTTCAAAAATTATCGAGTTCAAGGTACATGTCTCTACTACACCTCCACCTTCTATTTTATCTTCTACTTATCTCTGTGCACTTTTAATTCTACCATTTATTACCAATCAAAAATTAAAAATGAGCACACTGAAGAGCATTTTAATTTTTTTAAAAAATCTTAAAACAAATTCACATCAACGTACCCTTCTTAAGGCAATCTCTCAAATGACTAAATGCGCAAAATATCTCAAGGACTTACTTTTTAATAGAAAGAAACTTCAGGATATTTTGCGTGTTTCTCTTTGTGCAGTATGCTCCGCTATTTTACATAATAAATTACCCCAAAATTTAAATAATTCAGGACGGTTCTCTATCTCATGTTTATTTGGAAATTTGTTATTGAAATACGCCTTGTTTGACTTATGAGCAAGCATAAATATGATGCCCCTATCTTAGTTTAAAAGTTAGGCTTAGGTGATCCCAGGCAAACTAAAGTGAATATCTAGCTCGCTGATTGTTTGATTAAGTACCCAATAGTGGTTGCGGAGGATGTACTAGTTAAGGTTGACAAGTTTATCTTCCATGTAGACTATCATTCTTGACATCAAAGTGGATGAAGAAGTACCCCTCATATTCGACCCCCCCCCCCCCCCCCCCCGCCCCTCCTCACCACCTCCTATGCGATAATACATTCCCTTCTTGCAAGATCTTTACGTTTTCTTGATGTAAGTAACAAAATCTCCTTATTCGGGTTGGAGACGATGAAGTTACGTTCAACATTAACCCCTCTATTTGAAATTCCTTATAAAATGACTATTCTTGTTTCCACTTAGAAGCATGTTTTGAAAATGATTTTTTTCGCTTTCTGATTTTATTTCGCCATTTGTTGATGATTTGGAGCTTGCCGAATTATTTGGCTTAGAAGAAATCACTTGTCCTTTAACTCTCGAGCCCTTTAATTTAGAAAACCTGAAAATCAAAACAACTTATGTAGACCCACCCAATCTAAAATTAAAACAACTTCTTGAACACCTAAGATATATTTTTTAGGGAAAAAATTCAAAATTAGCTGTTATCATCTCCTCAGATTTAAGTGATTCAGAAATTTCTAAATTGATTCAAGTTCTAAACAACCACTGTCATGTCATTGCATGACAAATCTCATATACAAGGGATTAGCCCATCCTTCCGCACTCACAAAATTTTGTTTGAAAATAATTCCCGTATCACAGTTTAGCCTCAACGACGACCCAACTCTAACATGAAAGATGTCATTAAGGCTGAAGTAATTAAACTTCTAGAAGCAAGGATCATTTACCTAATTTTGCATTGTACTTGGGATATATAGTACAAGTCGTGCTGAAGAAAGGCAGACTGACAGTGGTGGTTAATGAAAATAATGAATTAATTCCAACTCGTACTGTTACGGGTTGGCGTATGTGCATCGACTATTAAAAATTAAATGATGCCACCTGAAAAGACCACATTTCATTATCTTTTATCGATCAAATATGAGAGCATCTTTTCAGTCATTCCTACTGTTTTCTCAATTGACTTTTGCGATATAATCAAATCTTTATTTCACTCAAAAACCAGTAGAAAATGTTAAGACCCCACTCCCGCTTACCAAGTATGTTACCTAGTCTTATGCCCATAATCGCCGCCTTATGGTGACACTAGCACCCTGGCTAGTCGACACCACACGACACTGATCCTGCCTGCTAATATGTTCATTCAACCTGTTAGACAATCGAGAAAAGAAGTACAACTAGCTGTAAATGAAAACTAGCAATTCCACAAGTCACAACAATAACAACATAATATATAGAGATGAAAGGCACATCAGTCCACAATGAGTAAAAAAAATGAGTGAAGGGCTTATGCCTAGTACATGCCAAATAGATTCAAGTCGACCTCTCACAGAAACACTAAGTTAAAGTTGTAACTAAAACACTCTTCATAACCTAATGCTGAACTGCAGTAGTAGTACGTGGTATCTGCTCCTCAGGTCCTGCCACATCATCTAGCTCGCAAGACTACACCCATCCTGAATCCAAACATCCGAGCCTCCAACTCATAGGACTAAACCCGTCTTGAAACCCTCCAACCCTATACGGGTAAGTTATTCACATCATTCCCTTAACTTATTAGACTAATCTTGTCTAATTCTTGTTATACATAGCAGTTTAGGGTTAATCCTTAGACTGTCCAGGGCATGCTCAGTGAAGGTCCCTCAAGGGCACTAAGAACTAGAATGGGTTGAAGCCCAAAGCTCACTTTCTGAAGGACACTTACTTTTATTTGTGTCTACTCATTATTAAAACCCCAATCTCATTATTACTCTTGAGTGATCCTAATGATGTAAGGTACTGATTTGGAGTGCGATCATCTTTCGCTGGATCTTGTTATAGTTGTTCTTCTTGTGACTTACACTCTAACACTCGTTACTCAGTATATGCATACTTGTGATACAACTAGGATTTCAACTTCCCAATACATCTCTTAATTTAACTATATCTCATCACCCTAAGGGTCCTAGTGTTACACGCCACTTTTTACTTAACATGGCCCATGACCTAATTCTAACCCATATGAGATGACTTCCAATTCCTTGAGTCAAAAGCCTCCAAATTTTTATCATGGGTTTGTCATGTGTATAATATTGACCATTCAGAAATCCATTATTTTTCTAATTATTTTGGACCATAATTTAATTTATTTAATTAAATGACCTAGGCCACTTTGAACATGAGCTACAATAACCAGTGGTCCTTTGGATCTAAATAAAGTATCTAATGTTCATCTAGGTTAAAAATATCTGTGAACCAAAAATCTTAATTTTCCAAATTAATTTGGCCCTTATTTTCCATTTATGATTGAAATCTCATTATCTTCCTTTTTTTCAAATGAAGTACAAAAAATAATCATGTAAAAGTTCAGGGAAAATTTGCACTCACTAATATTAACAAGATAATAGTCAAAACAGATTTTCACAATCTTAGTCAGAGATTTAACCCAAGTTATTCACATGTTAACTTAATTACAAAAATGTCACTATTATAGTATTCACCATAAATAATCATCCAATAATCTTGATAAAATATACATGAGTTCATAATGAATAAATAAGTACATAAACATTTTCTCATAATTTTCTATGAATCACTGCTCATGTTTTTGATCAAAGTCTCACTAGAGTAAAAATGTAATTACACTATTTGTACATGTAATAATTCTCCAAAGTGCTAATAAATTTTTCCAGAGAAGTGAAATGACATATTAGGGCTTGAATCAACAATTTCAAATTTTATCAGTTCAGTGGCCCTATTTTTCATTTGAACACCTAAATGTGCAAATATTAAAATAATTCCAACTTATGGGATTTTTGATTCCAAAAATCCCAATGTTCTCATGAAAGGAGTATTTTACCCCCATAAGTCTTTTTCTGAAATTTCAAGGACATACATTGGGACAAATGGGCAAAATTCCCATTTTACCATTTACACACTATTTAAAAATCTACCTTCACCATACATGTTGGATCCTTTAACATACAGAGATCCAAATGGCTCCAAATTTTTGCCAAGGCCATAGGAGCACTTTAGAGCTAGGCCACCCAAATTTGGGGGCATTTGGAATTGGGAATCTCCCTAAATTCCATTTTTTTAATAATCCATATTTTTATTAAAACTATAGAATATGTTTCTCCAAAAATATTGATTTTTGGACATAGTCTAAGTATGGTATACAGACATACTTACCTAAATTTCACAGCATGTGGACTTATAGTTTAGGCTAGGCATCCATTTGAAGTTCTACCCTAGTCTAGGAGCAGTCCTAGGTGACTGGCCCTACAAGGTGCTACATTACTACAAATTATATGTTTAGGAGGTCAAATTAAAGGTAAGCCCGAGGAATACATTTTTTATGTTGATGACTTTCTCTGAATATGCCTCTACCAGGCCTAAAATTAACATGTAATATGACTGTAAAAATGTGACAAAAATATAACCATTCATAATCATACACTATAGTTTAATAGGAATTAATTCGACGACATCAGGTTATCTTCCCCGACAGACAATGGCTGAGATCTATCCCGCCAATAATAACTTCAAACCTTGTTTCTGGGAACCTGGGCTGCTGCCACCGCCGATGATTATCGCCACCACCTCCGTTGAGTTGGTGGTTAGCATTTCTCGGCGACATGGGTGCCAGTGGTAGCTCCTCCGACGAACTCGAGCAAGAAGAAAAGCTCAGAAGGCACCCTCTATCTCTCATGGCATAGGGCTCATTTGAGCCCAATATCTCTCCTAGTGGATCTAGAAGACTAGCACCAAGGGAGGGGAGGAGAAATGAACACTTAATCGTGCTTTGTAGCGGGTGCAGTAGTGGTGTACTATGGCTGATTCTTTCTCTAGCGAGTTAGCTCCAAAGCTCAATTCTTCGGCTAAAGCTTAACTCCATGAGTTGTTTCCCACTCCTCTGGCTCAACGAAGGCGACAACGGGTTTGGCAAGGTAGGGGAGTGACAGTTAGGTTTCGTTTCTTCCCTTTTTATAAAAATAATTAGTGTTTAAGATGCTTGCCACGTGCCACCCTTGTATTAGACCGACAATCATTGCTTTAAATAAGTCTTCTTGAGAAGATCAATGTATTAAATAGGTTTGTTGAAGAGATCAGGTTCAAATGTGCTATCAGCACTTATCTCGAAAACCCGGTTCAAGCCGGATATATAAACCAACAAATACAGCTTAGATAGAAAAAATACTCCAAGTTCAAAAGCTTCGAGATCACTCGACGCTTCATCAAATGGCATCAAGTTCACTCGACGCACTCGATGCTTCGTCGAATAACATCGAGTTCACTCAATTCACTCGACGCTTCATCGAATGGCGTCGAGTTCACTCGACGCCTATTGATCCAGAATGATTTTTCTAAGTTAAAGTGTATGTCATTGAGTCCACTCAATGCACTCGACGCTTTGTCAAATGACATCGAGTTCACTCGACTCCTATTGATCCAGGATGATTTTTCTAAGTTAATGAACATGACGTTGAGTCCACTCAACTCACTCGACGCTTTGTCGAATGGCGTCGTGTTTACTCGATGCCTGTTGATCCAGAATGATTTTTCTAAGCTAAAAAGCACGGCGTTGAGTCCACTCAATGCAATCGTCATTTTGTCAAATGGCGTCATGTTCACTCGATGCCTGTTGATCCATAATAGTTTTTCTAAGTTAAATAGCATGGCATTGAGTCCACTCAACGCACTCGACACTTTGTCGAATGGCGGCATATTCACTCGACGCTTGTTGATCCAGAATGATTTTTCTAAGTTCAAGAGAATGGCGTTGGGTCCACTCAATGCACTCGGTGCTTTGTCTAATGGCATCGAGTTCACTCGATGCACTCGACGCTTCGCCGAATGGCATCGAGCTCACTCAATGCCTATTTATCTATAATAATTTTTCTAAGTTAAAGTTGATTGAACCCTATAATGGGCCCTATGTGAATCCACCCTAACACCTTGGGTCAAACCTAACCTAACCCCATTCATCCACCAGATGTCCTACCATAATCTAAGTTAAGGGGTATAGAAAAAATGGGATGTTACAAAAATAATATTTACTTGTCCCTTTGGCACTTTCACCCATCAAAGGATGTCATTTGGCCTTTGTAATGCACTGACTATATTCCAAAGATGTATGCTGATAATTTTCGACGAGTTTGTATAGGAGGTGATGAAAGTTTTCATGGACTACTTTTCCATCTTTAGGGATTCTTTTCAATTTTGTCTTAATAATCTTGATCGCATTCTTCAACATTGCGAAGACATGAATTTGGCTCTCAACTGTGTGAAGTACCACTTTTTGATTCAAGAGGGGTTAGTCCTTGAACATAAAGTTTCAAGTAAAGGAATCCAGGTCTATCGGGCCAAGATCAAAGTCATTGAAAAGCTCCCGATCCTACAAATGTTAAGTCGATTAAAAGATTCCTAGGCCACACGAGTTTTTATCAGCAGTTCATACAGAAATTATCAAAAATTTCAAAGTCGTTGACCCATCTTTTGGAAAAGAGTCTCCCTTTATTTTCATAATGATCTCCTAATAACATTTAATTTTATTAAATATAAACTTATAAATCCCTTAATTCTAGTAGCACTTGATTGGTCTATCCCATTCAAGATTTTGTGTGATGCAAGTGACATTGAGGGAAGCACAGTTTTAGACAAACTGGTGAATTTATTATGCGAGTAATACATTCATATTCGCATAGGCCAACTACACCACTATTGAGAAAAATCTTTTAGCAATTGTTTTGCATTTGATAAGTTTAGGTCAAATATTGCTCTATCTAAGATTATTTTCTTTATTATTCACTATGCTCTCTAGTACCTAGTAAATAAGGTGAACATCAAGCCATGACTATTAAGATGAATCCTCCTCGTACAAGAGTTTGACTTCGAGAACAGGGACAAGAAATAAGATGAGAATAGGTGGTCAACCATCTTTTCATTTTAGAGAATCCTGCTAAAGAAACACTTGTGTAGGCCTACATTAACCACAAATTTCCTGAAGAGCGCCTCCTTGCCCTCGAAAAGGTAACAAGTTCTTGCACCCCTTTGTTCGCAGATTTTGCAAACTACTTAGTAGAATGGGTCCTAAAAAAGATTTTTTTGTTAGCAAAAGAAGAAATTCTTTTCTGACTTGAAAATTTATTTTTGGGAGGACCCTTTTTTATTTCATTTCTGTGCTGATCAAGTGATAATGAGGTGTATTTTGAGCGAGGAAGGCTTGTAAATTTTGTGCAACTACCACGAAGGACCAACCGGAGGACACTACCAAGCAAACCAGACCACCAGGAAGGTGTTGGGGGCGTGCATCTTTTTTTCCACATTATTCAAAGACACTCACACTTTTGTGTGAACATACGACAGGTTCCAGCAATCAGCTAATATCGCTCACCGAGATGAAAGGCCCCAAAATTTATTTCTTGAATACGAAATTTTTGGCTTATGGGATATAGATTTCATAGGTCCTCTCCCTCCTTTAAATAATCATTATATTCTTATTACGGTCAACTACTTGTCGAGGTCGGTAGAAGCGCAAGCTCATCTCACCAACGATGCGAAAGTTTTTGTAAATTTTCTATGGAAATTAGTTTCCTGCTTTGGCATGTCATGAGTAGTAATTAGTGATATGGGCACACACTTCTGTATTAGCCAATTTGCTAAAATGTTTGTTAAATTTAACGTTACACAAAAGCTCACCATCGTCTATCACCCACAAACTTGAGGCCAAGTGGAGGTAGTGAACCATGAGTAAAATTGGATTTTAGAAAAAAAAACTATATCTTTTAATAGAAAGGATTGGTCACTAAAACTCGATGGCGCGTTATGTGCATATCGGATAGCGTATAAGACTTTCATCGGTTGTAACATGTACTGATTAGTATGTGTCAAGGTGTCCCACCTTCTGAACGAATTAGAGAATCGCGCATATTGGGTGCTAAAATTTCTAAATCTTGATTTAAATTTAGCCTCTGGTCAACGTAAATTAAAGTTAAATGAACTCGATGAATTATGTGTAAGTGCCTATAAAAACAATAAATTTTATATGTAGCACTCTTAAGTTTTATCATAACGAAAAAAATAATATTTCCAAAATATTTTCTCTGAGCAATTTAGTCATTCTTTATAATTCACGCCTTAGGCCTTTTCCGGGCAAATCGAAGTCCCAATGGTCCAGCCCCTTTGTCATTAAAGAGGTTTGGCCATACATGGCCATTCTCATTTCCCACCCGAAAAAGGCTCCTTTAAAGTTAAAATGCATCGACTCAAACTATATCTCTCCGGTGACACCTCCAATGAAAAAAATGGAAAATTCAACCTCCCAAACCTATAATCGTAATTCATATTGACCAAGCTACACGACGGTAAGCAAAACACTTAAATATGGAAGGCACCCCATTGGTATCTTCTATTTATTTTTTGTTTGTGTTTTTTTTGTATAAGCAAAGCACAATGTTTTGTTGGGGCCTCCCTGACTTCACAATCAGGGATGCCTTCTCTCCCCATATCTCTTCTTTATCATTGCACTTTTATTTTATGCGTGCACTTGTTTATTTTGTTTTCTCTTTCTTTTTCTTCATATTTAGCTTTAAACTTTGAAAACAATGTTTAACTTTAAGTATGAGGGTGTAGTGTAGTTTCTTAAGCTTTGTTAACTTTAGAAAAATTTCAAAATTTTTTATAAAGTTTCGAAAATAAAAAAAAATCTTAAAACAAAAAAAAGTTATTAGAAAATCAAAAATCTAATTTCTTTGAAAGGGAGTTTTGAGATGTCATTTTATCATATCTCCAAGTACCGGAGAGAAGTCTAAGAATTAACAAAAAATATTTTTATGTCATTTTACTTTCCTATTATGTTGTAAAATTAAAAATAAAATAAAAAAAATAATATCCAAAAAAATTCAAAAAAAAAAGAAAAAACTTAGGAAAAATCTTTAAAAATTGGAGTTAATTTTTATTTTGTCTTTAGTGCCCATGACTTTGCTTTTTCTTGTTTTAAGCTTTTGTGTACATGTTTAGCTAGAATAAATTTTGCTAATTTTTATTTTCTCTATATTTTGCGAGTAATATAATGAAATTTCAATTATCATTACATACCATCTATAATTTATGCCTCTAAAATTTTTTTAAAACTTTGTTTCAGATGGACTTTGAATAATGAATATGATCTAGTCATCCATTTTG
Source organism: Platanthera guangdongensis (assembly GCA_039583875.1). NCBI lineage: Eukaryota > Viridiplantae > Streptophyta > Magnoliopsida > Asparagales > Orchidaceae > Platanthera > Platanthera guangdongensis. The sequence continues at coordinate 70,329,407 of CM077147.1, forward strand.
ACTAGTTTGAGCCTTTCCATCCCCAACCTTAAAATTCTAATCATTGCTAGCTACATTATGCTTTTCCTATTCTTTTTGTAGCCTCACTTATTTTTCACCAAAATCATATAGACTACCCATGTTGCATGTAAGACCCCGCCCCCCATACTCAGGAGGTTCCCGATCTTATGTCCAGAACCGTCGCCTTACAGTGACACTGACACATATGGGCTAGTCGACACCGCAAGACGCTGATCCTGCTGGCTTATACGATCATTCAACCTGTTGGCCAATCGAGAAAAGAAGTATAACTATCAGTAAATGAAAACTAGCAAGTCGATAAGTCACATCAATATCATCACATATATAGATGATAAGTACAACAGTCCACAATGAGTACAAAAATGAGAGAAGGGCTTATTCCCGTTACATGCCAAATAAAATCAAGTCTCTCTCACAGAGAAACACTAAGCGAAAGCTGTAACTAAAACACTCGTCATCACCTGAAGCTGAACTACAGGTGAAGTGGTGCGTGACAACTAATTCTCAGGTCCTGCCACCTCGTCCTGCTGGTCGTGCTAGCGCTCCAACTACTCGATCTCCTAAAATGATACGGTCACAACCGACCATTATTCATAAAGACTAAGCAATTTTGTCCTCACCTCAACCCCGCAACTCCTAGGCACCGTGCAGGAGGATGAGAACGAAGGACAACAAAGCAGTATCAAAATTAAAGCGGGTGACAATAGTTCTAATCTAACATGACGGTATATAGGCTAGCAGTTCTATATAGTACAAGTAAGGAAGTAAGAAACGTAGTATTGGAAAGATGTACTGAAAGGTAATTAAGGTAAAGTACTGAGCAGAAATGTAAATTATCTATTACTACACTATCATCACAGGAGTGCCTTAACTTTTATGAATGCTCATACAAACTAATAAGTTAAGGTTTCAGGAATATAACCTATCATATAAAAGAGCTCATACAAATTTATATGATAAGTATCTGGGGTACGTATGACCTAAGTTTTTATGTATGCTATGATGTGTTATGCTGGTTATGATTTATACAAGTACAACTCACACACATGGTTATGTGATCACAGACCTTTAGTTCCCATTTTTTGGAGTTAGCTGAACTCTCTGGTACCACCGTTGTGGCTATGGTAGCAGTGGAGGGGGCGTATACACTTCCTAGGCAGGTATGCAGATTACCAGGCCTAGATCCTTCATATGCATCCATACACGTCCTAGGTGCACATTCTAGAGTCTTTGCGTACTAATTTTCTGTCCATATCCACCAGTCTTTTTGGTCAAGTGTGCGTTTTCAGGGATCGTTCTCCAGACTGCAGTGTAAAATGACCCACGAACCCCTCAAACCCTTACACCTCGCCAGACTCACGTACTGTCGTTGATGTGACAACAAGCCAGTACTGCATGACCCACCACTAATATGTTTTCTGCATATGCAAATTATTTCCAACCCCAGCCTCCAGCTCGCAGGACCAACCCATCCTAAAGTAACCACTCAATCCTCTAGCTCGCAGGAATAAACCCATCCTGTATCAAAACATCCAAGCCTCTAGCTCGTAGGTTAAAAACCTGTCCTGTATCCAAACATCCGAGCCTCCAGCTCGCAGGACAAAACCCATCTTGTATCCTCCAACCCTATACGGGTGAGTTTGTCACATCCTTCCCTCAACCTATTAGACTACTCATATCTAATTTATAATATACGTAGTAGTTTAGGGTTATTCCTTGGACTCCCCATGGCATGCCCGGTGAAGGGCTCTCGAGGGCACTAGAAACTATGATGGGTTGAAGCCCAAAGCTCCCTTTCTCAAGGAGACATACTTTTATTAGTATCTACCACAATAGATACCTCAAATCTCAATGTTTCTCTTGAGTGAACCTAATGACTTAAAGTACCTATTGGGAGAGCGACGGTCTTTCGTCGGGCCCCGTTATAGTTGTTCTCCTTCTGCCTTGCACTATATCACTCGTTACTATGTACTGATATACTTGTGACACCAAGCAGAGATTCAACTTCCCAATACATCTCTCAATCCAACCACCTTTCATATCCCCGTGAGTCCTAGTGTTATACGTCACTTTTTACTAATGCAGCCCATGATCTAATTCTAATCCGTATGAGATGACTTCCAATTCCTTGGGCCAAAGGCCCCTAAATATTTATCACGGGTTTGTCATGTGTATGAAGTTGTCCATTTTGAATTTCATCATGTTTCTAAGTATTTAGGACCATAAATTAAATCATTGAATCAGGTGACCAACGTCACTTTGAACATAAACTTCTATATCCATTGGCCAATATGTCTACATAATTTATCTGGAGTTCATCTAGGTTAAAAATTGTTGTTCACCAAAGATGCTAATTTTTCTACTAGATTTACCATTCATTTTCTATTTATGATTATAATCACAAATATTCCATTTTCCAAATGAAGCACCTAAAATATTCAACTAAATATTCATAGAAAATTACTGGTGATCAAAATTGTCATAATAATACAGAAACATAATTTCATACTTCTTGCCAGTGATTTGACCTAAAATAATTACATGTGAACATTATTATAAAAATTCCACTACTAAGGTTTTCCGAATAATTAATCATCCAAATATTCTTAGATAAATTCATAGGTGTTTATATCACATAAATAAGAGTCTATTCATTTTTTCATAATTTTCCAAACATTATTACCCCTACTTTTAATTTAAATCCAAAAATGGTGAAATTGCAAATATATTAAACACACAAGATATAATTCTCAAATAAGCTCATAACTTTTTCCAGAGATGTGAAATATCCTATTAGGGCTTGAAACAAAACTTTGGAATTTCTTAAGGTCATTAGCCCTACTTCTCATTTTGATTTCTAAATGATCCTATTTTCCAATAATTCAAAATAATTGGATTTTTGGTCCCAAAAATCTCAATCTTTCTTTGGGAGGTTTATTTCATCTCTATGATCCTCTGTTCAAAATCTCATGGGCAAGCATTTGGTCAAATGAGCTAATTTCCCATTTTCCCATTTTTACTATTGGCACGCCATTTGCAAATCTACCTCCACAATGCATGTTGGATTTTCCCAACATGCAGAAGTCCAAATGATCTTAAACTTTTATCATGGTCATATGATGACACTAGAGCCATGCCACCCAAATTTGGGTGTATTTGGGTTGTAAAACTCCCTAGATTACAATTATTTAATAAATCAAATTTTGCCTAAAACTATTGCAAAATGTCCTCCAAAAACTCTCATTTTAGGACATAGTCTAAGAATGGTATACACACAAGCTTGACTTAAATTTCACTGCATGTGGACTTATAGATTAGCCTAGGCATCCATTTGAAGTTTTTCCCTAGTATAGAAGCAGTCCTAGGATAATGACCCTACAAGGATCTACAATGCTCCAAATTGCAAGTTTAGGGTATCAAGACAAAGGTAAGACCTCAGGCTACATTTTATATGTTGAAAGTTACCTCTGAATATGCATCTGCAAGGTCTAAAATTATCATGCAAGTGGTTGTTTAACATGTGAGAGAAATACACATGATAATAATAATGTCATAGTTTATAAGATTTAATTCAACGACATCCATGCATCTTCCTCCTCTAGCCGATGATCGAGAATAACCCGAACTGGGCAATGTTGAACTCTAATTTCCGGCTACCTAGGCCACTGCTATCGCCGACGATTATCTCCACCACCTCTGTTGAGGTGGCGGTTGGCGTTTCCTGGCGACATTAATGTCGGAGGCAGCTACTCTGGTGAACCCGAGCAAGAAGAAAAGCTCGGAATTTCTCCCTCTTTCTCTCATGGAATTGGTCTCAATTAAGCCCAATAACGCTCCTAGTGGATCTAGAAGACTACCACTGAGGGAGGGGAGGAGAAACAGACCTTAATGCAAGTTTGGTGGCGGGTACGGTAGTGGTGAGCCATGACCGACCCTTGCGCCAGCGAGTAATCTTGATTTCTGGTTTATCCAGCAAACGATTAGCTCCAGAGGTCATTTCCCACTCCCCTGGGCTCCATGAAGATGATGGCAGCCTTGGTAAGGAGTGGGACCGACAGCTTGGGTTACTTGTCACTTCCTCTTTATAAGAAGAATTAGATCTTAAGTTGTATGCCACGTGTCAGCCTAAGGTTGGACCGCCAATTAGTTTGGGTTACTTTTCCACATGTCGCCTTAGTTTTGGACCTCCTATCATTATTTTAAATAAATCTTCTCGAGAAGATCAACATATTAAATGGGTTGTTGAAGACAATCGGGTTCAAATGTTCCATCAACAAAAATCCTGAAAACCCGGTTCAGTCATATAGGTGAACTGATGAAAATACTCTAAGTCCAAAAGAATTGAGTAGTGTGGAGACCACTCAATGTTGTGCTGAGTGGTGTTGAGACCACTCAACGCTGCATTGAGTGTGTTGCGACCACTCAACGCCTTGTTGAGTTGCAACCACTTAAAGCCACGTTCAGTGGCGTTGATACCACTCAATCCCGCGTTGAGTGGCGTTGAGTGGTGTTGAGAAAACTCAACTCCACATTAAGTGGCATTGAACCACTCAATGTTGCGTTGAGTCCACTCAACGCCAATAGATTCCAGAATATTTCTAAGTAAAAAATTTTGATTGGCATTGAGACCACTCAACGCAGCATTGAGTCCACTCAATGCTTCAGCATCAAGAATGTTTCCAAGTTTAAAGTGTTGAGTGTCATTGAGACCACTAAACGCCATGTTGAGTCCACTCAATGCCTCATTGAATGGCATCAAGTGCACTCAACGCGCTAGTAGGAAATGAGATGTTACATTGCACTAAAACTATTTTTGAGTTATATATATTGCTAGTGTGTATATTATGTTTTCTGAAAATGGTGGAAATTTAAATTGTATCCCTTTTGCTACAAAATAAGGAAATTTAAAAAGTAGAAAAATTGGATACATAAAAAAATGATGATGAAAAAATATATATTTGAATTTTTTTGAGAAAAATGAAATATTTATTTTCTAGCAACACCTTTTATGCTTATCTATTCATCTATGTATCATTAAACAAAAGCCAAAATGTTACACCTAATGAATGTCCGTTCTATTCATGCTTCCTATGCTTATTTTTGTATGGTAGCGAGAAAGTTAATTGAGCAAGTTTTTATGTAAAAGTATTAATTTTTGATTTAAATTTATATGATTATAAAATGTCACTTAGATTTTAGTAGGAACTCAATACAAATTCACTATAATATTTTTGGTCTTTAGCAACACCTACTTGGTGACATTTATAAAAATGTTGTCTAAACCTTGATAGAGAACAATTTATACGTGTTATAATAGGAAATTATCTTTAGACAATATTTTTTGTGCAACATTCAATAAATGCTCTCTAAACCCTTAAATGGAATAATTTTAAATGTTATAGTAGACAGTTCAGTTTAGACAATAGTTATGACTTGTTGCCTTTTTAAAAAATTATTGGGAACACATTTAAAAGTGATGCCAAATCCTTTTTAACTCCGCCAAAAATTATTCTCACACCTAAACTATTACTTAAAAATATAATTTATAAAATTCAACACAAACCCTCCCTCACTTTTCCTTGGACACTTTCCTGATAACCCTTCCTCTTCCTCCCATGTGCCACTTCCTCTCCAGTCCTCCTAACGCAACTTCCTCGCCATTCCAGTGTGTTAACTTCCTCAGGCATTTCGCTACCAGCAGAGGTCTTGATTCTCCTTTTTATTCGCCGCAGAGGTTACTATTCTCACTTTCTCCTTTTCGATTAACCCTAATCAAATGCTTCTTCTGTGATCCGTTCATTCATCTCCATTACCAGCATCATCCTCAATATCTCCTTCAGTCCAGTGACTCAAGTTGGTCGTGCCCTAAAAACCTCAACGAAGAATCACTTATTTCAGTGAGTTTTGATCACTTCTCTCATGAGTTTGTGCACATATAAACATTCAAAGATTGGATTTATGGAAGTATTTTAGAATATTAGTAAGGAGAATTGCCCCACTAGTACCTCATAATGTTAATTTCGATTCTATCTAAGGTTTCATTTTGAATAGCGTTATCTGTGTTAGTTTTATGGAGGATTTCAGGAGTTTTTTGAAATAGAAAATTTGACATAGATAGGGATTCTCCTGTATGGTTTTATGAAATTATTGTGAATTAAAGTTATTTTCTTTGTGGTATTCTTCAACTTAGATAGTTGTTTAATTAGCAAAATAGAGGTTTGATCATGCCATGGAAATTACCGCAAATCTCTTTTAATTATCATTCATCATAATTAGATGTTATAGAAGAAACATTATCATGAGTTAGAATAGGTAGAAATTGTTGTTCCTTGTTGTTCTTTCTCTCAAATATGAAGTTTATTAAGTGAGGTGCATGATGGTTCTTCATGCATGTCTATCCTTCATCAATTCCTCCCTTTTTTTCATGGATTTATTGGACATCTTCTATATTATAAAGTCAAAAAATGCTCCATTGTTATAGGAAATAAATTGGTACTGTTTTCTAAACTGAGTTAATGTAGTGTTTCTGTTGAAACTGGGATTTGACCCATTGAGGAGTTTAAACACAAATGGTGCAGCTAACACTTACTTCTCATGAGGAAAAATGCGTGACTGAAGGTTTACAATTAGGCACAGACCCTAGACAATAGCACGGATGTTCCACCTCACACCCAGAAGATCTTAGAATGCTTCCCCTCCCACTCCAAATCTGAAGCTGGACACCTTAGAAAGCCTTTGAAGCCAACCAAAATTGACCAGAGGTGGAAGAAGCCAAAAACTACATCTCTCCAAAGGTGCCCCTCAAGGTATATTTATAGTTTTTCCTAGTAGGCCTACTGATAGCGCAATCTCGCCTTTTGGTTTTACTAAATACAGCCCAAATTGGGCTGCCAACATCCAAAATCCCCTATTTGGAATGGATATCAGCATACAAATAAATATAACATTGTACGAACAATATTTCTGGATGGCAAGTGCCATGATGCATCCAAAACCTAACATCCTCTGGCTCGCCTAGCTCTCTAGGGTCGGTGCCTTTATAATTGAGCACCCACCTAGATTGGCAAGTGTCTGATGAAACTAGCACTCGTCGCCTCTTTAGAGTGGCGATTGCCTGATGAAACCAGCACTTTACCGCCTCTTCAGAGCGGCGAGTGCCTGATGAAACTAGCACTCTCCCTCCTCTTAGGAGTGGCGAATGCTTGATGAAATTGGCACTCGCCCACTTATTCGGAATGGCGAGCACCAAATGAAATCGTCACTCACCTGCTTATTAGTTACTAAAAACTCGCCTGCCTGGGACGAGTGTGGTCTTAATTCTTAACTCGCCCCATGACTAGGTACTCGCTACTTTAGCCGAGTGTAAGCCTTAGCGACCATTGCGTGATAAAATGTGATCCCCTAGCGCGCACAATAATGGAAGCGTGTCGAAGCAAAATGAAAGAAAACAAATTAAAATAAAAGAAGTTAAATAAAACATATATAGATTTAGTATTATTTTTTTGGGTGTTTTTAAGTAGATTTTTTAGTTGATTTTTTTTGTTTTTAGTTTTTTAAGAGTTTTTTAAGTTTTAAGTTTTCTCTGTTTTTTACGGTCACGCGGCGACTCGGCGGTTTTATTTAAGTATTGTTCTCGAACCGGACCCGAGAACAATACGACCTCGATATTCCACCCGGAATATCCTATACTACTCACGATAGGTGCACTTGCCTCCTTTCGTTAAAACTCGATCTAAACCTTTTTATATCCAAAATAAATAAATACGCGCGCCCCGTTTTCTAAAAAATCACATCCGCCTTTTACTTAAATAAAACCGTCGGGTCGCCCCGTTTTAAGTTTTTCTCTGTTTTTTTTATGTTTGATTTTTTTTTTCATTTTTGAACTTTTTAGATTTTTAGGTTTTTGTTTTTAGAGTTTTTTTTTTTTTTTTTTAGATTTTTTAGATTTTTTGGTTTTTAGGATTTATAGAAAATGACGTCATTTCAAAAAAAATATTTTATAAATAATAATAATAATATGATAAAAATGATATATAAATATTTTTTAAGTTTTTGTTTTGTTTTTTTTTAAGTAGTTTATTATTATTATATAGTTTTTTTTAATAAGGTAAAATTAATAGATTTCCAGGGTTCAAAATAACGAAAACGACAAGTCCCCGGCAACAGCGCCAAAAACTTGATGGTTAAAACTCCAAAATTATTTACGGTCACGCGGCGACCCGGCGGTTTTATTTAAGTAGAAAAGCGGATTTGGTTTTCTTAGAGAAAAAGGCGGAAGTGATTTTAATTAAGAAAACGGGGCGCGCGTATTTATTTATTTTGGATATAAAAAGGTGTGATCGAGTTTTAACGAAAGGAGGCAAGTGCACCTATCGTGAGTAGTACAGGATATTCTGGGTGGAATATCGAGGTCGTATTGTTCTCGGGTCCGGTTCGATTATTTCTACTCTTCCCTAGAGGGGACTATTATTTTACCGATAATTATCTTGTCGGGTATTTATATATAATAAAAAGCAGAAAATGACAGAAAGAAAAATGAAAGCATGAAAAGAAAGCTTGAAGGTGGTGCCGATGAAGAGCTTAGCTCGATGGCACCGAAAAAACAAATGAACTAAAATAGACTTTAAATAAAAAGAGCTCCTAAATTTCTAATTAATTAAGGCGAAGACTTGGCCGTGGAGGTTCCACTAAAATGAGCTCACCTATCTCTAGGACTATCGCTCACCTGAACGCTAAGACTATTCGACCGGGCTCTCGTCCGACGAAGGATTCCTCTTAACGCCCGCATTACGCTAAGAACCCCGCTATTGGGTGGGGAACCCAATCCGGTAGAGTTGGCGCGCCTCCTCTCTCGAGGGTTAGTGCGGAACTCTCTTTGCCAAGGGGTGATCTGTCCATACGCACGGCCTCTCGGCGAGCGTATGGAAAACAGAAATAGGGCTCACACATCGATATGTGGTCCTACGCGTCGTTAACCCCGGGCAAACCTTAAGTACTTTTAATTAATTAGAAAAATACGACCTTTAATTATTTTAAGCTATTTTATCTGTCCCAATGCTCTTCGATACCGAGGGCTAAGAACGATTAGCCACTCATCGGAATGGGGACGGCTTGCGAGGAAAGCAATAAAGAAAGCAGGAAAGAAAGCTGAAAATGAAAGCAGTAAATGAAAGCAGGAAAATAAAGCAGAAAATTGCAAGTCCTACCCAAACGAGTAGGACTGAAGAAAGCTGTAAATTGCGAGTCCCGGCGCAAATGCGTGGGCGGGAGAAATGAAAGGAGGAAAACGCACACACGCAAGTCCTACTCAAATAAGTAGGAGAAAATAAATACGGGTCCTACTCAACCGAGTAAGACAAAATAAATGCAACGCACGCACACTCTCTCTCGACATAAATGAAAACACACACACTCTACAAGAAAGTAAACACACTCTACCGAAATAAAATCCAGCCATTAAACTCAAGTGAGTTGGCGGAAAAAAGGAAAATTACAAACTCACGCACTCTACAGAAAGTAAAATAAGCAAGCGCCATTTAACTCTTAACGAGTAGGCGGAAATAAATGCGCACACACACAAAATGTAAAAAACTAAATTATCTAAAAAAATAAAACAACTGCATTTCTACCGCTAAAATGCGGTAGAAATGCATAAAAAACGAAAATAAAAATTAAATGAGCGAAAAAGTTTGCAAATAAAAATGGAAATGCAAGTGCTCGAAAAATAAAAACGAATACATTTCTACCGCTAGAATGCGGTAGAAATGCATAAAAAGAGAATGAAAAAATTAAATAAGCAAAAAGTTTTAAACGAAAAATCAAATTGCACGAAAAATTAAAACGACTATATTTTCATTCCTATAACTTGATAAAAACGCTAAAAAAGTGTAAATAAAGTAAAAAGAAAGAAAAAGTTTTACAACCTAAAACGAAAAAGCTAAGTTAAAGAAAAATGAAAGACACTTTAAAGCGTTTTTACGGGTTATAGGAATGAAATAAAAGCTCTAAAAATCTAAGTTAACCAAAACAAAGGACATAAAATTATAAAGTTATACTCATACACACACACACGTATAAAGAAGAACAAAAACAAAACTAAGTTAAAACAAAAGGGAATAAGATTGCATAAGGTGTGAGTTGAATAGCTACATTCCAAAGGCAATATAAGAGAAGAAAACACATATTTCATTAAATAAAAAGACAAGTTACAAAAACATGAAACTAAAAGCTAAGGAGAGGGGGAGAAAATATCCCTTACATAACCCTTGGAAGCAATCCAGCAGCACAACACTAAGGCAAAATGGTCCCCAAAAGGGGAACAGAAATCCTAAGCAGAAGACTGGAATTTATAGAAAAAATTTACATGGGTCACTCCCTTGGTCACGGGCGTGACAGGGGGCGTGACAGTACTATTTGCGAAGGCGGCCGGCGATTTGACAGGAAAGTGGACTTCGGGCTGGACACGTGTCGGTCTCGCAGTGGTCACGCCCCCGGTCACGGGCGTGACGCTGGGCGTGTCAAGCAGGTGGATCTGGGCGCGGGTTGCGCCGAAAGTCTTCGGGCAGGTCTTGTCGGGCTAGCTGGAAAGGTCACGCCCCAGGTCACGGGCGTGACTCTGGGCGTGTCGGTTGGTGTCGACACTCGACGATCGTCGAGATGAAAGTGTCGAGTTGAAAATCGTCGAGCGGAAATTGAGTCACGCCCCAGGTCACGGGCGTGACGCTGGGCGTGTCGGCTGGTGTCGACGATCATTGAGATGAAAACGCTGAGCGGGTGGACACGGTCTTGGGTCACGCCCCGTGTCGGGTGACACGGGCGTGACCCCGGGCGTGTCAAGCTTTGCTTCTCAAAAAATTGCTGATTGACTGGAATTTGACGTGTCACGCCCTGGTCACGGGCGTGACCAATATGTCACGGGCGTGACATGGCATTTTTGGCAGATTTTTCATTTTTTCCTGAAAAATAAGATAAAACAAGTTAGTATAATATTTACAAAAATAGGAGCATTTTATTGAATAAAAATAAGTAAAAACGACAAAAATAAATGAAAACAACTAAATTAATGTACACAAAAATAGGTATATTTACAATTCATCATGAGCCTACAGCCCTGCCAGCTAGATGAGAGCCTGGTCAGCGGGTCTGCTCGGGGTCTCCTCTCCAAAACCTCCAACCATCGAGTGAGCCAATAGCCCTGCCAGCTAGATAGGAGCCTAGTCAGCGGGTCTGCTCGGGGTATTCTCTCTTCCACCTCACCCTTGGTGTCATAAAAAGGTCACCCACACTCCCCTCACATCAAATGAGCACATCAAAATTGTAGGCATTGTACAATAATGAAAAGTGCAATGAATAGAAAGTGTTACGGGTAAAATCTCTTTAAATCATCACCACTTCGGGCTCGATCGAGGGATACCCCGTCCACATCCTGGAGGTGGTACCCTCCTGACTTCAAGACCTCTTTTACTACAAAAGGACCCTCCCAATTGGGATTGATCTTCCGTACGGAGCCCCCTCTACCTGTTGCATCTACCTTTTTAGGACCAAATCTCCCTTCTCGAACTGTCTGACCCTTATATGCTTGTCGAAGTACCTTGCCATCCGGCGCTTGACCTCCTCCTGCCGGACCATCGCCAAATCCCGGAGCTCATCCACGAGATCCAGAGAGAGTCTCTGCTCTTCCTCGTTCTCCGCTCTCCATCCTTCGCCTCCTTCCCTTGCAACTGCTACTCTTGGTAATGTGACTTCAAACTCGATAGGTATGAAAGCCTTCGAGCCATGAGAGAGCTTAAACGGGGTCTCTCCTGTGGCTGTGCTTGGTGTGGTTCTCAAGCCCATAGGACTAAATTAGCTGCTACACCCAGCTCCCCCTCAAATTCTCCACTTTCTTCTTCAACAGATTGACAATGACCTTATTGTCTGCTTCCACCTGCACATTACTTCGTAGATGATGAACAGAGGCAAAGCGAAGATCTATTCCCAAACAGATGCAGAAATCAACGAACTCTCTACTTGCAAATTGTGGTGTGTTATCTGTTACAATGGCTAGAGGTAACCCATGCCGGCAAATGATCTCCCCCCGTATGAAATTTTTGACCACCTGCGATGTCACCTTAGCCAGCGCCTTCACCTCCAGCCATTTCGAAAAGTAGTCCACCATGACTAGCAGGAATTTCCTCTGGCCACTCGCTTGGGGAAAAGGACCCACCAGATCTAGCCCCCATATAGCGAAAGGCCTGGGAGCTGTGATTGTCCGCAACCTCTGGTCCGGAAGGAGCTGGAGGGGGGCGAACTCCTGGCATTTTGACACCTTTTTGCGAATTCCTCCGCATCTTTCCTGAGAGTAGGCCAGAAGTACCCCTATCTCAGCACCCTCCCTTCTAATGTCCGACTCCCCGAGTGACTCCTGCATTCTCCCGAGTGAATGTCTTGCAGAACCTTTGGAACCTCTTCCTCTAACACACATCGTACCAGCAAACCTGACAGCATCTTGCGATATAAAACCCCATCTTTCAGCAGGTAGTACGCCGATTTGTATTTTGTATGCTTCTTGTCGAGTTCTTTCGCGGGTAACTGCCCTAACGCCAAAAAGGTGATGAAGGGGTCCATCCAAGACCTCTGCTGGCATATCTCCATGAGCTCCCCTTCTTCTATAGACAGCCTGAAGAACTTCGTCATTGTTCCCCCGGCTTGAGGGCCATACTTGGAGAGTTGGTCAGCCTGGTTGCTCTCCCCCCTCGGGACGTGCTGAAGTGAAAAGCTTCGGAACTGTCCGATGATGCCCTTGACCTTTCCTAGATACAACTGGAGGGTGGGTTCCCTTGTCTCGAACTCCCCTTTGATCTGCCTTGCCACCACCATGGAGTCGGTCGAGGCCTCAATGTCTTGTATGCCCAACTCCCGGGCTAACCTGAGTCCCGCGATGATCGCCTCATATTCTGCTTGGTTGTTGGTGATCGTGAAATGAATCTTCAAGGCCTGTTCAATCCTTGTCCCCTCCGCACTAATCAAGACCATCCCCCCTCCGAAGGAATTTCTTCCTGACTCTCCATCTACTAACATCTTCCAGGTTGCTCGAGGGGACACTTCTGCCTCCTGGACCTCAACTACGTAGTCCACCAGGAAATCAACCACCGCATGTGCCTTAATGGCGAGCCGAGGAACGAAAGCGACGTCGAATTCACTGAGCTCTATTGACCACTTGGCCAGCCTCCCGGAATGTTCTACCCCCTCCAAGATGCGACGAAGGGGGTGATCCGTTACCACCTGAATAGAATGAGCCTGAAAATACGGTCTGAGATTTCGGGCCGAGACGATGAGGGCAAGCGCTAACTTTTCATGGATGGGATACCCGAGCTCCGCTTTATTTAAGACCCTGCTCACGTAGTAGATCAGAAACTGCTTCGTCCCTTCTTCTCGCACAAGAATCGAGCTCACAGCCCCAGTCCCTACCCCTAAGTATAAAATCAAGACCTCTCCTTCCCTTGGTCCCTGGAGTAAAGGCATCCGGGTGAGCTGTTTCTTTAGTGCCTAGAAATATTTCTCACATTCTGGGGTCCATTCAAACTTCTTGCCACCCCGCAGGGTCCGAAAGAAAGGCGAGCATCTCTCTCCGGCTCGGGAGAGAAACCTGCTTAGCCTGGCTAACTTGCCGGTGAGATGCTGAACCTCCTTAGCATTTCTAGGGGACTCCAACTCTAGGATTGCTTTTACCTTCTCGGGGTTGGGCTCCACTCCTGATGGAGTGAGAAGATGTCCGAGGAACTTTCCCCTATTGGCTCCGAAAACACATTTCAGGGGGTAGAGTCTAATTGTATATTTCTTCAGGGTCTCAAAGGTCTCCTCAAGATCTATGACGTGATTTTCGAGGTCCTTACTTTTGACCATCAAGTCATCCATGTACACCTCGAGGTTCCTCCGTCTCTGATTTCGAAAGATCTTATCCATCATTCTTTGGTAGGTCGCCCTCGCATTTTTCAACCTGAAGGGCATCATATTAAAACAGAAGCACCCATCCTCCGTGACGAAGGTGACGTCCTTAACGTCCAGAGGGTGCATGCGTATTTGGTGATATCCGGAAAATGCATCCAAGAAACTCATAAAAGAAAAACCGACGACTGAGTCAACCAGCGCGTCGATTCGGGGCAGCGGGTAACAATCCTTACGGCACGCTTTATTTAAAAGAGAGAAATCCACACACATTCTCCAACTATGCTCCCCCTTTTTAACCATTACAACATTACTTACCCACCCCGGATACTTACAGGCGGACACAAACCCCGCCTTAAGTAACTTCTCTACCTCCTCTCTAATAGGCCCGACCATCTTGGAGGCGATGGCCCTCTTCTTCTGCTGTATGGGGCGAGTGTTGTGGTCGAGATTGAGGCGATGACAAGCGACATCTGCATCGACCCCGGACATGTCTGTGGCGCTCCACGCGAAGACGTCAATATTTTTTTGCACGCAGTCCTTGATCCTCTCTCGGTCTTTCGGGCTGAGTTCGCCGCTGATCTTTACCTTCTCCTTTCTTCCTTCCTTGGTGCGGATCTCTACCTCGAGTACCTCCACATCTGCCTTCAGCCTTGATGGCTCTTCCTCTCCTTCCTTCTCTTCCAGTGTGTCCTATTCCTTGACTTCGTCTTCTGCGATAGCCATCACCATTTCTTCCCCAAGCTTTTCCATCTCCCACTTGCTTGTGCCCTCTCCTCCCTGCAGTGAGGCTCTTCTTTTTTTTCTAGCCGGGCCCCCCTCCTGGGAGACCCTCCCACTTCCTCCATCTTCCTCTTCCCTTTTCTCCCTCCATCTTCTTTTGGCTCCCCTTCCTCTTCCGCTTCCATCTCTCCCTACTCCTTTCCAGCCATTTCTAGCTCCCCCGCAATGCCTCCAACCATCAATACTTCTCTTTCTCCTCCAGCATTTTCTTCCTCCCTTTCTTCTACTATCCCCATCTCTCCGTGCTTCTCTCCTGCCATTTCTGGCTCCCCCGCAATGCCTCCAACCATCACTACTTCTCCTTCTCCTCCAGCATCTTCTTCCTCCCTTTCTTCTACTATCCCCATCTCTTCCCGCTTCTCTCCCGCCATTTTTGGCTCCCCCGCAATGCCTCCAACCATCACTACTTCTCCTTCTCCTCCAGCATCTTGCTCCTCTCTTTCTTCTACTATCCCCATCTCTCCGCGCTTCTCTCCCGCCATTTCTGGCTCCCCCGCAATGCCTCCAACCATCACTACTTCTCCTTCTCCTCCAGCATCTTCTTCCTCCCTTTCTTCTACTTTGCCCCCCAGTTCCTATTGCAATTTCTCCATCCTCTTCTCCATTTCTTCAGCGTGTCCCGGCAAGGAGACGGTGTTCACTGCCGTCACGTAGCATTCCCTTGCAGCCTTTGGATCCCCCCGCACCCAGATTTGGGTACCTCCTGAGTTCAGTTTCAAGCACTGGTGAAACGATGAGGGAACGCATCTGAAAGCGCTGATCAAGGGGTACCCAAAAATGGCGTTGTAACTACTAGGGGCATCCACTATGAAGAAGCGGCAGTTTCGGGATAGCCCTCTCAGGGTTACTTGGAGTCCCACTCCCCCCTCGACTTCTTTCCTCTCTCCTGAGAACCAAAACAATGTTCCATCCGCCGCCAGCACCCTCCGGGCCTCCACCCTCATCTCATTGAATGCTTTTTTGAAAATCACGTTCACTGAGCTCCCATTGTCTACTAGGATCCGTGACACCGTAAAGTTTTCGATGGCAGTTTGTATCACCAGCACGTCATAGAAAGGATCTTCATGATCCGGCATGTCTTTCCTTGAAAAGGTGATCTTTTCATCTGGGGGAGGGGATTGTGACATCGAGGCTACGCTTCGGTGGTACATAGTGTGAAGGCTCGCCTTTCGGGCTGCCTCTATCCCTACTCCTCCATGGATTACTCCAATTCCTCCGCGATCTCCTTCATCTGTTCGATCTACACATCGATCCTCCTCTCCTATACCTGTCACTTCCTCTATCCGCACCGGTCTCTGTTGCTCTCCTGCTCCTCTAGTTCTTCTCATTTCCAAGAAATCTGGGCAGGTAGCCGTTGCGTGACCTTCCTCTTTGTGGAAGTCGTAATATGGCAACGCCACCTCCCCCTCTTTCCTTCCTTCCTGAGGGTTTCTCCTTCTCCCAGTTCCTGCTCCTCTTCCTCTCTCCCGGCCTATACCTCTGCCTCGGCCGATAGCTATAGCCTGCTGCGGAGGGGGCAGGGGTGGTCTATGACCATACCCCCACCCTTGCTGGTGAAATCTTCCCGGTCCTCCTTGTTGGTTCCTCCCCCCATGGGGAAATCCTCTAGCTTGTCCGGGGGCTGGGCCCCCATGTTGCCTCCATCCCAGCTCTTGATATGCCAATGCCCTCGGCTCTTCTCTTCTCCTTGCTTCCTGCTATTTCCCCCCGGACTCCCTCGACTCCACCTCAGTAAGTCTTGCCAACATTTTTGCAAAAGCGGGATTTACCGCCTCCATCGCTATTTCCTTCGCTGCCTTCTCCATCAAGCCTTCAAAAGACAGCGGCGTCTTCCGGGTGAGGCTCATTTTTAAGAACCCTTCCTGTAGTCCCACGGTAAAGGCCATCTGGAGGGCAAACCCCAGCACCTCCTGTATATCCAAGATCTCCTCTTGGAACCTATCCACGTACTGAGCCAGTGATTCATCTGCCCTCTGCTTAATCAAAAAGATCGACTCCGGGTTCCTCTTTCTCTTCTTAGAAGTGGAGAACCGTAACTGGAAGCTCCTGCTTAGGTCCTCGAAGCAGTATATCGAGCCTGTCGGGAGCTGATGAAACCAGTCTCTAGCTTTGTCCTTTAGAGTAATGGCGAAAAGACGGCATTTAAACGCGTCCGTCATGGGCCTGATCGAAACCGCGTCCTCGAACCATTGCAAGTGATGAAGGGGATCATCTTTCCCCACATAGTAGTTTATTTCGGGTTCCCGGAACCCTTCCGGGATGGGAGCTGACAGGATCAGCTCACAAAAAGACGACCCTCTCGCCGCCGGTCTCGCCGCCCCCACTCGCGCGACGACCTCTCCTAGCGAGATGGTACTCGCCGGTCTTGGGAACAGCTCCCTTCCTGCCATGTCCCTCCCGCTTCCTTCCGCCATCACCTCCTTCCCCGGTCTCCTCCCCGGGGCATATTCTCCCACTCTCGCCGAGACAAGCTCTTCTTGCGGCGTGAGAGCAGGCACTTGAGGCAGTGGGGTTGAACAATCTCCCTGTCGCGAGATCCCTTGCAACAAGTCCATGATCCCCTTGATTGAAGCCATAAACTCCTCTCTTCTGAGAAATCTTCCTGGGTTATCCGACCCCTCTCCTTCTCCTTCTCCGTGATCTCTCGCCATGTGGCTGCTCAAGGTTCTTCTCTGAGGGCTGCGATCCACGCTCACCGCACCAAAAATGTTGGAACCAGCTTTCTGGTCCCTCCTAAAGTTCGAAACAGGGTGCAACCCACACGTACGCTTCCTGAGTTATCCTCCTGATGATAGTCGGAGACCTAAAAATAGATCGAGGGGTCTCAGCTCGGAGGTCCCACCTCTTTCCCGGAAGAACTAAAGATCTTCCCCTCTCTAGCCAATGCTGAGCTAGGTGCCTGTGAGGAAGACAGTGGAAAGGTTCAACCACCCTCTCAGGCACCCATATCGGTCTATTTATAGGCCTCTGAATCTGATCTGCAAATATCACTTCCGAACTAACCTGAAATGACCAAAACACCCTAGGCAGGGTCTACCAACAGCCAAACTCCGCTGTTCTGGAGAGTTATACACAGACCTTCAGGGGTAGAAATGTAAAATTACCTGGGGCACAAAGGTAAAATCCCCCTTGGGGGTAAAAAGGTAAAGACATCTCCTCTCCCATGTGGCGAGTGGGGAAGAGACTGATGGGTGAGACGACCCTCTCTGTCTGCCTCGCTGGCATCTTGCAATATAGGCCATCTCGCCTACTAGAGCCATCTCGCTTAGCTCAGAGAATCTCCCATCCTGCCTCCTGCAGGTGGGTCCCCCTGGTCTTAACACCTATCATCTCGCCAGCCTCCCCTTCTCGCTCGTTGGGCCACCTCTCACGAGCCCAAGGTTGTACAACCTTCAAGATCAAGAATCCCTCTCTCCTCCCCCCCCTTTTTTTGCTGCTGTACAACTTAAAACTTTTTGAGTTTCTTTTTGAGATCCAAATATATTGATGACACTTGCTGATATGGATCCAATGTATACTTGCCATGTTACTTTATTTTTCTTTTTGCGAAACGAACTATTGGTTTGCTTTTGTTTACGAGACGACGCTACCCACCCGTCTCGCCGCCTCACTTTTTCTCTTTTCTCTTTTCCTTGTTTTGTTTACTGCGAGACGGTCCTTTGATGCGCTCAAGCCTGTGAGACGGTGATGTCTCGTCTCGCCGCTTCTTTGGAGTG
This sequence comes from Platanthera guangdongensis, assembly GCA_039583875.1. Classification (NCBI taxonomy): domain Eukaryota; kingdom Viridiplantae; phylum Streptophyta; class Magnoliopsida; order Asparagales; family Orchidaceae; genus Platanthera; species Platanthera guangdongensis. The sequence continues at coordinate 70,347,853 of CM077147.1, forward strand.
TTGACTTTTTCTGGAGCGCGAGTCGTCTGTTCACCCATTTTACTTGTTAAACTAACTGTTCTAACCTTCTCGCCTCTCCTTAGGGTACTCCCTGTGCGAGCGGCTCTTAGTGATATAATTGACCCCCTATCATTAGGTCGAGTATTCTGTCGCGCGCGTGTGCCCACTCGCGAGGGGCGAGACCGATCCTGAGTTTGACGGCTGGGAGTGCCTCCACTTGCCCTGTTCCAACCTTTGCCTCTCATAATTTGTTTTTCATGGGTTTAAGTAGGATGTCCTTTAGGTTTCCAAGAACCAAGAACCATTCCTTGGAGAACCAATCCTTTCCCCCACAGGCGATCCTTCGGAACTGCCAGCTAATGAGAGCCTGCGCAGTGGGTCTACCTGGGGCCGAGCCGCGCTCAGTGTTGTGCAAAAGTAACTAAGGACAAAGAACCAAACCTCTCCCCCCACATGCGACCCTTCGGACCTGCCAGCTAATGAGAACCTACGCAGCGGGTCTACCTGGGGCCGAGCCGTGCTCGGGGTCCCTTACCCCCACAGGCGAGCCTTCGGACCTGCCAGCTAATGATAGCCTGCGCAGCGGGTCTACCTGGGGCCGAGCCAGGCTCGGGGTAGTGCAAGTCTCCAAGAACCAAGAACCAAACCTCTCCCTCACAGGCGAGCCTTCGGACCTACCAGCTAATGAAAGCCTGTGCAGCGGGTCTACCTGGGGTTGAGTCGTGCTCAGGGTCCCTTACCCCCATAGGCGAGCCTTCAGACCTTCCAGCTAATGAGAGCCTGCACAGCGGGTCTACCTGGTGATGTCGCGGCCTCGCCACCACTACTTGATGACGATCCGGTTGCTGAGGCGTTACAACATAAAGACTTTCGGAGCCATGATGATGCTAACGGAAGACAGCGTTGTAACCTCCGCCCGCGGCGTGCTACGCCCACTTGAAGGCGTATTTTAATTTATGCACTTACGTTATTTTATTTACCTTTTATATTTGTGAATATAAAATGATTTCATGCTTGGGTAATAATTTTATATTTATGAGAGGGCCTTTTATTTTGTTATTTCCTGCATTTAAATATTTGGTGTGTTATTATCCGCCCGGATGGATTAGATTTCATCTCCATCTTGGACGGCTCTAGGTATGTTTGTAACTCCTATTTAAGGAGAACCTTTGATGAGAATATTAGACAAGAAGAAGAATTTGAATCCAAAAGAAACTCCCTAGGAGAATTCGGCCAAGAGGAGATCTCCAAGCCGCCGCCCCCTTTGGTGGTGTGAAGCCGCCCCTTGCTCCTTCCTCCCCTCTTCGGTGCGACGCTGGCGTGAATTCCTTCGGTGCGACTCCAAGGAAGAAGGATGCAGCCTCATTCGATGTGACGCCGGTGGATCCATGGAGAGAGTGATTCTCCCACCTTATCAAGTGTGTTCATGAAAACTGGGTTGGGTAATTTCTTCCCTCTCATCTTTGTGATTTCTTGCTAGTATTGTGGAGGTTGAACAATCGTTGTTTCCTGATTTTTTAAATTCAATCGCTCGCAATTTCTAACTCGATTTCATCGTTTTTGAACTTCTTTAAATCTGGATCGGGTAGATCCAATTTGCTTGAGAGAATCTTGGACTATAGCCTAGATTTTGCTCTCAAAAAGGAGTGGCAACCTTTGCGTTAATTTGGGGAATCATCCGACTCTTTTTCGTGATCGTGTTTAGATTCGATCACTCCTCCTTGTTATTTTATGTGCTGCGTTTGATCTGAACTGTAACGAGTCGCTAGATGCTTGTGTAGGAGCAGTAGATCTAAGGCGTGTTGGGATTGGTTGGGTTACTTGTGTCCGTAGCGCTCTCCGAATGACCCCTACGTCAATTTGGTATCAGAGGGGGGTCGTATCAATTTCCTAATTGAAACGTCCTCGCTTGAGTCTTGTCGGCACGCACAATACGAACCACAAAAAAAAACAATTTTTATTGGTCTGCCAATAGCGCTCTAAAATCTGTATTTTTCAGCGAAAAGTTAAAAAAAAAAATTTTAACGTTCTACAATTTTTTTACATCGGGAAATTAAAAAATATTTTGTTTTCCGTGTAGGGTCAGCCCTAGAGAAAATCATCTTTCCAAATATTTCTCCACCTGCATGCGCACTAGACTAGGAACAGAATACACTACCCCTTCATCGTCTAGGATGGCTGCGAATGAGCAAGGGGACACCAACGTTGCGGCTGTAGCGGGTCTACGTAACGAAATGACTGAGATTAGGGTCATGTTAGGACAACTCCTTTTGAATCAAGGAGGGCCGCCCCCGCCACCCGTAAATGTTGCGCAACCCCACCGGCGCAAACAAATCCCTGATTCAGGTTCCGATGAGGACACTCCCCGAGTACCCCCGCGAGAGCACCGCCACGAGGGAGGTTTTGATATCACTAGGGCCATTAAGATTAATGGCCCCACGTACGATGGCATGGGAGATCCCCAGATCTTCCTTAATTGGACTGTGGACATGGAATGTTACTTCGAATGGCACAATCTCACGGACCTTCAAAAGGTCCAAGTTGCCTAGATGAAGTTAACAGGCCGGGCAAAGACGTATTGACTGAATGAGGAGCGGAGATTAGGAACCGGACATGGAGCCCCACTTATAGGTTGGCCGGTGATGAAAAATTTGCTAACCGATCAGTACGTCTCTACGTACCACCGAACACAGATGTTCGATGAGCTTGCCACCCTGCGGCAGGGCTCAAATTCGATAGCTGAGTACATGGGAGAGCTGAAGGACCGTATGGTGCGTTGTGATATTAGGGAGATCCCCGAGGTCACATTATCTAGGTTTCGTAAAGGGCTTCTACCCGAGATTTAAAGGAAGCTCTTGCGCTATGTTCATACGGACCTGAATACGACCATCAATGCCTCCCTCAACATTGAAAAACATTTGTCCTCTAAGGCCCATTCCCGCTATTCCCATGCAAAGAACAAGTCCACGGCTGGAGCATCTGCCTCCACATATCCGGATAAGGGGAAGTTTAGGTCCACCGAGTCGAAGTCGGTAGTGATCACTGCTAGGAACACTAAGAATCCCGCGAGTGAGTGTATCCCCATAGGGAAGATTAGTAAGACCAATGCCACATGTTATTCTTGCGGCATTCAAGGCCACTATGCCTTTGAGTGCCCAACGAAGACGAAGGTCATAGCCCTTTTAGAGTCGACTACCGACCTCGCTAATTATGTTTATGAGGCTGCAGAGGAGAGTGACCCAGATGGGGTCCCAAGTGATTTAGAGGACGATCACCACCTTATGGTGATGCATTTATCTTGACCACTCCTCGTCCGTTAAATGATTGGAAGAGGACGAGCATATTTTCTCTTATTTTTAAGAGTGGTGAGAAGCTCTGCAAACTGATTATCGATAGTGGTAGCTGTGTGATTGTCGTTTCTGAAAATGCCGTTACACGAATGGCCTTGACCACGCAGCCCCACCTGACTCCGTATCAGGTAGCTTGGATCAATAAGGTTACTGTTCCGGTCACCAAGCGATGCCTAGTACCCCTCTCGATCAAATCCTCTACTGACGAGGTGTGGTGTGACATCCTTCCAATAGACACTTGTCACATGTTGTTCGGCCGTCCATGGCTATACGACCGCGACGTGACACACTTTAGGAGATCCAACACGTATGAGTTTAAATTTAATGGCAAGGTCATTACGTTGAGGCCGACCGTTCTGAAGGAACCAGTAGCTGTGGCTAAGGACACCACTATCCCAGTCGAGAGGAAAACATTAAGTCTAGTTGGTAAGAAGGATTTGTGAAGGATTCAATTCTTGATGGCGTGTTGTATGCTTTAGTACTTATGAGTGCAACGACTAATTTGGGAGTGTTGGATGACTTACCTACTGAGCTCCGGGCATTGTTGGAAGAATATAAGGATGTTTACCCAGATGAGCTACCTTCGACGTTGCCACCACTTAGGTATATACAGCATGCGATAGATCTTATTCCCGGTTCGTCCTTGCCCAACCAGCCCCATTATAGACTTCATCCCGCTGCCCATAAGGAGTTACCGACCCAGATTGAGGACCTGTTGAAGAAGGGGTTCATTAGGACTAGCTTGAGCCCATGTGTGGTACCAGCCTTGCTTGCCCCCAAGAAGGATTGTACATGGCGGATGTGTGTTGATAGCCGCGCTATCAACAAGATTACTATCAAGTATAGGTTTCCTATTCCGCAATTAGATGACATCTTAGATGTCTTATCTGGCTCCACTATCTTTAAGAAGTTGGACTTACGGAGTGGCTATCACCAGATTAGGATCCGTGAGGTAGATGAATGGAAGACTGCGTTTAAGTCGAAGGACGGGTTATATGAGTGGCTTGTGATGCCCTTTGGGTTATCCAACGCCCCCAGCACCTTCTCCCGGATGATGACACATGTCTTTCAGCCATTCTTGGGAAAGTTTGTGGTAGTTTATTTCGATGACATCTTAGTAAACAGCACCACCGCTGACGAGCACATTTCCCACATGAGAGCAATTCTTTCCACCTTGAGGAAGGAAACATTTTTTCTAAACTTTAAGAAGTGCACTTTCTACATGTCAGAGGTAAAGTTTTTGGGTTATATAGTCAGGTCTGAGGGCATACGAGTTGATCCTGGTAAAGTTCAAGTGATACGGGAATGGCCCGAACCGACTAGCCTACGTGAGGTGCGTAGTATCCATGGATTAGCTAATTTCTATCGTCGTTTCATACAAGACTTTAGTTGCATCATGACCCCCATTACGGAGTGCATGAATAAGGGCGAGATCACTTGGACGAATTCTGCCACCCTTTCTTTCAATCGCATTAAGAACCTTATGACTAAGGCACCTATCTTGCGTCTACAGACTTCACCAAAGTCTTTGAGTTAACTTGTGATGCTTCTGGGGTGGGTGTTCGAGGTGTCTTGAGTCAGGAGGGGCACCCAGTTAGTTACTTTAGTGAGAAGTTAACTGGCGCTAAGCTAAATTATTCAAACTACGATAGGGAGTTTTATGCGGTTGTGCGGTGTTTGCACCATTGGAGGCACTATCTCCTCTCCAAGAAGTCTGTGCTCCTCTCCGATCACGAAGCTTTGTGCTTCATCAATGGACATCATAAAATCAGCCCGCGTCATGCTAAGTGGGTAGATTTCCTACAAGGTTACACGTTTAACCTTAAGCCCTTAAGGGGTCAGATAACCGAGTTGTAGATGCTCTTAGTCGCCTTACCCTCTTGCTTTCCACTATGGAGATTAACGTTGTAGGTTTTGAACGCATTAAAGATGAGTACGCTACCTGCCCAGATTTTAAGGAATCCTATTTATCGGCTCAGGATAGATCCCCCCACGACGATAACTGCGTTTGTTATTAGAGACGGTTACCTCTTTAGGCATGGGAAGTTGTGTGTCCCGCAGTCCTCTCTATGACTTCATATCATTTGGGAGCTGCATAGTGGAGGGTTGAGTTGGCCACTTCGGTAGGGACAAGACAATTATGCTAGATGAGGAGAAATTCTACTGGACAAAACTCAAGGCGATGGTGGGAACGGTAGTTAGTAGTTGTCGTACCTTTCAGGTATCCAAGGGCACCAAGGCCAACGAAGGATTATATATGCCCTTGCCTATCCCTTCCACACCATGGGAAGACGTGAGTATGGATTTTGTTCTAGGCCTACCCACCACTTTACGCCATCACGATTCTATTTTTGTAGTGGTGGATAGATTTTCTAAAATGACGTATTTCATTCCGTGTAGTAGGACCAATGATGCGTCTCACATGGAGAAATTGTATTTTAAGGACGTCGTTAGTCACCATGGAGTGCCGAAGACAATAGTCTCGGATAGGGATGTCAAGTTTATGAGTTATTTTTGGAAAACACTTTGGATTTTAATGGGTACCAAATTATTGTTTTCCGCCGCCTACCATCCACAAACTGATGGGCAGACGGAAGTAGTTAATCATAGCTTGGGGAATCTTTTTAGATGTCTTGTGAGCGATCACAAGGGCACTTGGGACCTACCTCTTACCCATGCCCAATTGGCCTACAATAATTCCAAAAATAGGTCCACGGGTTTGTCTCCCAACGAGATTGTCCACGGGTACAAGGCCCCTGTGCCACTTGACTTGGTTCTGTTGCCTCCAACATACAAAGCAAGTCAATTCGCACAATCCTTCGCCCAACACATTCATGACCTACACGCACGTATACGGGCTACCTTTGCTACTCAATACGAGTCTTATCAAGCGCACGCTAATCAACATAGGAGAGTGTCAAACTTTAATGTTGGCGATCTGGTCTTAGTCAAGTTAGTTCTCGAACGACTGCCCACTTGCACCGTTAAAAAGTTAGCACCAAAGCGCGCCGGCCCATTTTGGATTATTAAGAAGCTAGGTGACAATGCTTTCGTTTTGGCTTTGCCTTCTGATTGGGGAATCTCCCCCATTTTTAATGTTTCGGATTTAATGTTGTTTGTTTCGCAACCACAAGAGTTGAATTCTTTGTCGTCCTCTCCTTCCACTACAATTTCTAATGGGTTAGGGAGTGGTAGTTCAGATGATCTCTCTCTTACGGTCCCCACAAGTATATCATTAGATGGTGAGTTGCATTCCTTTATTCCTATTGCTAACATGTTCCCCAGGTTTCCCAAGACATTTCTTACTCTAGAAAGGATACTTGCGGCTGAGGCACTTGCTACTACCGATGGTGATACCTATCGCTTCCTCATCCATTGGCGTGACCGCCCCCCTTCGGACGACTCATGGGTACTCGAGACGGATCTTAGACGCTTGGATGCCGCTCTTCTCCACCGCTAATTCTTGTACAACGCATCAGAGATACGTGATTTTGAGCGGGGGAGGATTGATGTCGCGGCCTTGCCACCACTACTTGATGATGATCCGGTTGCCGAGGCGTTATAACATAAAGAATTTTGGAGAAATGATGATGTTAACGGAAGACAGCGTTATAACCTCCGTCCGCGGCGTGCTACGCCCACTTGAAGGCTTATTTTAATTTATGCACTTACGTTATTTTATTTACCTTTTATATTTGTGAATATAAAATTATTCCATGCTTGGGTAATAATTTTATATTCATGAGAGGACCTTTTATCTTGTTATTTCCTGCATCTAAACATTTGCTGTGTTATCGCCATCTTGGACGGCTCTAGGTATGTTTGTAACTCCTATTTAAGGAGAACCTTTGATGAGAATATTAGACAAGAAGAAGAATTTGAATCCAAAAGAAACTCCCTAGGAGAATTCGACCAAGAGGAGATCTCCGAGCCGCTGACCCCTTTGGTGGTGTGAAGCCTCCCCTTTCTCCTTCCTCCCCTCTTTGATGCGACGCCGGCATGACTTCCTTCGGTGCGACTCCAAGGAAGAAGGATACAGTCCCATTCGGTGTGATGTCGGTGGATCTGTGGATAGAGTGATTCTCCCACCTTATCAAGTGTGTTCATGAAAACTGGGTTGGGTAATTTCTTCCCTCTCATCATTGTGATTTCTTGCTAGTATTGTGGAGGTTGAACAACCGTTATTTCCGTGATTTTTTAAATTCAATCGCTCGCAATTTCTAACTCGATTTCATCGTTTTCGAACTTCTTTAAATCCGGATCGGGTAGATCCAATTTGTTTGAGTGAATCTTGGCCTATAGCCTATATTTTGCTCTCAAAAAGGAGTGGCAACCTTTGCGTTAATTTGGGGAGTCATCCGACACTTTTTTGTGATCGTTGTTTAGAGTCGATCACTCATCCTTGTTATTTTATGTGCTGCGTTTGATCCGAACAGTAACGAGTCACTAGATGCTTGTGTAGGAGCGGTAGATCTAAGGCGTGTTGGGATTGGTTGGGTTACTTGTGTCCATAGCTTGAACACGGCCTGTGACACGGGCGTGTCATAGGGCGTGTCAAATCAGGCAACGAACTCAGCCCGCCGAAGGTTTCGACAGGGCGTGTCTTTGTGCCGTGTCTGGGCACACGGCCTGGGACACGGGCGTGTCACAGGCCGTGTGAAGTCTCGGGATGATTTGGGATTTTTTTCACCCAGGTACACGGCCACAGACACGGGCGTGTCTGAAGGCGTGTTGGTGACACGGCCCATGATACGGGCGTGTCCCATGGGCGTGTCACTGGTTTGGATAAGTCGGTTGACCACCGCTTGAGGCACACGGCCTGGCACACGGCCGTGTCAGAGGCCGTGTCGGGTCAAAATCTGTGTTTTTGGCAGAATCGTGGCCGTCCATTCCTTCAGTCTGGATCCAAGGGCTGAAAGCTTCATCCTCTTTTTCTTCAAGGCCGAAAACTGAGAAGTAATTCTCACTTTGATTTGGCCTTCATCTTTCTTCAAGAGAGAGAAAGAGAGAGAGAAAGGAGGAGGAAGAAGGAAAGGGGGCTGCTGTTGGTGGTGCTGCGGTTTACCAACGAGAGATCCGAAGCCGGCGTTGCGGAGGAAACGCTCTTGCGAGTCTTGCAAGCTAGCTTTGAGGCCATGGCACCGAAGCGGTCGTCAAGGGTAACGACTTTTCTTCCTAACCATGTGAAGGCTTCCTTTTTGGCATATCTTGTGATTTCCCCCACCAAGAGGTGGCTGATTTGGGAATCTTTGGGTGGATGCTTGAAATCCCCTTGTGTTAGCATATAGATCCGGAAATGAAGTACGGAATAGGCATGCTGTGTGAAGCCCATCTGGACAGGTTGGTCTGGATTGGTGATGTTGCATACGAATCGGAGAAGACTCCGTGATTAAACGTGTAGTGTAAGGAGTCTACGGGTTATGCCTGCGAAAAGGAGTAGCAGGAAGTACTGGGGTGGTAGCCTAGGAAAATAGCCTTGTGATATTTTTGGGTCCAACCTGTGAGTGAGGCACAGGAAGTACTGGTGGGACCAGGAAAGGCCCTTTTGTGATGCTTGATGTCATAGGGTGTCCACCTGTGAAGCGAGTCACAGGAAGTACTGGTGTGCCCAGGAAAGACCCCTGACATTTGTTCTTGTGCGGTGTCCACCTGTGGAGAGAGTCACAGGAAGTACTGGTGTGCCCAGGAAAGACCCGCTGTTGCTGTGAGGAAATGGGTATAGTGAAATACCCAGGCTTGAATGCCAAGAACAAGATTGGTGAGACTGACCCGCGCCTTTGATATAGCCATGAGTACGCTGTACTCGGAGAAGGCAAGGCGATTTGAGCAACGGGGGGTGGAGGATCCGACCTGCGCTATGTCCGTCCGACGTGAGACCAAAAAGTGCGGTCTGTTGGAGCGCATAGCAAGAGTCTTCGTCCTGCACACCATGACACAACGGGGGGCTACGGGCCATCCCGGTGTCCGAAGACTAACTCCGGCTGCACGCCATGGAGTAAATGCTCAAGAGATTTATCGTTGGGTTGTGACCCTGATACGGTGGTGGGCAAGAGGTTGCCAGAACACCAAGAATGTGCCCTGAGTGCACGGACCGTTGGGCCGGGTGGCGAACGGTTGTGATGGCTTGTCTGCGTGAAAGCACCTTTTGATGATATAGCTTGCCATACTTGTGATATGATATGCCTGCAGGGAAAAATACCGCTGCCCCGAGAGAAGGGGTAGGGTCGTAATAATTTGGTCAGCTGAACGCTGACCGTTGCTTTTGTTTGCCACCGGTGGGTGGATTTTCCCTTTCCAGGTACGGGAGAACCGAGCGGGACGCATAGAGGGTTATGTACCTGCTGGTGTTGCTGCTGCTGCTGTTAGCCATCGAAGGCTAAATGTGTTACTGTTGTGTATTTTCTTTCTTTTGTGGCCGGCCTGCGTGCCAATTTGTTTAGGCCATTGTGTGAAAGCCATGTAAGGTCATAAGGCCAATGCTTTATACTTGTTGTAAGACATTCCTATACTTTATAAAATGTGGAGTTTTATGTTTTGGACATTCATGAGGAGTTCCAGTTGTAGTCTAGGCTTCCGCTAGAATGCTTTGTGATAGGTGCGATGCGCTACTCTGGTATCATCCTGTACCTTCACCGACTGTTTTGTGATACTCACTTCTCGACACTCGACGATCGTCGAGAAAAATCGTCGAGCATGCGACACGGCCTTGGACACGCCCGTGTCCTGGGCCGTGTGCCTCCTCTCGACGCGTCGTCGAGAGAAAAATCGTCGAGACAAAGGCCGATCGTCGACACAACCTCGACACGCCCTGCGACACGCCGTGTCGCAGGACGTGTCAACTGACACGCCCTGGGACACGCCCGTATCCCAGGCCGTGTCACCCAAAAATTCCTGCTTCAGAACTTTGGGATGTTACAATCCTCCCCTCCTACAAGAAATTTCGTCCTCGAAATTCAGAGATAGGAAAGCAACAGAAAGCAGCAAGAAAAATGTAACAACATATATATAAACGTTTATGTTACAATATTCTCGCTACAAATTACACAAACAGCTCAGGGAACTCTGCTCGCATGGTCTGCTCGCGTTCCCATGTCAGCTCTTCACGGCCGCAGTTGTCCCACCGGACTTTTACCATACCGACCGTCTTGTTCCGCAACTGTTTCTCGGCTCGATCTTCGATCTGAATGGGTCTAACTCTTGTTGTTAGCCCATACTCCACCGGCACCCGATCATCCGCGATCACTTGAGCTGGATCTTTCACGGCCTTCCGAAGCACCGAGATGTGAAAGACATCATGTAACCCACCCAAGTCCGCCGACAGAGCTAGCCGATAAGCCGCTTCGCCAATTCGCTCAACCACTTCAAAAGGACCCAAATACGTTGGACTCAACTTTTTCAATCGTCGAATCCTGGAGACACCTTTGAATGGCTTGATCTTCAAGTATACCCAATCGCCAACCGCAAATTCTACATTCCGGTGCTTGGCGTTGTAGTACTTCGCTTGTCGATCTTGAGCAATAAGCAATCTCTCTTGAATCGTCCGAATGGTTGAGTTTGCTTCATCCACCTCATTTGGTTTAACAACCCGGGCTTCACCCGCTTCGACCCAAGCCAAGGGAGTACGACACTTCCTTCCATATAGGGATTCATATGGTGTCATCCCAACGCTTGCCTGGTAGTTGTTATTATACGCAAACTCGACCATATAGAGATGATCTTCCCATCTCTTTCCGAAGTCAAGGGCGCACATTCGGAGCATGTCCTCCATTGTTCTGTTGGTACGTTCAGTTTGGCCATCTGTTTGGGGATGAAAGGTCGTACTGAAAGTCAATTTCGTGCCCAACAGTCGGTGAACTAGCCTCCAATCATTTGACGTGAATCGCCCATCTCGATCACTTACGATGCTCCGAGGAACACCGTGAAGCCGCATAATCTGATCAACATATAACTTTGCCAAACTTTCTACTGAATCATCCCGCCTGTTCGGGAGAAAATGTGCTACTTTTGTTAGTCGGTCAACAATCACCCAAATGGAATCATTTCCTCGCTGCGATCTTGGCAACCCATGCATAAAATCCATGGAAATATCATCAAATTTCCACACTGGGATCGGCAGTGACTTCAAATAACCGCCCGGCTTTTGGCATTCCGCCTTCACCATCGCACATGTTTGACATTTGGCTACATACAGGGCAACATCTTTCTTAAGCCCTGGCCACCAGAAAAGCTTCTTCATATCGTTGAACATCTTTGTGCTCCCGGGGTGAATGGAATACTTGGTATAATGCGCTTCATACATCAGTTCTTCCCTCAGTTTCCCCACATTTGGGACGCACAACCGGCCCTCTTTTCGCAAAAGACCGTCATTCCAGGTAAATTTGCCTTCTGGCCCTTCATTCACATAGCGCAAGAGATCTTCATCTAACTCCGTTGCCCGTCGAACTCGGTCTGCAAGGTCACATTGCACCTCAGTCCAGTTCAAACATGCAATGGCAGTGGAATTCTTGTCAACACAATAGATTTCTAATGCTTCCAACTCCTGGATAAGACGTTCATCATGCCTTTGTAACCAATTTGCTCTAGCCGGAACTTGCCGACTCAAGGCATCCGCGACAACATTCCCCTTCCCGGGCGTATAATGAATCTCAAACGTATAGTCCCCAAGGAACTCCAACCACCTTCGTTGTCGCATATTCAAATCTTTCTGCTCCAAAAGATAATTTAGGCTCTTATGATCGGTATAGATCTCTACCTTCACTCCATACAGGTAGTGTCGCCACAGCTTGAGTGCAAAAATCACCGCTGTTAGTTCCAAATCATGGACAGGATAGTTTCGCTCGTGCACCTTCAGCTGGCGTGAGCCATAAGCAATCACCTTTCCGCTCTGCAGAAGAACGCAGCCTAAGCCACTCCCTGAGGCATCACTATAAATCACAAATCCATTGGTTCCACATGGCGAAGACAACACCGGTGCCGTGGTCAACCGAACCTTCAGCTCTTCAAAAGCTCGTGCGCAATCTGGCGTCCAAACGAACTTCTGATCTTTTCGCGTCAGTGTGGTTAGCGGCAAAGCGATCCGCGAGAAGTTTTCCACAAATCTTCTATAGTAGCCCGCAAGTCCAAGGAAACTCCTGACTTCGGCCACGGAAGACAACATTGGCCATTCTTGTATGGCTCTTATCTTCGCTGGATCCACTGCAATGCCCGCTCCACTCACCACATGGCCCAAAAATGTCACTGACGATAGCCAAAACTCGCACTTCGAGAACTTGACATATAGCTGATTTTGCCTCAATGTGTTCAACACCAACCGCAAGTGAATCTCATGCTCGGCTTTGGATTTCGAGTACACCAGGATGTCATCAATGAACACTATCACAAACAAATCCAGGTACTCACGAAAAATACGGTGCATCAGATCCATAAACACCGAGGACGCATTGAACAATCCAAAGGGCATGACTGTGAACTCATAGTGCCCATAACGCGTTCCAAATGCGGTTTTGGGAATGTCACCTTCCCGAATTCTTAACTGGTAATAACCAGACTTCAGGTCCAACTTCGAATAGACGGTCGAGCCTACCAGCTGATCAAATAATTCATCAATCTGAGGTATAGGATACTTATTCTTCTCGGTCAGCTTATTCAATTCACGCTAATCGATACACAACCGTAACCCACCATCTTTCATCTTTACAAAAAGCACAGGCGCGCTCCAAGGTGACATACTTGGGCATATATAACCTTGCTCCAACATTTCTTGTAGTTGAACCTTCAATTCAGCCATCTCTTTAGGCGCAACGCGATATGGCGAGCGGGCCACAGGTTTCGCACCTGGCACCAACTCAATTGTGAAGTCAATCTCCCGCTGGGGTGGTAGCCCAGCGAGATCTGTGGGAAACACATCTGTAAAGTCTGCCACAATCGGAACCTCGCACACACTGGCCTTAGGCTCAACAGCCTGAATTAGTGCAAAGTAACACTCCGCACCCTTCCGAACAGCCTTGACTACCTGGAGTGCAGACATCAATGTCCCGCCCACTCCTAGCATACCCGCGAACTTTGTCTCCTGTTCGGTATTCTAGCCCAACGTGATTTCTTTGGACTGGCAATCAATCATAGCATGCTGCTTCGCAAGCCAATCCATCCCAAAAATCACATCGAATTCTGATATTGGCAAAACAAATGCGGTAAACAAAAATCCTGACTTCCTAACTGAACCGCCATATCGCAAGCTTGATCCGCAAGCATCCAACAGCCATTCGGCAACACCACTCTGACACTATCTGTCTTTGCACGACTGGGTATCCGAAGCTGCGTAAGAAACTCACGAGACAGAAAAGAATGCGATGCACCTGTATCAAACAGTGCTCGCGCCAGCGTGTCCCGAATCATTATAAAGCCTATGACAAACATGTCACACACACAAACCACAAACATAGGGGGACTAAGCTAAGCATACAAACATTAGCATAGGAAAAACTAACTCATACATGTGACAACGTCACTCTGCTTGATGGCCTCTTGCAGGCCAAGATTGTAGACCCGGGGTTGCGCCTGCGAGGCAGAGGAATCCACCACCGCCTTTCCTTTTTCCGCATAAGATGCACCCGCCTTCTTTTCACTCTTTGGCAGCATCCGACAATCTCGCGCAATATGCCCCATCCTACCACAATTGAAGCAGGTACGAGTGTCTGGCTTGGAGGTTGCCCCTGATGTTGCTCCCGTTGTAACTGATGAAGGAGCTTGTCCACTAGGCTTGGACTTCTTACCCCATCTCTTCTTATAAAATGGTTTGCCTGATCGAGGCGCCTTCCACTCCGGTTGCGTCACAGCCAACACTCTCTTCCCTTGCACCCTTTTCATGTCCTTTTCCAACGCGGTCGCGGTGTCAACCAACGCTTTGAAACCTTGGTTCACAGAACTGGACACAAGGAACCTCAGCTCGTCCCTCAGCCCTTCATAGAACCGATTAGTCTTCCGCTACTCATCAACAAAAATCGAACCCGCATACCGCCCCAAGCGCGTAAACTCATGCAGGTACGCGTCAACACTGCCATCACCTTGAGTTAACCGTTGGAATTCATTTTCCATGGCTATCCGTTGAGCCACAGGAAGGTGCTTCGCAAGGAAGAGCCGGGAGAATTCTTCCATCGACACTTGGGTTAACGGACGACCCGCCAAATGATGCAACTCCATCTCATCCCACCATAAACGAGCTTCTCCTTCAAGCAAGAAGGTGGCTAAGGTAACCTTCTGATGCTCCGCCGTTCCTATCGCCGTCATCACTCGCTTGACGCGCGATAACCAATCTTCAGCCTGCGTCGGGGTTCCCGCTCCCGAGAACGTAGGCGGATGGAAACTCATAAACCGCGTTAGCTGTTTCTCAGCCGCTCGAGGAACCACATCCATAACAGGTTCAGGCCTTGCCACCACCTGTTCTGGCCTCACAGCCGCTGGTTCCTGCCTAAGTGGCTGACCTTGGATCATGGTAAATAAGGCCTCTGCAACTAAACGCACATGTTCCGCAAACGGTGGAGGTGTAGGCACCGCGGCTGGTGCCGTACTTTCATCAGAACGCTGGGGCTCAGACGGCCCAGCTCCACTCCGTGTCACCTAAAGGTGGACAAGACACACACATTAGCGGTCGTACCCAAGCAATCAACACAAAATAAGAACACGTAGGTTCCTCAAACATACAAATTTGCATTCCTATCATGGACATTCAGGAGTTCATTCGTAGACTTTGGTGTGCACAAACACGTGCTCGCCACCCCACAAAAGAAGTCGGCCACGACTTCGAGAGGGAAAGACCAAGACAACCGATACCAAAAATGTAACAACCCCATCCGTTCATATGATATATTCTAGAAGGTCCGGCCGGGGCCCCACATGATATATCACAAAACAGTCGGTGAAGGTACAAGATGATACCAGAGTAGCGCATCGCACCTATCACAAAGCATTCTAGCGGAAGCCTAGACTACAACTGGAACTCCTCATGAATGTCCAAAACATAAAACTCCACATTTTATAAAGTATAGGAATGTCTTACAACAAGTATAAAGCGTTGGCCTTATGGCCTTACATGGCTTTCACACAGTGGCCTAAACAAATTGGCGCGCAGGCCGGCCACAAAAGAAAGAAAATACACAACAGTAACACATTTAGCCTTCGAGGGCTAACAGCAGCAGCAGCAACACCAGCAGGTACATCACCCTCTATGCGTCCCGCTCGGTTCTCCCGTACCTGGAAAGGGACAATCCACCCACCGGTGGCAAACAAAAGCAACGGTCAGCGTTCAGCTGACCAAATTATAATGACCCTACCCCTTCTCTCAGGGCAGCGGTATTTTTCCCTGCAGGCATATCATATCACAAGTATGGCAAGCTATATCATCAAAAGGTGCTTTCACGCACATAAGCCATCACAACCGTTCGCCACCCGGCCCAACGGTCCGTGCACTCAGGGCACATTCTTGGTGTTCTTGCAACCTCTTGCCCACCACCGTATCAGGGTCACAACCCAACGGTAAATCTCTTGAGCATTTACTCCATGGCGTGCATCCGGAGTTAGTCTTCGGACACCGGGATGGCCCGTAGCCCCCCGTTGTGTCATGGCGCGCAGGCCGAAGACTCTTGCTATGCGCTCCAACAGACCGCACTTTTTGGTCTCACGTCGGACGGACATAGCGCAGTTCGGATCCTCCACCCCCCGTTGCTCAAATCGCCTTGCCTTCTCCGAGTACAGCGTACTCATGGCTATATCAAAGGCGCGGGTCGGTCTCACCAATCCTGTTCTTGGCATTCAAGCCTGGGTATTTCACTATACCCATTTCCTCACAACAACAGCGGGTCTTTCCTGGGCACACCAGTACTTCCTGTGACTCTCTCCACAGGTGGACACCGCACAAGCACAAATGTCAGGGGTCTTTCCTAGGTACACCAGTACTTCCTGTGACTCACTTCACTGGTGGACACCCTATGACATCAAGAATCACAAAAGGGCCTTTCCTGGTCCCACCAGTACTTCCTGTGCCTCACTCACAGGTTGGACCCAAAAATATCACATGGCTATTTTCCTGGGCTACCACCCCAGTACTTCCTGCTACTCCTTTTCGCAGGCATAACCCGTAGACTCCTTACACTACACGTTTAATCACGGAGTCTTCTCCGATTCGTATGCAACATCACCAATCCAGACCAACCTGTCCAGATGGGTTTCACACAGCATGCCTATTCCGTACTTCATTTCCGGATCTATATTCTAACACAAGGGGATTTCAAGCATCCACCCAAAGATTCCCAAATCAGCCACCTCTTGGTGGGGGAAATCACAAGATATGCCAAAAAGGAAGCCTTCACATGGCTAGGAAGAAAAGTCGTTACCCTTGACGACCGCTTCGGTGCCATGGCCTCAAAGCTAGCTTGCAAGACTCGCAAGAGCGTTTCCTCCGCAACGCCGGCTTCGGATCTCTGGTCGGTAAACCGCAGCACCACCTGAAAGTCCACCTAGTGTCAGCTATGTGCACCTATGGGGGGGGGAATAGGTGACGTGTGGTTCTTTTGCGGAATTTACGGATGTACCTGCACAATAAAAACAACAAGCACAGCACACAGAATACACAACAAATTTATAGTGGTTCCCCGACTTGGGTACATCCACTTTCCCCCTTCGACCTATCTCCCCAACAAGGGACGACTCGGTCACTTCTCCAACGGGATTGAAATCCAATCCCTTCACTAATGGAAGGAGCCCTTCCACACGTGAGAGTCAACACTCTCACAAAACGGGTTGCACCCAACCCTTACAACACGGAACAAAAGTTCCTTTACAACGAAATTAAATGTAGAGTGTACACGTGATACAAACTTCTTTTGGAGACTACGGTGTTCCTCTTTGTTCGACGACGTGTTCTTGAAGTCGATGAAGAGTCTACGACCTTGGTCTCACTTGGAGAGGATCTCCCCGGAACCGGCGGCGGCACACGAGCGGCGGCTAGCTTCGGGATCGGCGGCTATGATGAATAGCGGCTGCTGATCATGGAGATCCAAACTTCGTAGCAAAGCAAACTAGGTCTGCCAACGGTCACTCTAGGATCGGTCGTCTCGATCGATTCGGACGGGGGAGTTTTTCCCGGTCAACAAATCGAGAGACAAGAGATCTCTGGATAGACACGTGAGACTCAAGCTTTGCTAAGCTTCTGTCGCCGGAGATCACGAAGAAGAACGATCAGCGGCGGCGACGTACTTGCCCGAGCGCGACGGCGGCGGAGGAGAGGAGTCGCGGATCTAGGGTTTGGTTGCGGCTCGGTTTCTTTTTGTTTTCTCCGTCGTTTTACTGTTCAAAATACCCATGTATTTATACCCTGTAAATACAACAAATTTGACCGTTGTGGGACCCACAAAAGAAATCCCCAAATTCCGGTTCAAATTAGTCCAGAAGCAGAATCCGGTCCACCAGCATCCTGAGAAAACGCCAAGTGAAAATCGGCGAGAATCACAGACGATTCTCGACGAATCGGCGAGAATCACCAAGTGATTCTCGACGATTCGTCGAGAATCGTTTGTGATTCTCGTCGAATCACTTATCGATTCTCAACGAATTTTACTTTGTGTACAAGGGCTGCTTGGCCACTGGTTCGGCAGGAATTACAAGTGATTCTCGCCGAATCTTACTTGGCACCATTTTGAGATGGCCAGAAGGAGTCGGCGAGAATCACTGATGATTCTCGTCGATTCGGCGAGAATCACTAGTGATTCTCGCCGATTCGGCGAGAATCACTTGGTGATTCTCGTCGAATTTGCCTTGGACGAATTTTCGTCTTCCACCTAGGAGCTGCTCCTTGATCCTCCATGCTCCTTGTCTCTTCTTGCATATGAACGGCCCTGTACTTGAAAGTAAGTGCACTCCAATAGAGAGAGTACACATAGGCCAACACACTGATCTGCTCAACGAGAGATTACGTCGTGCAGACCCGTGTATATTGACCTACTGCACCCTGACATTGGTGTGCACTTAGTGTGGAGGAACTGCAAGTACAACTTAAGATGTTTCGTCAAATACATTGTGAATTCATCTTAGCTTGACAGGTGGCTTCCTCAAATCTAGGTAATCGTGGATACAATACCCAACACCACCAACAGCAGCCCCCTTTCCTTCTTCCTCCTCCTTTCTCTCTCTCTTTCTCTCTCTTGAAGAAATATGAAGGCCAAATCAAAGTGAGAATTACTTCTCAGTTTTCGGCCTTGAAGAAAAAGAGGAAGAAGCTTTCAGCCCTTGGATCCAGACTGAAGGAATGGACGGCCACGATTCTGCCAAAAACACAGATTTTGACCCGACACAGCCTCTGACACGGCCGTGTGCCAGGCCGTGTGCCTCAAGCGGTGGTCAACCGACTTATCCAAACCAGTGACACGCCCATGGGACACGCCCGTGTCATGGGCCGTGTCACCAACATGCCTTCAGACACGCCCGTGTCTGTGGCCGTGTACCTGGGTGAAAAAAATCCCAAATCATCCCGAGACTTCACACGGCCTGTGACACGCCCGTGTCCCAGGCCGTGTGCCCAGACACGGCACAAAGACACGCCCTGTCAAAACCTTCGGCGGGCTGAGTTCGTCGCCTGATTTGACACACCCTGTGACATGCCCGTGTCACAGGCCGTGTTCAACACTACTCACTTCTCGAGACTCGACGATCGTCGAGAAAAATCGTCGAGCATGCGACACGGCCTTAGACACGCCCGTGTCCTGGGCCGTGTGCCTCCTCTCGATGCGTCGTCGAGAGAAAAATCATCGAGACAAAGGCCGATCGTCGACACAACCTCGACACGCCCTGCGACACGCCGTGTCGCAGGCCGTGTCAACTGACACGCCCTGGGACACGCCCGTGTCCCAGGCCGTGTCACCCAAAAATTCCTGCTTCAGAACTTTGGGCTGTTACAGTAGCGCTCTGCGAATGACCCCTACGTCACCTGGAGCCGAGCCAGGCCCAGCGTAGTGCAAGTCTCCAAGAATCAAGAACCAAACCTCTCCCCCACATGCGAGCCTTCGGACCTACCAGCTAATGAGAGCCTGCGCAGCTGGTCTACCTGGGGTCGAGCCAGGCTCGGGGTAGTGCAAGTATCCAAGAACCAAGAACCAAACCTCTCCCCCACAGGCGAGCCTTTGGACCTTCCAGCTAATGATTGCCTGCGCAGCGGGTCTACCTGGGGCCAAGCTAGGCTCGGGGTAGTGCAAGAGTCTCCAAGAACCAAGAACCAGTCCTCTCCCCCACATGCAAGCCTTCGAATCTACCAGCTAATGAGAGCCTGCGTAGCGGGTCTACCTGGGGCCGAGCCAGGCTCGGGGTAGTGCAAGAATCTCCAAGAACTAAGAACCAGTCCTCGCCCCCACAGGCGAGCCTTCAGACCCGCCAGCTAATGAGAGCCTGCGCAGCGGGTCTACCTAGGGCGAGCCAAGCTCGGGGTAGTGCAAGAGTCTTTAAGAACCAAGAACCAAACCTCTCCACAACAGGCGAGCCTTCGGACTTGCCATCTAATGAGAGCATGCGCAGCGGGTCTACCTGGTGTCGAGCAGTGCTCGAGGTTCCTTACCCCCACAGGCAAGCCTTCGGACCTGCCAGCTACTAAGAGCCTGTGCAGCGGGTCTACCTAGGGCCGAGCCAGGCTTGGGGTAGTGCAAGTCTCCAAGATCCAAGAACCAAACCTCTCCCCCATAGGTGAGCCTTCGGACCTGCCAGCTAATGAGAGCCTGCGTAGCAGGTCTACCTGGGGCCGAGTCATGCTTGGGGTCTTTTACCCCCACAGGCGAGCCTTCAGACCTACCAGCTAATGAGAGCCTGCGGAGCGGGTCTACCTAGGGCCGAGTTAGCCTCGGGGTAGTGCAAGAGCCTCATCTTCCTACCGTTAGAATTTCATAGTAGGTAAAACAAAAGTAATTTGAGGAATATATTACAATAAACTTGACTTTGAATATTACAATTTTTCCTCCCATTCTCATGGGTAGAAGCGTTTCAAGTCATCGCCGTTCCAGGTGTGGCTCATGGACCAACCCTCCATATCCTGTAGGTGGTAACCCCCTGTTCTCAGGACCCTCTCGACAATATAGGGCACTTCCCAATTCGAGTTGAGCTTACCCACCGGGCCAGATCTCCCCACAGCATCCACTTTCTTCAACACCAGGTCTCCCACTGTGAATTGCTTGATCCTGATATGTTTGTCAAAGTATATTGCCATTCGCCTCTTGATCTCTTCCTGACTTATAGCTGCGACATCACGTATCTCTTCCACCATATCCAATGAGATGTGTAGCTCCCCTTCATTTTCAAACCTCCAGGCCTCATCGTCGTCACCCGCGGCTGCGACTCACGGGGACCGAACCTCGAACTCCACGGGCAGGACCGCCTCACACCCATGAGACAGTTTGAATGGTTTCTCGCTGGTGGCTGTGTTCGGGGTTGTCTGCAAGGCCCACAATACTGAGGGGAGCTGCTCCACCCAGCTTCCCCTCAAGTTCTTCACCTTCTTCTTGAGTAGGTTTACAATGATCTTGTTGGCCGCCTCCACCTGGCCGTTGCTCCTGGGATGGTGTACGGAGGCAAACCTGAGGTCTATCCCCAGCTGAGCGCAGAAGCTGATGAACTCTTCGCTAGCAAACTGGGGCCCATTGTCTGTTACTATTGCTTGAGGGAGCTCGTGCCTGCATATGATCTCCCCCTAGACAAAATTTCGGATGACCTGTGAGGTGACCTTTTCCAACGCATTGACCTACATCCACTTCGAGAAATAATCAATCATGACCCGGAGGAATCTCCTCTACCCACTAGCCGGAGGGAAAGGTCCGACCAAGTCCATTCCACAGATTGTGAAAGTCCATGGTGCCATGATACTTTGGATCCTTTGAGCGGGCAAGAGCTGGAGGGGGCATATAGCTGACACTTTTGGCACCTCCTCGCAAACTAAGCTGCATCCTTCCTCAGGGTCTGCCAGAAGTACCCTTGCCTCACCACCCTTACTTTCAATGTCCTTCCCCCTGAGTGACTGTCGCACTCTCCTGAATTCACCTCCTCCAGGATCCTCGGGACCTCTTGCTCGGTCATACACCTTGCCAGGAGCCCTGACAAAATCTTCCAATGTAACCCCACTTCCAGCATTAGGTAATGAGCTGCCTTGTGCCTGAAGCTTTTTCCGTCCTTGGTCCCCTCCAGAAGCTCGCCAGTGTCAGGAAGGTCACCAATCGATCCACCCACGAGGGTCGCCGATCCACCTCCATCAACTCTCCTTCCTTGATAGCTGGTCGAAATAGCTCAGTCAAGGTCCCTCCTCCTCGAGGTCCAAACTTAGCCAATCGATCGACAGCCATACTTTCTTCCCTTGGAACATGTTGAATTGAGAATGTTCGGAACCCTCTGATGATCGCCCTCACCTTGGATAAGTACTTCACAAGGGTGGGCTCCTGAGCTTCGAACTCCCCTCGGATCTGTGATGCCACCACCAGCGAGTCCGTAAAGGCTTCCACATCCTGGATCTCGAGTGATGGAGATGACGGCCCGCAACATTTTAAAGGCAGCGACGGCGTGCTTACGGATGACCATGTGGAGCGTCGCCATAATATTCATCCTAAACGTAAACCAATATATTAATAATCAATAATAATTTATTAATAACTATTATTAATTATTAAGTCATTTTCATGTTTTATTTTATTTTAAGCATTTTTATTTTTATTGCATTTAAATAATTCATGTTATGATGGGTGCATATAACCATCATAACTTTCATTTTGAATTTTGAATTTTGAATTTTCAATGGAGGGATATTGAGTGGTATAGACTATATATAGCCAAGTTGTGAAGGAATAATTAGAGAATGAAAAAAAAGAAATCATAAGAATTCAAGATTTGAATTTTCCCTTTCTTTCCTCTTTCCCTCTAAGGCAAATTCCGGCCTCCTCCTTCCTCCTCCTCTCTTTGGCCGTCGGCCAACCTTCTCGCCCTTTCTATTCTCATTTTCCTCTCCTCCCAAAAACCCGAGCACCCCTCTTCATCACCTCCAATAGCCGACCTCCTCTCTTACCAACCAAAGATCTCGGCCAAGGCGTGAAGCGACAAAGGCGGACAAGTTCCTCTCCATCCGGCGAGACTCCGGTGGAGCCGTTGAAGCGCGATCCACGTAGAGAAAAAAAATACCGGAATCATCTATTCCGGTTTGGTAACAAAATATGTCTACTCCATGTGTGTTTCCCTCTAGTTAATTCTTGTGGTGAAATTACTTGGCATTGCATTTTGAAGCATTGAATAATCGTGGTTTTTCCTTTAACTGATTTGTGTTTATCTTGATTGATTTAATTTTTAAAAGGTTTTGCGAACCTTCGTTTTCTTTTGTTGGGAGAGATCTACCTTTTTTGAATCGTTATTTTTGGTAGATCTCTTTTGGTACAACATCGCTCGTTCGGACCGGGTGGGTCCTTTTAGCCAGAAAGAATATTGGTCTATCGCCTCTATTCGATCCTAATCAGTTTGGCTACCCGTACGCTAGCATATAATTGATAGAATTATTAACGTGGTGTTGCATAAAACGATTGTGCGAGTATAGGATTTGGATCATTAGAGATGCAAACGTGTAATCCGTAGATATATTCGGTGTCAACGTGCAAGCCTGCATCAATTTGGTATCAGAGCCAGGTTGTGCTAATTTCTAAATTAGTACCATCCTAGAAATAAAAAAATTATTTAGAACGACGACACACATTTGCACGTTTCGTTGCACAACATAAAATTCAATTTTTAAATTTTTGGTCTGCAAATAGCGGCCTAAACTTTTCAACTTTTCTCAAATTTCAAACAAATAAAATTCTGGAAATTCTCTATCATTTTATTTATAAGAAATCAAAAAAATATTTTATTTTTATTAAGTCATTGTTTTTATTAAATCTTTATAAATGTTTTATTTTGGTGTGCAAATAGCTGCCTAACTTTTTATTTTTCAGCAAAATCAAAAACAATTTATTTAATAATCTTCATATTATTTCCAGCAAGAAAATAAAAAAAAATACATTAGTTATTTTAAGTAATTAGCGAGAACAATTACATCTTTGAAATTTAAATAGGGCGAGGTTATTTTTCTCATTGCATGTACACCAGTTCCGGGTGAGATATTCTCTCCGGTTCTCACTGAAATGGCTTTCGACATTAATGTTTCCAATCATCCCCAGGCTTTCATACACACTAAGATTTTCACCTATGATGGTTATGGGGATCCAAATTATTTTAGAGACTGGCTTAAGTGGGAAGAAATCTATTTTGATTATAACAAATTGGACGACTACCAAAAGGTTAATGTACTCCGAGAGCGGTTAAGAGGTCGAGCCCGTGTGTTTTGGCTGAACAAAGAGCGTGGATCTGGTAGATATCCATATTCCTGGCCCCACATCCGAAGAATACTCTTGGAGAAATTTGATTCCTCCTACCGCCTTACTACTAGCCCGACATCCGCTAGCCAGTATAGTTATGGCACCTTATCCAAACCTGACCATAGGGGTGACCTATTCCCCCAGGAAAGATCCTTTCCCCAGGCTGGTAGAGCTACCCATAGCACACCTGCACCCACCTATAGAGGAAAGGAAATAGTGAGGTCCCCTATCTCGAGTTCGGTACATGTGACTGGTAGGACTGCCATGAGCCCGCGGGGTGAGAGTAGTCCTATTTGTAGGGGCAGACAGAAGACTATGACTTGTGAGTCTAGCGGCGTATCTGACCATGGATCTATTGAGCATCCTAACCCGATTATGCCCATAGACCCTTTTGAGTCTCCCTCCGAGTTGCCTTATCTAGTCGTTGACTCCCCTGATGAGTCTGAGCTACTGTCCAGGACTGAGCCCGTCACTGAGGACGAGGCTGATATCGCTGACACTTTTAGTGACATTGAGGAGATTGGTTATCCTAGTGACCTGGATGAGGATTTCTCCCCTGAGGAATCATCTACACTCCCTGTCGAAAATGTTTCTGAGGCGTCTACCCAGATTATCAAGGAGTCTTCTGTGGACCCAGTGTTGGTAGATGTTTCATCGGTGTTGGAAGAGTCACCTTGGGATAGATGTTTAGCTTGGGATGATCTTAGTGATGCACATCCGGGAGATAGTTCATTGATATTATCGTCGTTGCTTGAGATTCAAGCTAATTTAGATTCTCCTCGAGATTCGACTTGCCCTGTCCTCTATCCTGATTTTGACGATGTACCTACATCATGGGAAGATTTGGCTAGCGAGGGAAGTGTTGTATTGGAAGATTTTCCCTGCATGGGAAGGTTAATTTTGGATGACGTTAGCGCTGAGGACCCGGAAGATATTTCTTTGATGTTATCTCCTTTTCCTGAAGCCCAATACGGATTAGAAATTTTATCGGGTTCGATTTTGCCCATTTCTGAGGCCTATACTGATTCCGAATTGAATGAAGTGTATAGTGTGTTGGAAGAATGTCCAAGTGAGAGAGTTGTATTTTTGGACGATGTTATTGAAGTAGACCCGGATGAGCATCCCCTGATGCTATCTTCGTTGCATGAAATTAAATTTGATCTTAACTCTCTCCCAGTTTTAGATTTACGGACTCTCCCTCCTGATCTGAGTCATTTTATTTGGCCAACCTTGCGGGCCCCTCCTTTGGACATGACACATTTGACTACTCAGTTCTCTGCGTGTCCAGCTACGGTTCCATCCTCGTATGTTTTTGAGTCTTTGGATATTATGCCTCTGGTTGTGGTGTCTCTGTCACACACCTATATACCACGCCCATTTGCACGGATTGACCCACCGCCATTTGATCGCCCTTTTTACCACCCGTTAGTGACCATGGTTAGGCCGCATGAGTTGTATCGCTCGCACCTGTTATCACACCCGGGAGCATTCAATTCTATTAGTATTAATGATGAGCGGCTTCCCTTGGCATATCTTCATGCCAAGTGTGATTATATTAATTATAAAATTAGAACTGCGACTTTGACGCCTATGACAATCATCTTTGATTTTAAGGCTCTTGTACCCCCGGATTTAACCTCATTATCCTCTGTTTTCGGGTTGAGTCACATAGAGCATGGGTTCACACCACACGATAGCGAGATATTTAGGAGCACTTGTAGTTAATTACTCTATATAGTTCCGTCTTATGATTATTTTTATGCTTGTCGATTGCTGAATGTGATCGTGCACGGATTTAAAACACAAGTGCCTTTTGACTTGATTTCGCCTCCATTGTCTGATAATCCAAGTCAACTCGCACTAGTTTATGCCTCTCATGTTCAAAAATTATATAAGTATAGTAGTGAAGCGCTAGCCATACGAATTATATTTTATCAATTTCGTGCTAGTTTACGTAGAAGAGCGTCTCACTATTTGATTTGCGATTTAGTTTTGGTGCGTCTCGTCCCTGAACGGTTGCCTTCGGGCACTATAGAAAGTTGGCGAGTTGGCGAGTTGGTCCTTTTTCGGATATTAATGAAATTAGGAGAATACACATATCATTTGAAGCTTTCCACTGATTGGGGTATTACCCCTATTTTTAATGTTTTAATTTAACGCTATATGTTTCTCCACCACTAGAATTATTTGTATGTCTGTTTGGGTCCACTTTATTTTCTTATGGTTTGGGTAGTGTGCTGGTGCCTGGATCGCACTCTTCATCGGTCTTCACTGGAGGTATGTTGGTTGTTGATGTAAAAATTTGTTTTCTTTTATTGCCTAATGCTTTTCCAAGGTTCCCCAGAACCATCTTTTTGCATGACAGGATACTCCAGGGTGTAGTGCTCTCCTCGAAAAGTGGTGATGTTTGCCACTACTTGATTCGATGGCGTGATCGACTGGCCTCCGATGATTCTTGGATTCTTGGATCAGAGGTGGCTATGTTGGATGTTGCTCTCCTGCATTGGTGCATTCCGACCAACTCACCGGTGATGAGTACTTTTGAGCGGGGGAGGATTGATGGAGACGACGGCCCGAAACATTTTAAAGACGGCGACGAAGTGCTTACGGATGACCATGCGGAGCGTCGCCATAATATCCGTCTTGAACGCAAAACAATATATTAATAATTAATAATAATTTATTAATAACTATTATTAATTATTAAGTCATTTTCATGTTTTATTTTATTTTAAGCATTTTTATTTTTATTGCATTTAAATAATTCATGTTATGATGGGTGCATATAACCATCATAACTTTCATTTTGAATTTTGAATTTTGAATTTTGAATGGAGGGAGATTGAGTAGTGTATGCTATATATAGCCATGCTATGAAGGAATAATTAGAGAATGAAAAAAAGAAATCCTAAGAATTCAAGATTTGAATTTTCCCCCTCTTTCCTCTTTCCCTCTAAGGCAAATTTCGGCCTCCTCCTTCCTACTCTCTTTCGTCGCTGGCCAACCTTCTCCCCCTCTCTATTCTCGTTTTCCTCTCCTCCCAAAAACCCAAGCACCCCTCTTCATCACCTCCAATAGCCGACCTCTTCTCTTACTAACCAAAGATCTCGGCAAAGGCGTGTAGTGACAAAGGCGGACAAGTTCCTCTCCATCCGACGAGACTCCGGCGGAGCCGTTGAAGGGCGATCCACGTATAGAAAAAAATACCTGAATCATCCATTCTGGTTGGGTAACGAAATATTTCAACTCCATGTGTGTTTCCCTCTAGTTAATTCTTGTGGTGGAAATTCTTGGCGTTGCATTTTGAAGCATTGAAAAATCGTGATTTTTCCTTCGACTGGTTTGTGTTTATCTTGATTGATTTAATTTCTAAAAGGTTTGGCGAACCTTCATTTTATTTTGTTGGGAGAGATCTACCTTTTCTGAATTGTTATTTTTAGTAGATCTCTTTTGGTACAACACCGCTCGTTCGGACCGGGTGGGTCCTTTTAGCCGGAAAGAATATTGTCATATCGCCTCTATTCGATCCTAATTGTTTTGGCTACCCGTATGCTAACATATAATTAATAGAATTAATTAACGTGGTGTTGCGTAAAACGATTGTGCGAGTGTACGATTTGGATCATTAGAGAGGCAAACGTGTCGTCCGTAGATATATTCGATGTCAACGTGCAAGCCTGCATCATCGAGCTCCTTTTCCAAACGAAGGCCGGCTATCACGGCCTCGTACTCTGCCTGATTGTTAGTTGCTAAAAATGTAATACGACCGCGTGTTCTATGGTGACCCCTTGAGGGCCTATCAACACCACCCTTGCCCCGAGGGAGTGCTTTCCCGAGGCACCATCAAACATCATCTTCCATGCCTCCTACGGCTGCGCCTCCTCGGCCCCGACCTCAACAACATAGTCCACCAAGAAGTCAGCCACCACGTGTGCCTTAATGGAGAGCCTTGGCACGAAGGAGATATCAAACTCGCTTAATTCAATGGACCACTTGGCCAGCCTGTCCGAGTGCCCCACTCCCTCAAAAAGCTTTCGAAGGGGATGGTTCGTCACCACCCTGATAGAATGTTCTTGGAAGTATGGCCGGAGCTTCCTGGCCGAAATGATCAAAGCATACGCCAGCTTTTCCAAGATGGGGTAGCGGAGCTCCGCCTTCTTCAGGATCCTGCTAACATAATAGATTGGCAATTGTTTCTTCCCCTCTTCCCTGACCAGGATCGAGCTCACGACCTCTGCTCCTACTCCGAGGTATAAGACTAGTTCCTCCCCCTCCTTTGGGCTTTGAAGGAGAGTAGCCTAGAAGAGCTGCTTCTTCAGCATTTGGAAAGCTTCTTCGCATTCAGCAGTCCACTCGAACCATTGAGTACCCCTCAACACCTTGAAGAATGATGAGCATTTTTCTCCCGACATGGAGAGGAATTTGCTTAGCCCGGCCAGCTTGCCTGTCAAGCGCTGGACCTCCTTAGTATTGCGTGGTGACTCCAGCTCCAGGATGGCCTACACCTTATCTGGGTTAGGCTCCACCCCTGCCGGGGTCAGAAGATGCCCAAGGAACTTCCCGCAGTCCGCTTTGAAGACACACTACAAGGGTTTCAGCCTCATCTTGAATTTCCGCAGGGTGGTGAATGTCTCCTCCAGGTCTCGAAGGTGTGAGTCCACACAGTTGCTTTTGACCATCAGATCATCAACATAGACTTCTATGTTCCTCCCCCTTATACCCTGGAAGACCCGATCCATCATACGCTGGTATGTAGCCCCTGCATTTTTCAACCCAAAGGGAATCATCTTGTAGCTGAAACATCCCTCCCTTGTGATGAAGGAGACATCCTTGACATCAATAGGGTGCATTCGAATCTGGTGGTAACCTTAATAAGCATCCAAAAAACTCATAATGGAAAAACCAACGACTGAATCAACCAGCGTGTCGATTCGAGGTAGGGGGTAGCAATCCTTGGGGCATGATTTATTTAATAAAGAAAATTAAATACACATGAGCCACTTCCCTCCCCCCTTTCTTCATCATTACCACATTGGAGATCCATCCCGGATACTAGATCTCCAAGATGAAGCCAGCCTCCGGAAGCTTCTTGACTTCCTCACGGATGGGCTCCTCCATCTTGGTAGCGATGGTCCTCATCTTCTGGAAAATGGGGCTCGTCCGGGGATCAAGGTTCAGGTGATGGCAGGCCACGTCTGCATCAATGTCCGGCATGTCAGCCACGCTCCAAGCAAAGATGTCGATGTGGCTCTGGATGCAAGAACGACCCCGCTCCTGGTCCTCGGGACTCAGGCCCCCGCTGATTCGGACCCTATGTACCTGGCTGGCGCTGGTGAAGACTTCCATCTCCACCACTTCACCAGCCGGCTCCAGCCGAGACTGCTCCCAGCCGGCTCTTGCCTACTCCTCCTGCCCATACTCTTCCTCCCCTCCTGCTTCCTCGACTTCCATCACCTCCACTAGGCTCTCACTCTGCTGCGGCTCAACCTCCACGCCTCTCAGGGCCTCCTTCTCGACTCCTTCTCCTTCTTCTTCCACCTGCCAACCCCCTTGCGGCTCCAACTCTCCTCCCCTCTAGACTTCCTGCACACCTCCCTCTCTTTGCTCCTCAATCTCCTCCCCTGCCTCCTTCAGGTTCACTTCCTCAACCTCCTCTGGGCACTCCTCCTTTCCGACAACTTCTTCCTGCTTCGCCATCTCCCTCTCCAGCTCTTCTGCCTCTGTCATCCAAGAAATGGTGTTGACCGTCGTCACGTAGCATTGTCTTGACACCTTCGGGTCCCCTTGACCCTAACCTGCATGCCCGCCCACCCCCCCCCCCCATTTTTGAACTTGAGGCATTGGTGAAACGAGGAGGGGACGCAGCGAAAGGCGCTGATGTGTGGGCGCCCAAAGTTGGCACTATAGCTGCTCGGGGCATCCACGATTATGAACCTGCAGTTCCGTGACACGCCCCCTAACTTCACATGTAGCCCTACTCCTCCTTCTACTTCCTTCCTTTCTCCCGAGAAACCAAACAACGGCCCGTCCGAAGCTAAAACCCTCTTAGCCTCGACCTACATCTCATCAAAGTCCTTCTTGAAGATCATGTTCACGGAGCACCCGTTGTCCAATATGATCTTGGAGACCGTGAAGTTTTTGACGGCCATCTGGATCACCAAGGCATCACGGAACGGGTCGTCATAATCTGGCATATCCGCTGAAGAAATGGTAATTTTTTCTTTTGGAGGGGGATCTTGGGAGGTCGAGGCTACCCCCCCCTTCGGAACATGGTCTGGAAGCTCCCCTTTCGAGTTGCCTCAATCCCAACTCCTCCGTGAACCACCCCGATCCCTCCACGTGTTCCTACATCTACCCGGTCCTTGCATCTATCTTCCGTCTCCTCCTACTGCACCTCCTCGATCATTACCGGCGGATCCTACCTCCTCAACCCCCTGGCTTCTCTTATTTCCAAGAACTCTGGGCAGGGGAGGAGCTTATGCGCACTCAGGAATCCAAACAAACTTCTGCCCTTTTCTCGTAAAAGTCGTGAGGGGTAACGTTATCTGCGAGAAGTTCTCCACGAAGCGCTTGTAATAGCCGGCAAGCCCCAGAAAATTCCGGACTTCCTCTACCATAGACAACATAGGCTACTCCCATATAGCAACTACCTTCGTCGGATCCACTGCAATTCCCTCTCCACTAACTATGTGACCAAGGAACACTACTAAGGACAACCAAAACTCGCATTTGGAGAACTTGGCGTACAGTTTGTTCCTCCTCAGCGTCTCCAACACCAAATGCAGATGCTTAAAGTGATCCTCCTCACACTGCGAGTACACCAATATATCGTCGATAAAGACGACCACGAAGTGGTCCAAGTACTCTCTGAAAGTTCTGTTCATAAGATCCTTGAACATGGACGGTGCATTAGTTAGCCCAAACGACATGATGGTAAACTCATAATGCTCGTACCTCGTGCTGAAAGCTGTGTTGGGGATATCACTTTCTCTTATCCTCGACTGATAATATCTGGATTTAAGATCCAATTTGAGTATACCGATGACCCGACTAACTGATCGAACAGATCATCAATCCTTGGGATTGGGTACTTGATCTTCTTCGTTAACTTGTTCAGCTCTCGATAATAGATACAGAGTCGCAAGCTTCCATCCTTCTTCTTCACAAAAAGGATCGGTGCACTCCAAAGCGACGAACATGGACGCACATAACCCTGTTTCAACAGCTCATGAAGTTGAATCTTCAGTTTCGCCATCTCCTTAGGCACTAACCGATACGGAGAGCGTGACGCAGGTTTGGCACCTGGCACTAGCTTAATAGTGAAGTCAATATCCCGCTGAGGTGGGGCTCTAGGGAGATCTTTAGGGAACACTTCAGGGTACTCGGATACCACTAGGATGCTGTCCAAAGTAGGCTTAGGCTTCTAAGCCTCCACTAGCATGAAGAACAGCTCTGCACCAGCACGAACTGCCTTAACCACCTGAAGAGCAGACATCAAAGTCTTGCTCGACCCTTTCAAGCCTGCAAATATCATCTCACGACCAGTTCCCAATTGTACCTCCTTGCGATTGCAATCAATATATGTCTGCTACTCCAAGGGCCAGTCCATACCAAAAATCACGTCAAACTCCACTAGCAGCAGTAACGATGCTTGCAAGTCGAACTCCTGACTCCCAATTCGTATCTTTATGCTACAGACTCTATCCGCGCGCATCGAACACCCATTAGGCAACAACACATCCAATTTTTCCTTTGCCATCGAAGTAGGTACTCCGATGCGCGATACAAATCCTTCGGACAAAAAGGATTGTGAAACTCACGTATCAAAGAGTGCTCTCGCCGGACTATCGCAAATCAAAACAAAGCCTAATACAAAGAGTAATAAGCTAACATGCGCAAGGTAACAAGTATTTAAAGCTAAACTGTTATAAATTTAAACTGTACCTGTCACCACATCAGCTTGCTTTATGGCCTCCGGCTGGCCAAGGTTATAGACTCTAGGTTGAGCTGGAGCATAGTGGGATGCGGTTGACTCCACCGCCTTGCCCTTCTCCTCATAGGTTGCTCCCGGCTTCCTCTCGGACTTTGGATGTCCGCTCCAACAGCCTCGGGCAAAGTGTCTCGGCTTTCCACCATTATAGAATGCACCCGGGGTTTGGCCCGTAGTCGCCCTAGATGGACTAGAAGAAGGGGCTGGACCTGAAGTCCTAGACTTCTTATTCCACCTACGGTACGCAGAATTTGAGGTGGTCGACACCTTGAACTCCGTATTCTTTTCACTAGAGTCCTCCTTCGCTTGCACATTCCTCAGATCTTTCTCCAAAGACTGGGCTGTATTGACCAAGGTCAAGAAGCCCTGCGTCATAGGCCCTGAGAGCAGTAGCGTTAGGTCATCCCTCAAACCCTCATAGAAACGGTTTGTCTTACGCTCCTCATCAGCAAAAGTAGAGCTAGTATACCGACCCAACCGTGTAAATTCGTCGAGATACTCGTCCACGCTACTCTCTTCTTGCGTCATCTTCTGGAATTCATTCTCCATCTCGATCCTCTGAGCCGAGGGAAGGTATCTTGCCAAGAATAGTCTCGAAACTTCTCCCATCTAGACGTCCGTCAGTTGCCTTTCCCTTAGATGATGTAGCTCTAAATCTTCCCACCAAAGCCTTGCATCTCCGTCCAACAGGAAAGTAGCTATGGTGGTCTTCTGCAACTCCTCTGTTTCCATAGCTGTCAAGACTCTCTTTCGTCGGGAGATCCAATACTCAGCTTGGGATGGGGTTCCAGTCCCCGAGAACACCGGAGGATTCAAGCCCATAATATGCTTGAGCTGCTTTTCGGTCACTCTTTTAGGTATCAATGACACCACCACCACTTGCTCCACCCATCTCGGTTCCACCGCTTGAAGCGGTACCTACTCCACTCTAGAGGCAGGCTACTGCATTTGTCTTGCAGGTTGTGCATTTATCATAGCGAACACCGCTTCAGCCACCAATCGTATGGTTTGTTTCGAGGGGGGTGTTGCAGGCACATCATTCGGTGCGCTACTTGCCTCAGAAACCGTGCATTCTGACGGCCCTACACCACTCCCGGTCACCTATAGTCATACAAAACACCATTAAGTGACTGAATAATATTGCAAAATGCAATTATATGAACACGCAGGTTCCTCAAACATGTGTATTTTCATTCCTAAGTGGACATTCATGGGTTCTTTTTTTGTTATAACGATGACGCATGCACACACATGTGCTCACCACCCCTTAAAAGAATTCATCCACGAATTCAATTAAGCATGACCGAAACCGGTAGTCTGATACCAAATTGTAACACTCCTTATCCGTCACATAGCATATAGCAGTAGGTCTGGTAGGAGCCCGATGCCATATACCAAGTACAGACCGAAGGGTTACGAAATGAAACCATCCTTCCAATAACAAATGTCCTACACAGAGCACATTCTAGTGGAAGCATTTTAAATGTTGCAAAATAACAACACAGCCATAGCATGAATGTCCACTAAAATAACTCAAATGAAATGAGCGTACAAATACAGAAAGTACTTGACCTTATGACCTTACAAGAGTTTACTTATACAAAGAGTGTCTTCCAAACATGAGCAAGCAGGCCGGTCACACATGAGAATAAAAGTAAACATTCACATAGGCCTTCGAGGGCCGACTCAGCAACAAGGGCTTTTTCCCGCAATTTGCCACTAGGCTCCGCAACACCTGCAAGCAACAATCCACCATAGCGGTGGCAAACAAAAGCAACGGTCAGCTAAAGCTAACCAAGTTATAACGACCCCGCCCCTTAACTCGGGGGGGGGGGGGGGGGGCGATGCTCCTTCCCTGCACTTTATTATCATAGCCAAACAGTAGTGAAATTACACTTCATCACAGGCGTAGGCACGCACGGCCACACAACCCGTTCTCTCAGGGCACATTCTCGGTGAACCTGGTCAACTCCGCGGTCTCACCACCGCCCCTTGGACGGTAAATCTCGAGAGCATTAAAGCCTTTCTGGCCTAAGCCTAAAACCCTCCATATATGCTAACGGCAAGTACCACATGCTTTAGGTCGCTTTAACCGGACGATATAGAGCGGGTACGGTTCCGCATAACCCGTTCCACACACCGCCCTGTCAGTTTAAGTCATAGGCGCCGGTCAAACTTCCCCAAGTTCCAAATTGATCACACACTTTACATAACCCAGTTATATGTAAGTTGGCTCCCAAGACACCAAGATGGCAGGATCACGCTC
The DNA here is from genome assembly GCA_039583875.1 of Platanthera guangdongensis. Lineage (NCBI taxonomy): Eukaryota > Viridiplantae > Streptophyta > Magnoliopsida > Asparagales > Orchidaceae > Platanthera > Platanthera guangdongensis. The sequence goes on from CM077147.1 coordinate 70,381,873, forward strand.
CTGCCCAGTTTTTCGGGTGCACCTTGGAGCTAACCCCAAGATTCCCTGTTACAATCTACCCCGTAAAAACCCGAAAAAAACAACCATCGATGCGGAGTCTTCTCTGCCCATTCATGGAATGAAACATCACCGATCCAGACCAACTTGTCCGGGTAGGGTTCACACACCATGCCTATGTTCTTACTTCGATTCCGGACTCTACATTCAAAACAAGGGGGACTATTCATGTCCACCCGAAGGAACACCTCACACTCACCGAATACTCGCGAGAGCGGGTTTCCTATGCAGAAAGAAAGAGGACTTCACATGTCCAGGAAGAGAATTGTTACCCTTTGCGTTTCTCTTTGGCGCCATGAAGATGTAGACGAATGAAAAGCACTGCAACGGCCTTGCCTCCGTAGATCTGAACTTGGCTTGCGATTTGGGGCTCCGAAACTCCACCAGCGGCCGGAATCTCCTTCTCCTTCTTTCTTGCTCTCCCCTCTCTCTAAGGCTTTAGAAAGTGAAAGCTCCAAGTGGAATGAGGGTTTCAGACCCTACTCCCGGACTTAACCCAGCAAGAACAGCCTTGGGCCCTTGGATCCCAAAAGAAAGAAACGAACGGCCACAATTCACACTTAAAATCAATTTCCCAGGCCGAACACGGCTTGTGGCATGCCCGTGTCCAAGGCTGTGTGCCTCAATCAGTGACAAAACCATCGCATCACGACCAGGACACGGGCTTAAACATGCCCGTATTAACCTAGACACGCTCATATCAATCAGTACACACCCATGTTGCGGGGCGTGTTCCTTAATCGACATAGGACCAAAAACATCCCGAAGAGGACAGGGGTTCTCGACACGCCCGCATCAATTTTGACACACCCGTGTCAACTTGAACATGCCTGAGCTCAAAGACATGTTCCTCCCCCGACACAACCCGACTAACAGCCCGAGTAAGACAAATCCCTGGACACACCCGTGTCTCAGGCCGTGTTTGCTGTCTCGACGATCGTCTAGCGCATTTCGTCGACCACTCGGCAAGTTCGTCGAACCTGAGCACGACACGGCCCTGTACACGCCCGTGTCCCAGGCCGTGTGATCCATACCAAGCACCAAACTCGGCTCCAAATGTTGTCCGTCCCTCTTTTGTGTTTCGGGGCATTACAGTAGGATACAGTTTTGGATCTGAGTATAGGAACTTTGGGTTTGAGGTATGATCCTGTGTGGATCTGAGCTGTAGGGCTTTTGAGCCTAAGGCAGGGTATATTTGCCTGAGCTGTAGGAGCATTATACTCTCTGAGGGTAGGACCTTTGTGTTTGAGTGTAGGATCCAGATTTGGATCTGAGGTAGGGTCTTATGCCTGAGCCATTGGAGAGTCATTCTCTCTAAGGTAGGGATATCCTCCATAGCCTGAGCTGTAGGACTTGGATTCAAGTCTGAGGTAGGTTATCATTTGATCACTGAGTTATAGGAGTAAGTTTGTTCTAAGGTAGGGCTTTGTTCCAGAGTTGTAAGTGTTGGAGGAGATTGAGAGATCCTATGAGATCTAAGGTTTAAGCTCTTTGGAGCTTAGTTTTTGGAGAAGTGTCTTGTCTAACTGGAAGTTAAAAAAGTGGGAGGAGAGTGGATGTATCCATAATCAGGGGAACCACGATAATTTTTGTGAGTGCTTTTGTGGTCTGTCTTGAAAGCTTAAATCTACTAACTAACTACACACTAAGTTAATAAAACTAATGAAAAAACTGAAAAACTTATTCACCCATCCCCCCTCTAGGTTGTTAGCTAGCTTGAAATTAAGACTTTCAAGTGGTATCAGAAGGAGGTTGCTCAAAATGGATTTAATAGTTTGAGTGATCTCCAAGGGTGGCTATAATTCTGTACTTATGAGTTCTAGAGAGAAACATAAGGAGCTAGGTTCCATGAAACTCCCCATCTGTACGAAGGAGAGTTTTGGAATCTAGAAGGAGAGGGTCAGACTATTTATGGAAGCCTATGACCCAAAAATTTTTATGACAGTCAAGGAGGGACCCTTCATCCCGATGAATGTCTCAATTCTGGATGCCAATGTCCGGACACTTAAGACATAATCAGAGATGGCAAAGGATGAAGTCATCTTATCTATATTGGATAAGAGGACACAAAACATTATTGTTAGTACCATAGATGATTCAGCCTTTCAGAACTTAGTCCACTGCATACCTCCAAAGAGATGTGGGACACACTTATGGTCTACATGGAGGGTATTGAAGAGGTAAGAGATCATAAAAAGTCCATGCTCAACCAGGAGTATGAGGCTTTCAGGCAATCCCTGAAAGAGAACATTGATGCTTGCTATGAAAGATTTTTTAGGAATATAAATGAACTGAGGACCTATGGGAGGGTCTTTAGTCATTATGAGATAAATGAGAAGTTCTTAATGACCCTCATTAGAGACTGTGATACTATGATTTGTTCCATAAGAGAGGTGGCTAAGCTTGCTGATACTCCTCCCCAAACAATGTTTGGGAAGCTGCTCTCTAATGAGATGCATCTGGCTGCCATGAGAGAGGAGGAGGCCACCAGCAGATCCCAAGACAAGGAAAAGTCCTTGCCCTTCAGAGCAGACATAATCAGGAAGTGTAAGGAGAGGATTCCCTCTCCTCCAAGAAGGCTAACTAATTCAGACAGCTCAGAGTCAGATGCATCAAACTGTAGTATGTCTGATGAGCACTTTGCTGCCTTCTCCAAGCACTTTCAGAAGCTGATGATGAGGAAATAGTGGAGGATCAGACCTTCCACCTCTTCTTATCTCGGGAAGAATCACTCGAAGGCTGACAGATATGATTCTAAAACTAGTAAATATAATTCAACTGAAGTTGTTTGCTACTGTTACAGCAAACCTGGGCATATAATAGCATACTGGCGAGTGAAGAGGAAGGAGGCTGGTGAGAAGAAACAGCACCAACACAAGGGCAAGAAGGAGTATTACTTCATTGTTAAGAAAGAGAAGAACTTGACAGACTCATCTTTATCTGAGTTTGAAGAAGAAGAAGCCTATATTGGGCTGGTTGCTGCTGCTGCTGAATAAGAAGTTGTAGCAGCAGATGAAGACTATCTTGCTGCTAGGAAAGATATTAGGGCCCCTCTGTCACATTCAGACAGTGACACAGAGGTGGATGAGGATGAAGAAGATGCCTACAGTTGCTTTGGGTTATGGCAATGACTGATGAGGAATCCAACCAGGATCAGCCGGGTCAAAGCAAGGTAAATTCTCTATCAAGCTCTTCTTCTAAGTCTAGATATGCGAGTAGTCCCTGTACAAAAGCTTCTTCATCAAGTGGTGACGGAGATTCTGAATCAAAAGGAGATGTCAATCAATTAATTGACAAATATGGATAACTTCTGGAAGCATTCAAGAAGTACAAGAAGTTGTCTAAGAAGCAAGCTGTGGAGATTGCCTCTCTGCAGCTAGCTACTTCCCAGCTAACTGAGAGAACATCTTTGCTGGCTCAAAAGGACACGGAACTTAGCCAACTTAGGGTCTTGAATCTCATCCAGATAGGCTCCATCAAGTTCAAGAATAGTCTCATTAGGCATCTTGAAGAGAGTCTAGGAAGGGAGAAAAGAATAGTGGTGGCTATTCTAAGCCAAGTACTTTGTGGCCCTTGATAGACTCCTCCTCTCAGAACGGTAAGAAGGGGTTGGGATTCAATGGAAGCACAAGGGTTACTCCTTCCAAAGGGAAAGGCAAAACTCCAGCTCCGGCTCCAACTTAGCCTCTTGCTTCTAAGCTTCCCATTCCTTTAGGAAAGTTTAGTTACCTTCAAACAGGTATGACCAAGAGAGCATCAATGGTCACTAGATGAATGACAGATCCACTAGTGTGAGCAAAAATGTTCACAGCCATGGTGGAAGGTATAGCAGGGTGATTTACTTTAAGGCTACCCATGAAGAAATTCAAATGGCCCATCCTGGACCATTTGTCTTTGGTGCTCCAGCCCCCACTCTCAAGAATGTGGTTGTAGCCAAGTTTCAGAACCAAACAGCTAAGACTCAGACCAATGGTCAGTATAACAGCAAGCCTGATTTATGCATTTCTGATGCTATCAAGAGCATGTTTTTTGCAAAGAAGATTGCTACTGATGGCACTTAGAATAGGACAAATATGCTAGCTGGAAGACTTACCTTCAGTCAGATCCGTGCTGAAAGGAATCTTAAGAAGGTTGCTGCTCCTCTTCCTACTATTTAGTCAGTAGTTAACCAAACTTCAAGGCCTGCACAAAAAAGAAGATATAACATTCATGAATGTTGGTGCTTTGGCAAAGTGGGTCACTTTGCTATAGACTGCTGGCACAATCCAAGTGTGCCAAGAGAAGTTGTTAGTCCACCAGTCAGAAAAGCTGCTGGTAGATAAGTTCATTTTCAGACTAATATGCACCTAGGACCCAATAGATTTTGGGGGTACTAAGGTAAAATGAATTATGTGATGCAGGTTAGTCCAAGTTCCCATATTCCTATATGGTACTGGGAAAATGGTTGTTCCAGGCACATGACTGGTGTTGGGTACATTGGAATATATGTACCTGATTTGAAGAAGCCTCACCCTACTCAATGATATACATCAAGATGTATTTGATTTGCTTTGAGTTTATGTGTGCAGGTTAAGTAATTGCAGGGAAAGCATAAAAGATTCTAAGTCCATGTGTCGACACCTAGAAGAAAAGTGTCGACACTTAAGAAGGCTTGTGTCGACACCTAGAGAAGTTGTGTCGACACTTGGAGTAATTTTGTTGACACCAGGAAGGCAGAGTCGACACCAGAAGAAAAGTGTCGACACATAGTGAAGAATTGTCTAAAGAACAGTGTCGACACTTAGACGCAGTGTCGACACCCAGAGAAACTTTGTCGACAGCAAAAGTGTCGACACTAGGAGCCTGTGTCGACACTCAGCAAAATTCAACAAAGTTCAAGTACATGTGTCGACACTAAGAAGATGTGTCGACACTCAGCAAGAGTTTCAACACATAAGGCATGTGTCGACACAAAGGAGATGTGTCGACACTCAGCAAAGTTTCAACACAGAAGGCATGTGTCGACACAAAGAAGATGTGTCGACACTTAGCAAGTTCCAACACAAGAAGATGTGTCGACACAAAGGAGTTGTGTCGACACTTAGCAGAATTCAACTAAGTATTAAAGAAGAGGGCTTGTGTCAACACACAGAATCAGTGTCGACACATTCAGAAGAAGCAGTGTCGAGAAGCTGTTACAACAACACAAGGAGTTGTGTCGACACCAACAAGGCTAGTGTCGACACTTAGTCTACTTGTGTCGACACTTAGTCTATTTTTGTCGACACATAAAGACTATCTGTCTCGACACTTTCAGACAGTGACAGAGATTTCAAGAAGTGACTGGATGACTTGACATCTGCCATTTGAACCGGTCAACTGCAACTGTCAGAGCAGTCAGAAAGTTGTTAGAAACCAGATCAGCCGGTCACCATGGAGAAAGCTTATTTAAAGACCTTTCTCCTTCAACAGAAAAGATGAAGTGATCAGTTGAAAAACAACACAATAAAGAAGAAGACCTTCAAGAGAAGATCTACGAAGTTGGAGAGAGAGAGCTCCTTCTACGAAGAGCAGCTATTGAACCAGGCTGCAAAGTAAGAGTCAGATTGAGATCTGATTCACAAGACAGCAGTTGATTGAAGATCATCTGCACAGGAGATTCAACCCTACTGTGTTCTAATTCAAGAAGCTTTGAAGAAAGCCAAGGGTGGTTGATCTCTGCCTAGTTCTATCAAGAACTCATCAAGAAGCCAGTCAACTCATCTCTCTCTTTCAGAGTTGTGGTTTAATACTTTGTAAACTTTATTTTCTGTAGGATCCTAAGGGATCTGAGCTGTAAGCCTATTTTATAAAGGCTGAGTGTAGGAGACAGTGTGCTCTGAGTGTAGGTCTTGTTGAAGACTGAGATAGGGCCTAGTGCCTTAGTTGTAGGAAACTTTGTTCTCTGAGTGTAAGTCTTGGTGAAGACTGAGTGGTAGGGATTTTGTGCCTAAGTTGTAGGAGTGGGATCACTCTGAGTTGTAGGAACCTATTTGAGGTTCTGAGTTGTAAGATCTGAGGATCAGAGAAGAAGTGGAGAAGTTAGGCCGAATCTAGTACACTACTAGATAGGCGAAGGGGGAAAGTGGATGTACCCAAACCTTGGGGAACCACTATAAAATCTGTGTACTCTGTGTGTGATTAATTCTGTGATTGCTGTATTATCTGTGCTGAATTGCTGTAGAGAATTGCAAATACAGGTCTTATTATTCAGTGTTTCTGCCTGTAATTTTAAAAAGATTAAGTTCACCTATTCACCCCCCCCCCCCCTCTAGGTGATTAGGTACTATTTCTTTCAAGTGGCATCATAGCTAGGTTACTCAAAAAGGACATAACAGTCTGAGTAAAGATCCTGTAGGCAAAATCAAAATAATCAAGAATCAAGAAAATGGGTTCTACTGAGAATCACAAGGAGCTAGGATCCATGAAATTACCAATCTGCAGAAAAGAGATTTTTGGCATATGGAAAGAGAGGGTTAGACTCTTTATGGAAGCATCTGACCCAAGAATATACATCACAGTCAAAGAAGGGTCATATGTGCCTATGAAGATCTCCATTCTAGATGCAAATCAGAAAACTCCTAAGGACTATTCAGAAATGACTAATGATGAAATTATTCTGGCCACTATGGACAAGAGGGCCCAGAATATTATTGTAAGTGCAATTGATGATGCCACATTTCAGAACCTAATACACTGTAAAACCTCAAAAGAAATGTGGGACACACTAATAGTTTACATGGAGGGATCTGAAGAGGTAAGACAAGACAGGTAGTCTTTGTTAAATCAGGAGTATGAAAGCTTCAGACAAGAAAAGTCTGATAGCATTACTGAATGCTACAAGAAATTCTATAGGATTGTTAATGAGTTGATGTCCTATGGAAGAGAATTCAGCAACTATCAGCTGAATGACAAGTTTTTAAGATCCCTGACTAAGGACTGGGATACCAAGATTTGTGTCATTAGGGAAATGGCCAAATTAGCTGATATACCTCCTCCAACTTTGTTTGGAAAACTGTTATCTTATGAGATGCAGTTAATGGTTAGAAAGGAGGAAGAGAAGACTACAAGAGTGGAGCACAAGGAAAGAGCTGTGGCCTTCAAGACTAAAGCCACTAGGAAATATCAAAGCAAGTCTCCATCTCCACCTCAAAAAGTTGCTGAGGCTGAGACAGATGAGTCAGAAAGCAAGAATTCAGATAGCAGTGAAAGTGATGAAGACTTTGCTGCTTTTACAAGACATTTTCAAAAGTTTCTGAAGAAGAAGCAGTGGAGGTCTAAGTCATCCACTTCACAGACAAAAGATGACTATTATCAGAACAGGAAGTCATCAAGGAATGACAAAAGAAAGTCCAAGCCAAGTAAAACTACATACTCAAAAATAGTATGCTATTATTGCAATAGACAAGGACATGTAGTAGCTGACTGTCCAAAAAAGAGGAAAGAGTCCACTGACAAGAAAAAGACTCAGTTTAAGGGCAAAAAGGAAAGGTCCTTTGTTGCTAAAAAGGATAAGAGTCTGACTGATCAGTCATCTTCAAAAACAGATTCAGAAGCTGAAGCTTATATTGGATTGTTTGCTGAAGAGGAGGAAGATGAGTTCATGCAGCCGATGAATTCAATTTATGAACATGAGGACAATCAGTGCAAAGGGTTGATGGCATTATCTGAAGGAGACAAAATACAGGATCAGCCTGGACCAAGTAAGGTTCAAAATTGTTCTTCAAGTTCAATTTCTATTACTTAGTCAGAATCAGATACATCTGCATCAAGTGATGTGGGTGGGTCTGAATCTGAAGGAGATATTCATCAGTTAATTGATGAATATAGGGACTTGTTGCAGGCCTTAAAGAGAAACAAAACCTTGGCCAAAACTCAGGAAAAGGAGATTGCTTTTCTTAAAGTGGCTGCTGCTGATTCAGAAAAGTTGCTTGATCAGAAACTAAATGAAATAGCCAGGCTGAAGAACATTACTGTTATTCAGATGGGTACTATTACATTTAAAAATGATCATATTAGAAATCTGGAGGCTAGACTTCAGAAGGAGAGAGATATTGTAGCAAGTTTTTCTAAACCAAAATCAGTTTTACATTTGATAGATGAGTTTGTACCTCATAAAGGTAAAACTGGATTGGGGTTTACAAAACCTGCCAGGACAGCTAGGTCCAAATCTAAGGGCAAAGCCCCAGCACTCAACAAGAAGCCTGTTGTAGATAAAATAGTCAGGGTTGTACCTAAACAAAGGTACAACAGATTTGAGTGCCGGTGTTGTGGCAAAGTAGGCCACTTTGCCATAGATTGTTGGCACAATTCAAGTGTCAAGGAGAGTAGCAAACTACCTGTTAGAAGAGCTACAGGTAGTTTTTTTAAAAGCCAAACTAACCTGCACCAAGGACCCAAGAATTATTTGGGTTTTATGGTTAAGTAATCTGTTTTGCAGGTGAGTCCAAGTGGCCATGCCCCTATATGGTACTTGGACAGTGGATGTTCCAGGCACATGACTGGAACTAGGGGGTTGCTGAAGGACTATACATCTATCAAAGATGGGCCTAAAGTTACCTTTGGTGGTTCAGAAAAAGGGATCGTCAAAGGCTTTGGTAACATTTCTAGTAACCTGATTACAATTACTCAAGTGGCTTATGTAAAGGGTTTGAAACATAATCTCATTAGCATAAGTCAGCTGAGTGATTTAGGATATGATATCTCATTTGTCAAGGATGGTTGTCATATCAGTAGGTCAAGTGATCAAAAGATCATTCTGACAGGATATAGGAAGAGAAATGTCTATTGTCTAGACATTATGTGTGAGAACATTATTTCTCCTATTTGTCTTGTAGCTGATGAGAAAGTCTCACATTGTGTTAAGTGACACAAGAGGCTGGCTCATCTTAACTATAAGACAATTGGTCAACTCTTTAGCGAAGAGTTAGTGAGGAATGGTCCTCAGGTTAAGTGTATAAAGGATGGGATATGCTCAGCTTGTCAAAAAGGCAAGCAGACCAAATCCACCTTTCATAGCCTTGAGAACAAAGATGCTGTGAGGTGTCTATACCTCTTGCATATGGATCTTTTTGGTCCTATGCCAGTTCACAGCCTAGGTAGGAAGGTCTACACATTTGTGGTAGTTGATGACTACTCAAGGTATTCCTGGGTGTTCTTCCTAAGGCAAAAATCTGAGACTCCAAGTATCTTGTATAGTTTTGTTAAACAAATTCAGAATGAATTGGACAGTACAGTGGTCAAAATCAGAAGTGACCATGACACTGAATTTCAGTCTGACAGTATGACAAAACTGTGTGAAGAATTTGGAATTTTTCAGGAATTTTCCTCACCAAGAACACCTCAGCAAAATGGTATTGTTGAAAGGAAAAATAGAACCTTGATAGAGGCTGGTAGAACCCTATTGAGTGACACATCTCTCCTAGAATATTTCTGGGCTGAGGCAGTAAACACTGCTTTTCATGTGATCAATAGGGCTACTATCACCAAGAGCCACAAGAATACCCCCTATGAGATTGTGAAGGGCAGAAAACCAAATCTATCCTATTTCAGGATCTTTGGTTGCAAGTGTTATATCCTTAACAATGGTAAGTCCTATCTAACTAAGTTTGCTGCCAAATACCAAGAGGGGATCTTTGTTGGGTACAACAACAATAGTAAGGCTTATAGGGTCTACAACTTGATTACTCAAGTTGTACAAGAGTCTGTTCATGTAGTTTTTGATGAAGCTAGACTCATTAACTGTGAATTGCCAAGAAGTATTTGCAGCTCCACAGGTGTAAGTGAGAAGATGGACAAGCTTACTATTGCAGAAGGATCTACTGCAAGTCAGCAAGTAGAAGATAGTGGCTGTTGTCCAGGGGGAGTACAAGATACACCTGATGCTGAAGAAGACCAAGAACTGGAGCTAAATGAATAGAATGAAGGTGTACAACCTGAAGACAGGCTTCCTCCAGCAAATAGGCACTTAAAGGATCATCCAGCCAATCAAATTATTGGAGATCTCAGACAAGGGGTACAAACAAGGAGCAGAAATCTAAGTTCAGTTCTCTACTCCAGCTTTCTATCCCAAGTAGAGCCAAAGAAATTTGAAGAAGCAATCCTAGACCATCATTGGACTGATGCAATGCAAGAGGAGCTGAACCAGTTCAAAAGATGCAAAGTCTGTGAGCTAGTTCCTAAACTAAAGGACCACAACATTATTGGAACTAAGTGGATCTTTAGGAACAAGTTGGATGAGAATGGAATTATTATAAATAATAATGCCAGACTTGTTGCAAAAGGATATAGGCAGGAAGAGGGTATTGATTTTGATCAAACCTTTGCTCTAGTAGCAAGACTGGAAGCAATAAGGATGTTCCTTGCCTATGCAACATTTCAAGGATTTAAGGTATATCAAATGGATGTTAAGTCAGCTTTTATGAATGGAAATCTGAAGGAAGAAGTCTATGTTGAGCAGCCATCAGGTTTTGTTGACTCTCTCAAACCTGATTATGTATATAGACTTAGGAAGACTTTGTATGGGTTAAAACAAGCCCCTAGGGCTTGGTATGAAACCCTGTCTACTTTCCTCATTGAGAATAAATTCTCGAGGGGGAAAATAGACAAGACTCTATTCCTTAGGGAATCCAGAAGCAAGATCATCTTAGTCCAACTATATGTAGATGACATAATATTTGGGTCTATAGAAAGTAGTCTTTGCAGAAAGTTTGCAAAACTAATGCAAGGATAATTTGAAATGAGCAGTATGGGGGAACTTAAGTTCTTCTTGGGTCTCCAAATTAGACAAACTGAAGATGGATTATCCATATGCCAGTCTAAGTTCACCCTAGAGTTGATAAGGAAGTATGGTTTGGAGTCATCCAGTACCATGAAAACTCCTATGGGGTCAAGCATGTCTCTAAACAAAGATGATGCAGGGAAACCTGTAGATGAGACTTTATATAGAGAGATAGTTGGCTCCCTACTGTATTTGACTGCTAGTAGACCAGATATCATGTATGCTACATGTGTCTATGCTAGGTACCAAGATTGCCCTAAAAAATCTCATTTGATAGCAGTCAAAAGAATTTTGAGATATCTAAAGGGCACACCTTATCTAGGCCTTTGGTACCCTAGGAATGGAGATTTTGTACTGACAGGTTATTCAGATGCAGATTTTGCAGGCTGCAAGGAAGACAGGAAGACTACCATAGGAACTTGTCAATTTCTAGGTGGAAGGCTGGTGTCATGGAGTAGCAAGAAGCAAACCAGTGTGGCTATCTCCACAGCAGAGTCAGAGTATGTGGCTGCAGGAAGTTGTTGTGCTCAACTTCTATGGATTCAACATCAGCTTGAATATTATGGTATTCAAGTAAGTAGAACACCTTTATTTTGTGATTCTACTAGTGTCATTTCTATTGCAAATAATCTTGTCTCACATAGTAGGACTAAGCATATAGAAATAAAATACTATTTTCTAAGATAACATGTAGAAAAAGGAGATATTTCCCTAGAGTATGTTAAGACAGATAACCAGTTAGCTGATATGTTTACTAAGCCCTTAGATGAAACCAAATTCAATAAGTTTAAAATTGAATTAGGAATGATAAACTTAGAATAGTTTACAAAAATTGGCTAAGTAAAATAGTGTCGACACACAGAGTTAAATGTGTCGACACATAGAAGTGGTGTCGACATTTCAGAGAAATGGTGTCGACACATCTAGGAAGTCTGTGTCGACACTTCAGAGAATTAGTGTCGACACATGCATTGTAGGTGTCAACACATACAAGGTCGTGTCGACACTTAGGATTTACAGAATTAGTCTAGTAGAGTCTCGACTAAGTGTCGAGCTGAGATATATTAGTGTCGATACATATATTCTGTCGACTATATTTGTGTCGACACATAGTTGTCGAGACATTAGAAGTAAGTGTCGACACTTATCAACAGTGTCGACACATTTAAAGTATGTTAACGCGCCTTTTCACCTTCAATTCTAGAAAGGTATAAATAGGTTTTCCCCATTGTTTGTCGACACGCTCACCAAAGTTTCGAGACCAAACTTGTCTGTCGACATCTCTCTTCTCTCTATTCAAAATTTCTTCAAACCCTAATGGCGCCCAAGCTAGAAGAGAACATTAATGAAGGATGTGAGCTCGTGCGACACGCCTTTGATGACACGGAACCCGAAATCCAAGGTGTGGTAACCCCAATTGCCGCGACTGGATTAGAGTACCTTGTATCACAACCAATCAAGATCTGGAAGAAGGAAGTCCTCGAATTCTTGAGTGCAGCTACTCTTGATGAATCAGGACTCAAGATTAAGTCCATGGTCCATGGGACAAAAGTCAAGATCACACAGAAAAGTCTAAGAAAGGCACTTCAACTACCAAGAACAAAAGAGGAAGAAGATGTATCTGCTTCTAAGACTAGGGAGGCACTAGTATGGTGTGGATTAGACTCAAACCTGAAAATTGGATTAGTTTTCAACAGAAAAGGGATGAACATACAAGGAAAGTTTCTATCTGAAATAGTAGGAAAAGTAATACTGAGCAAGCCTGGTGGGCATGATAGAATATCTGCTCACATGTTTAGTCTAATGACAAGGCTAATCTTCAAATTTAAAACTGATTGGTCAGCGGTTATGTTTGATAAGAAAAAGGAAAGTTTGAAGAAGCCCAATCTGGGTAGAATTCTGAGTTTATAGTTAGCTGGCAGTATACCTGAAGTGATGAAACAAGCTACAGGTTCAAAGATAAACCATATGAGGAGAATGTATGCGAGAATTATCTATAGGTGGGATATTGTGTTGACAAAAGAGATGCCAACTCCAGAAAAGAAAACACCTCAGAAGAAGAAGAAGAAGACAGCCATTGTGGCTCAAGAATCCTCAAGTAGCTCAGAGGAGCAAGTGGTGTTTAGTTCTGATGATGAAGAGGGAAGAAATGTTGGACAGTCACCAGCAAGACAAGAAGATGCTCAGAGGCAGGGGGAGCTACCCTCAGCTAGCCCAATTCACCTGGATCCACTCCAGGGGGAGTCTCTACATGTGGATGAGCCAACTCCATTAGAGAGTGAAAAGGCTACCCAAACCATTCTAGAGGTAATTACTGAAGTTAATCAATTAAATTTTCCTATTGAGGATGAAGTTTTGACTTATTCATTACCTTATGTTAATCAACAAACACAGATACATAGTCAACCCCAGGATGTGGTCATGGAGGACACATCAGTAGCTGATAGAGAGGTATTAGATGTTCCTGAGATTAGAGATTCTTCTGAACAACCTCAACATGAGTTTACATTAGAAGAGTTATTCCCTGACTTATTACAAACTAACATTGAGGGAGAGAAAGCAGCTGTTGAGGGGGAGCAGGTAGGTCTTCAGGGGGAGCAGGTTAGGTCTTAAGAGGAGACAGCAAGAATAGAGCCTAAGGAGCAAAGAATTGCTGAGGATCTACCCAGGACTGAGAAGGATTTACATCCTAGTCCTAAGGATAGAGTAGATATTGCTAGTACTTCTGCTTCAGAAGATGAAGAGACTGCTAGAGCCAAGAAAAGGATGTTCCAAGTCTTCAAGAGAAGAAGCCAGAACTACAAGAAGGCACTGCAGACAATTGCTCCACAGCCTGCCCCAACTACTGATTATAGTTCTCTGATGGTGGCATAGCAGATAAAGATGGATGAGCAAAGGAAAGATCTAGAAAAGTATATGGATGAAGGGCATAAATCCCTGCAATTTGATCTAGCACAAGACATCAAATCTATAAGATTTGAAGTGAATCAAAACAAAAAGAAAATGACTGAATGTTTCCATAAAGGAGGAAATGCAGTGCTCTATCTTGCTACTCATCAAGAGAATATAAAGAAACAGATTGATGGTCTGGCAGTCAAACAAGGCTATGTCCTGGAAAACCAGATCAGAATGAATGACAATTTAACCGAATCACACAATGTGATCGTCACTGAAATGCAGAATCTAGCTGCTGCTCAAACTACAGCAAGGACTGCTGCCAAGGCTGAATTTGATAAGCAACTACAAGAAAGCCTCACTGCTGTTAAAATTGCCATTGAAGAATCTCCAAAGGCTATCACTGAAAAGCTCCAAAGGTTGAAACCTTTTTATAAATATGGAGTAAACTATTTGAATGCTCAAATCAGATTCCAGAAAGATGATCTTAGAGATCATATAGAAAGAGAAGTCATAAAGGGGGAGAGGGTTTTAGTCAAAGCAGGCTCTGATCATGCAAAATGGATTTCAAACTCCATCAGAGCCACCCTTGGATATCCACCTTTATGTGATGATGATAATGTGGCAGAGTCTGGAATAAATCTTGCTTACTTTGGAGGAGAGCAAGCTGAAGTGGCTCAAGTGATATATCTTCCTGCTGATTTTGATATGATACATCAGGAGGTACAGTCTATGTATAACCCTCCTGAGGGTAATCAGAATGTTATTCTTGAAAAAGTTGTACAACCTGTGCCAGAGGCAATCTTAAAAGAGCAAGAGGCATTATTAAAAAAACAAGAGGCCCAATTATCTAAGAAAATGTTCAGAGAGCAAGCTGAATTAAGGCCAGATTTTGAACAATGGAGCCCAACCTCCAGAAATATTATTTTGACTGCTTGGAAGGCTGCTAAGGACAATATCCTGGATAGAGGCAAATGGTATTCTGACCAGGAGTGGAGAAAACATGAGAATAGGCAAGAGGCCATAGTACAATATAGAAGGAAGGCTAAACTGGGAAAGCTACCTCCTAATGCACAGGAGCCTAGCAAGTATTTCCCTAAGCCTTATCACTATTTTGAAAGGCTGAAGATAAAGGCTGAAGAGCTGAAAAAGAAAGATCTCAAAGGGAAGAAGTCTGCTGATGACAATGATGCTCCTGTTCAAGCAAAGATTCAATCTAGAAAGGGCATTGTAATCAAGGAACCTGAGCAGCCATAGGATAGAAATTTTCTTAAGTTTACAATTTGTAATCATTTGCATTTAACTCTATGTAAACTTTGATTAATGAAAATGTTTGAAGTTGTAAGACCAATGTTATATGTTCAATCTATTACATTATTGTTCTGAGATAATTGTTTATACATGTTCTGTTTATACATGTTTAGTTCTTACCCTGTCATTCAATATTGTTGTACATCATATAGAGTATTTGTTATGTATGGTGTATATCATTGACTAAGGGTTATGACTTCTCCAAATAGGGGCATATTGTTGGGTACATTGGAATATATGTACCTGATTTGAAGAAGCCTCACCCTACTCAATGATATACATCAAGCTGTATTTGATGTGCTTTGAGTTTATGTGTGCAGGTTAAGTAATTGCAGGGAAAGCATAAAAGATTCTAAGTCCATGTGTCGACACCTAGAAGAAAAGTATCGACACTTAAGAAGGCTTGTGTCGACACATAGAGAAGCTGTGTCGACACTTGGAGTAATTGTGTCGACACCAGGAAGGCAGAGTCGACACCAGACGAAAAGTGTGGACACATACAGGCAGTGTCGACACATAGTGAAGAATTGTCTAAAGAACAGTGTCGACACTTAGACGCAGTGTCGACACCCAGAGAAACTTTGTCGACAGAAAAAGTGTCGACACTAGGAGGTTGTGTCGACACTCAGCAAACTTCAACAAAGTTCAAGTACATGTGTCGACACTAAGAAGATGTGTCGACACTCAGCAAGAGTTTCAACACAGAAGGCATGTGTCGACACAAAGGAGATGTGTCGACACTCAGCAAAGTTTCAACACAGAAGGCATGTGTCGACACAAAGAAGATGTGTCAACACTTAGCAAGTTTCAACACAAGAAGATGTGTCGACACAAAGGAGTTGTGTCGACACTTACAAAATTCAACTAAGTATTAAAGAAGAAGGCTTGTGTCGACACACAGAATCAGTGTCGACACATTCAGAAGAAGCAGTGTCGAGAAGCTGTTACAATAACACAAGGAGTTGTGTCAACACCAACAAGGCTAGTGTCGACACTTAGTCTACTTGTGTCGACACTTAGTCTATTTGTGTCGACACATAAAGACTATCTGTCTCGACACTTTCAGATAGTGATAGAGATTTCAAGAAGTGACTGGATGACTTGACAGCTGCCATTTCAACCTGTCAACTGCAACTGTCAGAGCCGTCAGAAAGTTGTTAGAAACCGGATCAGTCGGTCACCATGGAGAAAGCTTATTTAAAGACCTTTCTCCTTCAACAGAAAAGATGAAGTGATCAGTTGAAAAACAACACAATAAAGAAGAAGACCTTCAAGAGAAGATCTAAGAAGTTGGAGAGAGAGAGCTCCTTCTAAGAAGGGCAGCTATTGAACCAGGCTGCGAAGTAAGAGTCAGATTGAGATCTGATTCACAAGACAGCAGTTGATTGAAGATCATCTGCACAAGAGATTCAACCCTACTGTGTTCTAATTCAAGAAGCTTTGAAGAAAGCCAAGGGTGGTTGATCTCTGCCTAGTTCTATCAAGAACTCATCAAGAAGCCAGTCAACTCATCTCTCTCTTTCAGAGTTGTGGTTAAATACTTTGTAAACTTTATTTTCTGTAGGATCCTAAGGGATCTGAGCTGTAAGCCTATTTTATAAAGGCTGAGTGTAGGAGACAGTGTGCTCTGAGTGTAGTTCTTGTTGAAGACTGAGGTAAGGCATAGTGCCTGAGTTGTAGGAGAGTTTGTTCTCTGAGTGTAAGTCTTGGTTAAGACTGAGTGGTAGGGCTTTTGTACCTGAGTTGTAGGAGTGGGATCACTCTGAGTTGTAGGAACCTGTTTGAGGTTCTGAGTTGTAAGATTTGGGGATCTGAGAAGAAGTGGATAAGTTAGGCCGAATCTAGTACACTACTAGATAGGCGAAGGGGGAAAGTGGATGTACCCAAACCTTGGGGAACCACTATAAAATCTGTGTGTACTCTGTGTGTGATTAATTTTGTGATTGCTGTATTATCTGTGTTGAATTGCTGTAGAGAATTGCAAATACAGGTCTTATTATTCAGTGTTTCTGCCTGTAATTTTAAAAAGATTAAGTTCATCTATTCACCCCCACCCCCTCTAGGTGATTAGGTACTATTTCTTTCAACTGGGACAAGGAGAAACTTAAAGGAGTACACTCCAGTGAAAGATGGACCCAAGGTTATCTTTGGTGGTTCAGATAGAGGGGTGACAAGAGGCTATGGTAAGATTACAAATGGCATAGTCATTATCACAAAAGTGGCTTATGTTGAAGGGTTGTAACATAATCTCATAAGCATAAGTCAACTCTCTGATCTTGGCTATCTTATTGTCTTCCACAAGGATGAGTGCTAGATTAAGAGATCAAGTGACCAAGATGTCATCTTGACATACACTAGAAATGGAAATGTGTATTCTTTAAACTTTATTTGTCTAGATACAAACTCTCATATTTGTCTAGGGGCAAATGAGAAAGTCTCATATTGTGTCAAATGACACAAGAGGCTAGCTCATTTGAATTATAAGACTATTGGCAAGCTTTTTAATCAAGAGCTAGTTAGGAATGGTCCTAATGTGAAGTGGACCAAGGAAGGGATTTTCTCAGCCTGCCAAAAGGACAAGAAAACCAAAGCCTCCTTTAAGGGCATTGGAACCAAAGACTCTATGAGGTATTTATACCTCTTACAAATGTACTTGTTTGGTCCTATGCCAGTTCATAATCTTGGTAGGAAAGTATACACTGTTATGGTGGTTGATGACTATTCTAGATATGTTTGGGTGTTTTTTATTAAGAAAAAGAATGAAACCCTCGATATCTTCATAAAGTTTGTCAAGCAAATTCAGAATGAGTTTAATAATACAGTGGTCAAAATCAAAAGTGACCATGGTACTGAATTCCAGTCTGATAGCATGAGAAAGTTCTCTGAAAACTAGGGATTCATCAAGAGTTTTCTTCTCCAAGAACACCCCAACAAAATGGAATTATTGAGAGGAAATATAGAACTCTCATAGAGGCTGGAAGAACTTTGTTGAGTGACACATCTCTCCTAAAATATTTCTGGACTAAGACAGTAAATACTGCATGTCATGTCCTCATCAGAGTCTCTATCACCAAGAGCCACAAGAAGACTCCTTATGAGATCTTGTAGAGCAAAAAACCAAACTTGGGCTATCTTAGAATCTATGGTAGTACGTGTTATGTGTTTCACAATAGGAAGTTCTATGTGACTAAGATTGTTGTAAAGTCCTTTGATGAGGTTTTAGTTAGGTACATCAGTCATAGTAATGCCTATAGGATCTACAACTTAAAAAAGCCAAGTTGTAGAAGAATCTGTACATGTTATCTTTGACGAGTCTACTATGATTAACATTGAGCTGCCAAGCTCCTCTTCTAGTACTGCAGGTACGAACAGATGATGAACCAACTAACTCTCAAATAAGCGGCTCCATTAGTCCAAGATAAAGCTGATGGAATGGACATTCCAGTAGGACTGCAAGACATATATGAGGTAAATGAAGATTAGCAAGAAGTAGCCCCTGTAGCTAATTGATGCGTTGAACGGCAAGTGTACCGGTCGCACAAGTAGTATAAAATGGGTGGCTTTCCCAAGTATCGATCTCTTCAAGGAACACAGTAAGGGGGGAGTTAATATCAAGGAGGACTTGAGATTGAAGTCCTTTGGTCGGAGTTAACTAAGTGGGGTTTTGGTATGTTACGGAAAAAGAAAATAAAACACTATCGACTACTCCTATGCAACTCCTCTATGCGATGCTTCGCCAGGCGGGATGGAAGACTACACGGGCCATTATGCACCGAATCGCTGGGCGAATGCACAAGGAGGCAAGCGTAAGAAGCAGGATTTGAGAGTCGTAAGCACCTCTTCGCTGCGCACGCTTCTAGTAATTGCTAGAATGACAAGAATGGATGGATGACGGATGGAAGGATGGCGCAACTCAAGCAACTTAAGCATAAACAATATAAGTTCACATATACATGAATAACATAAAGCTTACATCTAAAGTGCACATCATCAATATAAATAGTTTAAACACCAATATTAAACAAGAAAATAAGAACAAGGCAAGAGATCAACCGAATACGAAGGCTCGTCGAGGGGTCGCGGAAGGAATCGTCGGGTTGTCAATCCGCGTCCAAGCTCGGTCCTCAAGTACGTCCGTAGTAGAGGAGGCTGTCACTGACTCCCAATGAACCCGTCTTCTTCGTGTCACGATCCAGAAGAAAGTTGCAAGCTTTCCTTTGCTTGTTGGCTATGACAAAGTATAGGCTTCGCGAGCATGGTCGGAGCTTCTCCCCAAAGTGGAAGATGAAGGGCAGAGGTGGAAGGGCGGAACTTTGCCCTAAAACGGTGGAGGAAATGGCTAGAATCTGGATCTTTTACAATTGCTGAAAACCTGCGCTTAAATAGAAAAAGATCAGAAAAATTGTCACGCACGGTCTCGCGCACGACCGAGCGCTAACCGTGCATTATTAACTTCCAGATCTGGATTGCTGAAGAAGAAGCGTTGACGCGTGCATTTTACTCGCGCACGGGCGATTCTGCCCATGCTTGAAGGAAATCGCACGTGTAAACACAGAGCGAAGGAATACAGGAGAAAATAGTGGAACCGTGCGTTTTACTCGCGCACGTGCGCCTCTGCCAGTGCGTGAACAAATCGCACGATTAACCACATAATGCAAAAACAAGAAGCTACAGGAAAACCGTTCATTTCCGTTGCGCACAGTTCCGAAGAAACCGTGCGTTAACTGTACGTTAAGATCGTCGAGCTCAGTTCGACGTTCTCCTGCACAAACAAAACGCATGATCACAAAGGACCGTGTGCTAAGAAAACACACGACCGTGCGTTTTTCTCAAACCTGCATTCCAGACTTGGGGAAAATGCACCAACTGCATACAAATAATTAAAACCAAAGAGGACCCTCCAACATAGCAGATATGCAATGAAAAACATCTGGAAAGAGCCCTTGGGGAGCACCATGTGCTTACCCCCAACAACAGAATGCGCAATTGCACACCCTTGGGCCAAAATGGTGCACTTCATGTGGAAATAAAGCTAGAATAAATATGAACGATATAGAACTAAAATTGAAGTGCAAACGCGTGAAAACTAACCCAGATGAGTCTGAAAACCCTATATAAATCGGACTCATCACACACCTAGACTTACCTATTTGCCCGTCCCGAGCAAAAAAAATCTATGCAGATAAAGAAAATAAAATTGCTAGCACAGAAATTGAGATACAGAGTACCATGCGAAGTCGCATGCTTGTACACGTAAAAATATAAATAGAGGAAATTTCTAAGTATGCAAAATAATTTACACTTTTCACGATGCGTATCAACATTTTATTACTACTCAAAAATGGAATCACAGTGAATCTTCCAGTCACGCGTAGGAAGAAAGAATACTAATCGCTAGGCGAGCATTGCTAAAGATCGGGGCTCGGGATAACCTCCAAAGGAATCCACCAATGTCGGTGACCATATGCTTTCCCGATCGCACTCTCTCCACAACACTGTTTGGTTCACACATGAATCATTCGGACTTTAGGTGAAGAGATGTGGCTTGGGTTACGGTGAGGTAAACAAAGATAAATAGGAAGACTACGCACCTAACCCAAATGAGCTAGCATAAAACGAATCTATCCGCTAACCAAAATACACGTGGATACACCACACCCCCAGACTTAATTTTTCAAATATGGGTGTGTGCACTGCCTACTCCAATTACAATATCATCATAAATGGGATTTTCAATTATACTTTTTCTCTTCACTTTTTTTTACTTTTCATATACATGATTTTCAAATCATCTTTTTCAAATCACTTTTCTTTTAACAAATTCAGCAAATAAATCTTTGGAGCACATCCACACATTCATAAAGAATATCACCACATCAACACCCCCAACATGGAAATATAAAACACTAAAGATCGACTTGGGTGTGCGACTAGGATTGGCTATGAGGCTTTGGTGAAATCATGGTGGAGCTGAATCAAAAGAAGGGTAGGCACAACGGGGCTAGCAAGGATAAGACATTAGGAACGGTACAAAGCTCAACCTGGCCAAAATGATGGCCTACATCACACTCATGCATGACTAACCTATACCCATGCTTCAAGAATAGCTTGGGGCAACTTTCTAGCCGACGAGAAAGACTATCCATCCACCCAACTCGAGCAATACGAACCTAACCGCCGTCTACACACATCCCTACACTACCGTTCGATTCACACCGAATTCATCAATTTTTGAGTAGAATAAAAAAAATCTTTACGCAAATAGAAAAATATAAAACTATAATCATACAAAAAAATTAAATCTACTCCAATTTCTACACGAGACGAGAGCACACGACTAGGAGCACAACAATGTCAACATTTTAATCTTTCTCACAATCCTATACCAGCACAATAATTTTCTCAAATCATACAAAAGAAACGAGTTTAACTCGCAGCACGCTAACAGTTAAGCACGTGCTCATGTGGGTGCCGTGGTGTGCGATACGATGAAATAATCAAAATAAAACAATAAAAGCTTCTAGTATGCACGTGAATTGTGCGCGTGCAAAAGGTAACACATACTGACTCTCCCCCAGACTTAAACTAAGCTACACAGCATATGATATGGAAATTTAAATCTAATAGAGACAAGGGAAGAGGTTACCCAATGCTCAGCCAATGAGCATACCAGAAGATGGGTGAAAAATAGAAGCAGCTCTGCCATACGAAGAATCACAACCCCGCCAATGTGATTTGCCATGAATACCTGCAGGGGTGAGCTCCACAAAAATGAAAGAAAAACTACAATATACAAAGAAATACTAAACTAAGATAGGCATAAAAAATAAAAAAAAGAAGTAAATGAAATATAAGTACTGAGGTTATTGTCATCCCAGCACGACTTATTCGGCTAAGGAAAAGGTTCTATCTAATTGGTCTATGAAAAGAAAAATGCACAGGTAACTGTTCCATTATCCGTTGCTGTAACGGGTACCGATATGGTGATAAAACAGTTACCCCTCTACCTGAATAATAATACCTGTAAACTGCAAGTAGAGGAAACAGAATGTAAGAAGAGGAGGAGGCCTGGTCCTCACTCATCTCACACAAAAAATCCTTGCCCTGCAAGGTATCATCCACAGCAGTTCTGCAGGAGGAGAAGACAACGAATGAGGCTTCCTCAATGGAGGATTGATCAACCTCCTCGCATATAAGGATGCTATGATCATTGACTTGAGCAGAGTGCTCCAAGTCCTCCTCAAGTACCTGCGAAGACTGAACCCTCACAAGCTCAGATGCAGAATGGGGATCAAGAAATAAAGGAGAAGAAAAACTTAAATAATCAGAAAAAAGGGAAGTGGTCCCAGTCTCACTCCCAGCAGGGTCCAAACATATATCATCGTCAATGTCATATGATTTATAGAAAGGGGAATTCAAGAGCTCGGGGTCCTCGGTGGTGGTTTGGACCTCCTCATCCAACAAGGAAGTGAAAACTTCCTCATCGGAAAGGATCTCCTCATCAACACACCTCGGTGCATCCACATGTTCCAAGACGTAACACTTTTAATTAATGAAAATAATATCTTCGTCACACATAGGCACATCCTCAGGCTCAGAATCACAATCCGACCTAACATCATCAACCGACTCACTAAAAATAGGGATAGATAATTCTTGCAAAGAAGATGGAGGAACAACATCATCAGAGAAAATATGTGCGGGTTCCTCCGGGGGTGAATCAACAAGAGGGGAAGAGTGCATGGGGAGAGAAGGCGCCACAATGTCGTCACACCGATCAGCAGAAAGTCTGATGGGCATATCTACAGCAGTCCCCCATAGACAAGGTGGTGCTGCGAATATATCATCAGAATCAGAAGGGGCGGGCTTTTGAGAGGGTGATAGAGTGAATCAGATACCCGATTCTTCATCCTCCTCCAACTGGCGCTGAAATTCTGTGCAATCTTTCAACACTGGTCGGTGCTACGACAACACAAACATCGTTTTCCATTACTCCTCGGTACAGGTGGGACCGGAGAGGAATAAGAAAAAGATGAATGCGTAGAAGAGGAGTGACCATAAGACCTGGGTTGGGTGTATGAAGTACCATAGGAAGATGGTGCTCCATACACAGAACCACGAGAATTATGCTCCCAATCTTCAGTGGGGCACTCATCACTACCATGTCTATAATCCCCGCACCACCGACAACGAATATTCGTATAAGAATACAAGGTGCAATAAGAAGAATTCACCAACAGAAAGTTTCTAAGCAACAATTAACTACACACCACAGATAAAAGAATAGGAAAACCTGCTACAGAAAAATTAAAACTAGAAGAGGAACTAATAAAAACAAAAACAAATTCTAAAAACTAAGGCAAAGAAGAAACATGAAATATACAAATGGAAAAGGGCTTCTATCTCCTATCTCCCTCTCCAAAAACTCACACGATTGTGTTCCCCGGAAAGGTGCCAAAAACTTGTTGCGTTGAACAGCAAGTGTACCGGTCGTAAAATTAATATAAAATGGGTGGCTTTCCCAAGTATCGATCTCTTCATGGAACACAGTAAGGGGGTAGTTAATATCGAGGAGGACTTGAGATTGAAGTCCTTTGGTCGGAGTTAACTAAGGGGGGTTTTGGTATGTTGCGGAAAAAGAAAATAAAACATTATCGACTACTCCTATACAACGCCGCTATGCGATGCTTTGCTAGGCAGTATGGAAGACTACACGGGCCACTATGCACCAAATCACTGGGCGAATGGACAAGTAGGCATGCGTAAGAACTAGGATTTGAGGGTCGTAAGCACATCTTCGCTGCGCACACTTCTAGCAATTGCTAGAATGGAAAGAACGGATGGATGACGGATGGAAGGATGGCATAACTCAAGCAACTTAAGCATAAACAATATAAGTTCACATAGACATGAATCATATAAAGTTTACATCTAAAGTGCACATCATCAATATAAATAGTTTAAACACCAATATTCAACAAGAAAATAAGAACAAGGTAAGAGATCAACCGAATTCGAAGGCTCATCGAGTGGTCGCAGAAGGAATCGTCGGGTTGTCAATCCACGTCCAAGCTCGGTCCTCAACTACGTCCGGGGTAGAGAAGGGTTGTCACTACCTCCCAATGTACCCGTCTTCTTCGTGTCACGATCCAGAAGAAAGTTGCAAGCTTCCCTTCGCTTGTTAGCTATGGCGTCGAAGCTTGAAATAGAGCTTAGAAGATGAAGGATAAGGCCGAGAGCAAGCACCGACAAGGTATAGGCTTCGCGACCATGGCCGGAGCTTCTCCCCTAAGTGGAAGATGAAGGGCGGAGGTGGAAGGGTGTAACTTTGCCATAAAACGGCAGAGGAAATGTCCGGAATTCGGATCTTTTACAATGGCTGAAAACCTGCGCTTAAATAGAAAAAGATCAGAAAAATGGTCACGCACGGTCCCGCGCACGACCGTGCGCTCACCGTGCATTATTAACTTCCAGATCTGCATCGCGGAAGAAGAAACGTTGACCCGTGCATTTTACTCGCGCACGGGCGATTCTGCTCATGCGTGAAGAACATTGCACGGGTAAACACAGAGCGCGGGAATGTAGGAGAAAACAGTGGAACCGTGCATTTTACACGTGCACGGGCGCATCCTCCAGTGCGTGAACAAATCACACGATTAACCGTAGATTGCAAAAATAAGAAACTATAGGAAAACTGTGTGTTTCCTTTGCGCACGGTTCCAAAGAAACCGTACGTTAACCTTGCATTAAGATCGTCGAGCTCAGTTCGTCGAGCTCAGTTCGACGTTCTCCTGCACAAACAAAATGCATGATCACAAAGGACTGTATGCTAAGAAAATGCACGACCGTGCATTTTCCTCAAACCTGCATTCCAGACTTGGGGAAAACGCACCACCTGCATACAAATAATTAAAACCAAAGAGGACCCTCCAGCATAGCAGATATGCAATGAAAAACATCTGGAAAGAGCCCTTGGGGAGCACCATGTGCTTACCCCAACAACAGAATGCGCAATTGCACACTCTTGGGCAAAAATGGTGCACTTCATGTAGAAATATAGCTAGAAGAAATATGAATGATATAGAACTAAAAGTAAAGTGCAAATACGTGAAAACTAACCCAGATGAGTCTGAAAAACCCTATATAAATCGGACTCATCACTAATGCTGAAGCAAGATTACCTCCAACTATTAGTCATGTAATGGATCATCCAAGTCACCAGATTATTTGTGATGCCAACCAAGGAGTGGTGACCAGGAGCAGAAGTATCAACACAACACTATACTCAAGCTTCCTATCATAAGTTAAGCCAAAGAAATTTGAAGAGGCTAACATAAATCAGTTATGCATTATTGTTATGCAAGAAGAACTGAACCAGTTTAAGAGATGTGAGTCTCTAAGCTGCTTCCCAGACCATAAGGACATAATATCATTGGAGTCAAGTGGATTTACAGGAATAAACTTAATGAAAATGGCATTATAATAAAAAACAAAGCAATGCTAGTAGCTAAGGGGTACAGACAAGAATAAGGTATTGAATTTGATCAAACCTTTGCCCATGTATCCAGATTGGAATCCATCAGACTGTTCCATCCATATGTTGCACACAAGTGATTCAAGGTCTACCAAATAGATAAGAAGTCAGTCTTCTTGAATGGTGACTTAAAGGAAGAAGTCTATATAGAGCAGTCTCCAGGTTGTATTGTTCCTAACTCACCTGATTTTATTTATAAACTTAGAAAAGCTCTATATAGGCTGAAGCAAGCCCCTAGAGCATGGTATGAGACATTTTCTAGCTTCCTTATTGAGAATAAATTCTTAAGGAGGAAGATAGACAAGACACTATTCCTAAGAGAATGTAAGGGTAAGATCATCCTAGTCCAGATATATGTATATGACATTATCTTTGGATCTACTGATGACAATCATTGTAGGAAGTTTGCCAAACTTATGCCAGGGAAGTTTGAGATGAGCAGTATGGATGAATTTAAGTTCTTCTTGGGTCTCCAAGAATGACATACTGATGATGGCTTGTCCATATCCAGTCTAAGTTTGGTATGGAGACTGCCACCACCATGAGAACTCCCCTGGGTTCAAGTATGCCTATAGGCAAAGATGAGGCAGGGAAACATGTTGATGAAACTTTGTATAGATGGATAATTGGCACCCTTCTATATCTAACTACAAGTAGGTCAGACATCATGTATGCTACAGGCATATGTGCTAGGTATCAGTCATGTCCTAAAGAATCTCACTACTCTGATACAAAGAGGATTTTGAGATATTTTAAGGGCACACCAGATCTTGGTCTATGGTACCCTAGAAATGGAGAGTTTGAAGTAACATGCTATTCAGATGCAGATTTTGCAGGTTGCAAAGAGGACAAGAAGAACACTTCTAGCGCCTGTCAGTTCTTGGGATGAAGACTAGTGTCTTGGAGCAGCAAGAAGCAAACAAGTGTTGTAATCTGAACTGTAGAGTTTGAGTACATCTCAGAAGATAGCTACTGTGCTTAGTTATTGTGGATCTAGCATCAGCTCAGGATTATAATCTCTAGATAAGTAGAAGTCCCTTATATTATGATTCTACAACTACCATCTCAATGGCTAGGAATCTTGTCTCACCCAGCAGGACTAAGCATATTGAGATAAGATATCATTCCATTAGGGAGCATGTGGAATGTGAAGATATCAACCTTGAGTTTGTCCCTACAGACAAGCAAGTGGTTGACATCTTCGTTAAGCCACTAGATGAATCAAAGTTCAATACGTTCAAGTTTGAGTTGAGTATGTTGAACCTAGTATAACTTCAATTGCACCTTATGTTGTTTCTTTCTTGCAGGTTATTCTATTTCTTGTAGATGGAATTGTTCTTCAATGGAATAAAGATGTTTCAAGTGGTATACCTTCATTGGTATCATGTTCAAGTGCTATACAGACTAGTATAGACTACAGTGACTACCAGGAAGTATGGTAGTGGATGGTTCAGTTGAGGGGGAGCAAATCCTGCACTTGCAGAGGTAGATTCAAGTAGTATCCTATAGAGAAGGAGCAGCACACCTCTAGCATGGTCAAGTGGTTCAATTATTGCAATAGTTGCTTATCTATACTCAAAAAGGGGGAGCAGATAATCAATACCTCCTTGACTATTTAAAAAGTCAAAAAACGGGAGAGAATGATACAAATGAGAGGGATAAAAATGGTATCAGATCTATGAAAAGGAAATGATCAAAATGATCAAGACCATGCAGAAAACATTCAGGGGGAGCAGGTGTGATGATGATTACCCTATAGGCAAGGAAAGTGTGGTAATTATAACTTGTTCTCTTATTATATGATCTCCAAGTTTTGTTTTATTGCTTCATATATTAATGTATGTCATTGACTCAGGATTTTGATGAAGGGTTTTGATTTCTTCAAATAGGGGGAGATTGTTAGGTCCATTACCCATAATGTCCTAGACTTGTAGATGTTAGATTTGTAGAAGTCAAACATGTCAATGATATACACAAAGTTGTATTTAATGTATGTTCAAGTTCATGCATGCAAGTTAGTCCCTGTAACATTGATAGGATAGGTATTCCAAGTGATGTGATAGGTGGTCACAAAGTAAAGATGTTGGACAGGCTGAAAATTACATAAGTCGATAGGAGTTGAGTGAAGCCAGTTCACTCAACGCCAGATGCCATAAAGTGATGAGTTAGTTGTGGACAGTCAAAGCCATGCAATCTGCAAAATAATTCTGCGGCCAAGTCCACAAGCATTGAGTGAGGGCAGTTCACTCAACGCCATTGTCGAGTATAACTGAATTTATTAAAGCCTTAATATTGGTGAGCCGATTATTCGACAAAGTCCAGAAGCATCGAGTGAACATAGCTCACTCGACGCCAAAGCAGAAGGCGTCGTTTCATGATAAAGCCTAAGATGACAGAAGGTAACCAAGTACAAAACGTTGAGTGATGATGCTTCACTTGACTCTCTCAATGTTAGACAGCAAAAGCATTGATTCATGTTGCTGCTTTCAAAGCCTAAGGAGAAGATAAAAATCTACCAAGTCCATAAGCGAGTGAAGCCAGTTCACTCAACCCCTAATAAAGAAGACAAACAAAGGCAAGAAGCGTTCAGTGACTCACTCAACACCTTCAAACAGGTGAGGAAATGGCCAAGTCAGAAGGCATTGAGTGAGGAAGGCTCACTCAATGCTCTCAACTCATAGAGGCAAAATGTTGAGCCAAGTCAGAAAGCGTTGAGTGATGAAGGCCCACTCAATGCTCTCAACGCATATAATGCAGAATGGTTCAGAAAGTTGACTAAGGGTTCTGGCGTTGAGTGAAGCTTGTTCACCCAATGCACTCAACGCCTGAAGTAAAATTGAGAAATTGGCTAATTCTATAACTGATTGTTGGAACTGATGTTTCACATTCCCTGAGTTTGAGAATATCACCTCCAGGTTGTATTTGATCACGTCTTCTGTTGATAGAGTGTGCAGGTTGACATGTGCAAGCAAAGAAGAAGATTCCTATGGCCACTAACGTCGAGCGGTACAAGTTATTGCCAAGCGGTAGCCGTGAATTAATTAGACAGAGATCTCGAGAAGTTAGCACGCCGCACTAGTCCTATCGCACAGGCAAATGCAAGGAATTATTTTGTCCAACCTCTCGGGAAATTACCGAAGGTGGTAGTTATTACCGCGCTAGTCTCTCTACGAATGTCAGGCAGGACTTCTCGAGAAACCAATCTACCTCCAGGCGATAGAGGTTAACACGCCGCTTTAGCCTCTCGACGAATGTCGAGACTCTTTTTCTCGAGAAACCACTATACAGCAGGCGATAGCTCTTACCATTACGTGCTAGCCTTCTACGAATATCGACACTACTGTTTTGAATCGTCGTGCCCTATATTATCGCACGACGGTAGCTATAACCGCGCGGCGCTAACAACAAAACATCGACAAATATTCGCTTTAAATATTATTCCATATTTGGATGACAGCTGGCACAACAAGCGCGAACCTATCGCTGGGCGATAGTCTTGTCACCGGCGGTAGCCTATTTTCATGAAGACGTATTAAAGGCCGCCTTGGATTCTGTGCCTGATGAAAAAAGAGAAGGAAAGGACGGGAGTTCGTGTATTCTAAATTTCGACCGCTCGTTCTTGCCCTCCATTCCCCAAGTCTCCGTCGAAGAAGAAGACAGTCGTCTCCCTCCCGCTCGTGATCAAAAGACTCCGAGGATCCAAGATCTATATCGAACACAAATAGTCGACCTGTTGATAGCAAACAGAGATCACAAGCACCGGCCGCGGATCGCTCTACGAAGATATCTTCAAGAGCGAGAACTTCATCTTTAAAATATTTACATCTTCTACTTATGTAATCTCTTTGTCTTTTCTAAATCTTGTGGAGAGGAAAATCGACCGGTAGGGGTTGTAAAAATCCGGGTAGGACTCTGTGGGAAATCATACTGGGGATACGGACGTCTAGATTAAGAGGATCTAGAGGGGCTCTAAGACCCTTCCTTATGAGGAGGTGAAGAACTGACTCGAAGACTTTTCTTGGAGGGAAAAGGAGAGAGCCAACCAGTCCGTTGAGCGGATCGGTATAGAAACCAAAATATTATTTCTATTCACCGCCTTGGATCTCCGGTGTCACGGAGATCACCCTTTTTGTACTCATCTAGAACTATTGTTGTTTTGAATTCATGCATTGAAATCCTTTAATTCCTTGTTGATTACTTCTGGGTGCGTGATGTGATTATTTAGAGAATGTGTGTGTCTGTGGTGTTTGAACATAGATCTACAAAGGAAAATGAGCTCTTTGTATTACTGCAGTTCATTAGCTACCTAACGCCCTGCGGTAGCTTTGAGAACTCGATTTCTTCGGACGAAATATTTTAAATTTCAATTAACGCTCCAAACCTTATTCACCCCCCCCCCTCTAAGGTTAGCCATGAGATCCAACAAGTGGTATCAGAGGGAGGTTATTATAAAAACGTTTTCACGACCGTGAATAATGGCCAACCATGATCTTGAATCAACCAGTGGGGATGAAAAATTGTACACTGAAAATTCATTCGCACCACCCCTATTTAGAGGACTGAATTATAACAAATGGAAAACTCTAATGAAGAAATTTCTTATATTATTAGATATAGAAGTTTGGAACATGACTTGTACCAAACCCCCAAATAATTTTAAAAATGAACGAATGTCATTTAAAAGCCAAAGCTATGAATAGTCTATTTTGTGGGCTTGGTCAAGATATTTTCAAATTGATCTATACGCTTCATACTGTATATGATATATGGAAATTTCTTGAGTTAACGTACAATCCTCTTTCTGCAGATGACGAGTCAGAGCAATTTTTGATGGATCTAAGTGAAGAACCAAATAGAGAATTTCTCTTGGAGAAGGGCGTGGAAATCACATCACATGAAAGGGAAGTTGAAATCTCATCCATGGATGAGGTACCACACGAAGAGGATAAAGACACTCAAAGATCAAATCTTGCTTCATCTAAGAGCACTGTAAGAAAATCGAATTGCCTTCGTGTGTGCAATTCCATTTCTACATCTATTATACTAGATAGAACAAAATATAGAATTAAGAAATTGACGAGTATCAACTCAAAACTATGTTCCGAAAATAACCGCTTAAAAGCAAGCGTTAATGCAGAACCCACCGTAGGTACATCTAGTTTGCATGTTTGTACTTTAGATAACGTTTCTGCACCTTATATAGATTATACTGAGATAAAAGAAAAGTATAAGGTTGTTGAACAGGTGCTTCGTGTCGCTAAAGAACAAAGTGATAAATTATGTTCAGAAAACCCATCAGTGAAGAGTGACTACGCTTAATGCAAAACTCATAAAGTTGAAGTCAAAGAGATGAATGAGACATTCGATGAATTTAGGAGTAAGTATAAAGCTCATATCAAATATATTATCTTCACTCTCAAAAATAGCACAGTCGCATACAACAAAGCTAGGCACAAACTCAAACTGACGAATAAAGAGCTAACTATAAAAATCAACATGCTGAAGGAAGTAATACTCAAAAACTCACGGAACCAAACTCCTAAGCTGCACATGAAACCCAAAAGCACGTTGATTATGAACCACCGTCTAAGGGCCGAATTAATCAAAGGGAATTAGAAATGTCAACCAGATATACATGAGACTACAAAATAAAAAAAATCATCTTTACATGTACAGACCAACTACTCCAGTCATAAAATCAAATGAACCCAAGGTTCCTTCAAATAATCGGTATGCTATGAGTCATTATACAATGCACAGTTATCATAACTCCAAGAGCATACTCAACAATGTTAAACCATAAACGCAATTGTGCACAACTAGAGATCATATAAGGACTCCTAGACAGTCAAGTGAAAACTTGCAACATAAGAATGACAGTAAGACAAAGTATGAATGGAGTCCCATCGTTCAGAAGAGCGCACCGATTTTGCTCAAAAGCTGTCACTCACCATCATCTCCCCATGGCATAACAAGCTATGTTTGGGTACCCAATGGAACCGCCTCTCCTGGTCCCTTTTGGATACCTAAATCTCTTATCCCTTAGTATCCACGAATTGCATGGTGTAGAAAACAATTAAACCAAAACTACTCGATAATGTACATCACGATATGCTTAATTTTTTTTAGTTTATTACATACTTATTATTGTTTTGTTTCTTTGCTTGTACTTCACGATATGCTCACTAAAACATTTTTGGAAATATTCTTTAGACTAGCACGCCGTGTATCTCCTTGTGTTGGTATTTGTTGTGAGCTAGCACGATAAGACGATAATAATAAATAAATTAGAGCATGATATCAGAAAATCAAAACGAGTACGGTGGCGGCACAGAACACATCACATGATAAACCACAATTAACTGAGTTTGGGGCTCACCTGTTTATTACATAACAAAATATAACTGATAAAAACATGAATAATACATATAAGCTGTTCCTTTGGAGAGGTGGAAGAAATATTGAGCTTCCCCATGATATTTTTAAGCATCTTTTTCACCTCCTTCACCTCCTTCATTGTCCGGTTGATCTCCCGACCTTGCTCATCCATCAGGCCGTAGATGTCCCGGCTAGTTTCCTTGAGGGACCCTGGGCGGTGCACCAGTGGCTGTGATGAAGGTGCCCATGCCCGTGAGGAAGAAGGAATTTCACTTACCATGTAGACCCACGGGAAGCTATCTATAGGATAGGCTTACTAGTCGATGGTCTGGTACTTCTCTATCAGGATGTTCTGGATGACACCACCGAGAGGCAGTGTGTTCACCCACTGGTGATCCGGAGATTTCAGGAGAAAAGTGTAGCGCATCATGGAAAGTATGAGATCTGAGACGCTAAAGGACTTCTGGTCCAGGAAATAATAAGTCCCCATCGACAGCTGGGTCATGACATTCCTAGTGTCCCCAGCCTTGAACATAAGGGAATGACGTAGGATATCCTGGATAATGCGAGCGTTGGGAGTGTGAGTGTCTACCAAGGTGAAGAGATCTGAACGCCCCTCCACACTGTGAAGAACCTCATTCATCTACCTCCAGTCCCTAGTAGTTCTAAAGGATTCCACGATGTCGAGCACTGGACAGTTGGGGGTCCAGACATATTTAGTGTCGAGATCAGCATGGGTTATTGTGACTATCTTGGTGCCAATGCGGGATTGGACACCCCCACCGAGGAGCATCTGAGCAGGATCCCGAAGGTTATTATAGAATTCTCGGGTGAGGGCAGAGGAGAATGGAGAACCGGATGAGATCACTACAATCACACCAGATCCCTCCAAGTACTCATAGATATGGGTATATCGATCATCATTATCTATGATCATCGGAATGCTCATAGTAGCTTCATCTATGGCTGGGTAGGTGGAGACCGGCACCTGGGACTTCTTTGAAAAAATGCGGTGTGCAGACTGAGAGCTCGACGAAGCCTTTTCCTGAAAGTAAACCAAACACAAAAAACCGTCTCAGCAGCAAATACACAAAAATGGGAAAATCAAAGATTTTTATTTGGATTCAAGACCGACCACTGGAACCTATCGCGGGGCGATAATGTGTTATCGCCCAGCAGTAGTATGATGAACAGTATCGTCCCCTTCCGCGAGAATGACTCCGAAATCCCTTTTTGGACGAAATTTCCTTTAGAAAATTGGTAGAAAATGAAAATTCATGTCTATACCTAGTAGATCTAAGAAAAGAACAAAGATCCGTGAAAAATAGTGGCAAACATGGATCTCTCACGGATAGCCACACAGATGAAAAATTCGGCTCCAGATATTACAAAAAGACGGGATTTTTTGAGTAAATCGGCAGATTGAAAACAAAAAACACATGATCCGAGCCTACACAAGCTGGATCTATGAGAAACGGAAGTGATCCATAGCAAAAATAGAAGAATCAACTGACAAACATCTGAAAATCTTCTTAGATCATGCTAAAAACAAGACGAGCCAAAATCTTTAGATATGAAATCTAAATTACAAGAAGTAGAGAGAGAGAGACAGAGAGATAGAGAGAGTGAGGAAGAGAACCTTAAAGCAGTGAAGAAGTGTTGTAGTGAAGAAGAGCATCGACAGTATAGCAAGGAGAACGTCCAGGAATGCGGATCAGATCTGACCCGTATCTTATATATCCTGATGCTATCGTGACAAGATAATCTTAACGCCGACGGTAAATTCCTAGACAATAGCGGTTTTGTCGCCCCTCTGGTAATACCATCAATAACACACGTTTCACTGTGTTGTGTCTCACAATAGTTGGGGCGTAGTCGTGTCGTCACTAGGATCGCAAACCAATGAGTCACGTCGTGTTCTTAACCGAGGAAGGGTTCCAATGGGTCCTTATGTGATGCTGGGGAAACGAGTGGTAGGCTGAGAAGGTTTTAGTGAAGGCATACGGGATTAATACCCCACCCTATGGCTTTTATGTAGTACCTCATGCCCATCCTCCACTCAGTACGGGGCTAGAGTGTGGATAAAATGCTTACGTGAAATGTGTATTGAGTATTCTCATGGGCGCTCATTCCCAGCACGAGCAACGTTTCATACTTCGTAATACTCAGTTACATGCAAAATGGTCTCTCGTGCTATCTTCAAGTCTTATTTGTACTGTTCTGTTTTTCTCAATGTGTTGCTAAGTGTTGTTCGTGTTTTTCTTATTATGTCTCATATTTTTGCTCTGTGTTCATTATTCTGTTACATCCGAAAATAAATAGATATATATATATATATATATATATATATATATATATATATATATATATATATATATATATATATATATATATATATATATATATATATATATATATATATATCAAAACAAAAAAACTGTGTATTGTTAATTTCTCAGGGCTCACATGACTGTGACTTAGACCATAATGCGTACGTATAATGTTTGAGTTTAGACTCATAATCTATGTAAACATTATCCTCCGGTCATAGTGGGCTGAATCTATAAGTTCTTAGCTATTGAGTGCACCAATACGAGGTAATGCTTGTTGCCTATGCCTCTAGGTATGTGTGAGGATTTAGCTAGGGGAATGACTTTACATGATACATACATCCCTAGCCGGTGAACTCAAGACGGAAAATGCTATGCATACATGCTATAACTCGTGACATTATATTCTAACATGCTAGAAATACGTTGAATAATCAATGTCACAATACATTTGTGATTATACTAGGTGTGACACTTTGGGCCAAAGCTCGAGTACAAAAGTCATATTTATATAAGTCAAAGTGTATCTATCTAGGTGGATAGATTTTGATTGACTCGGGGTTCCATGAATTTAAAAAAAACGATCAAAGTGATAGATCTACGCTATCAAAATAACTCTATACAAACTATCACATCTCTTATCACGGTCCCCCCAAGCACGACTCACTCCTCCTGATAAGTCTTCATGAGCATTATGAGGATGAGCACCTTGGTTGAATAGTCACTTTGATCTTGTGCATCGACTCTATTTTTATCTTAGTGCACCTAGTTTTTGACTATGTATGACATAGAATGACATGTGAGGTGATTATTCACCGTATTTCTCTTATGTTAGGATCCTGGACGATCGGGATATCCATGGACAATATACTATCTTTCCATTGGTGTTATCTCGCTTTCAATGCTACACGAACACGTCATTGCCTTGCCTAAGACTTCCACACATAAGAATTGGACTGCAACTACACTATCTCTTTTTAGGATAATACGTACTAACACACGATTTACACTCATGATGTTTTTCAATGTTTGTGTCACATGATTACTTTCTCACTCTTATAACAGTGTAAACGTACTCGTTGTCTGCTTAGTTTAGTCTATGTTGTCCAAATCATATTAACTCTGACAATTGAACGTCTCTTTATCTGTGTTCCCATGCACCATTGTGTGACCCATGTGCTTGCAATTATCTGATATGTATGTTTGTTGTGTCACCTATATGCTTGTCATTTTTATCTTTACCATTGTGTGCACTATATGATGTTTGTTGAAGCCAAAAATTGACTTCAACAAATGTTCGCAAAATAGGGGCGTAGCCGGCACATACTTGGCCTAAGCTCCGACCTCCGACTGGTCGTGAAGGACTAAAAACCTGGCCCAAATCCGCAGCAGGGAGGTCCCACCGCTTACCCGGAAGGTCACAGAGAGCTTCCCCTCCAAAGCCAAAAGCTGGGCTTGGAGTTCCTCAGAAGACAGTGCCGATGATTCCCCTTGGGAGTCCAAAAAAAGTCCCTCTTGAAGTACCCCTATGGGCTTATTTATAGATTTCAGAATCTGAACTGCCAATAACAAAACTGCACCGGTCTGAAATTACCGGGGTACCCTTGGCTGGGTCTGCCAACAGCCAAACTCCGCTGTTCTGAGGAGTTATATGCAGTCCACTAAGGGTAAGAGGGTAAAAATACCCGGGGTAGAAGAGTAAAAACCCCTGCTTGACAGGGAAATATAAAAAAGGCCTCTTCTTGCCCTGGCGAGTGGAAAAGCACCTGCCGGCGAGAGGGACCCCACTGCCCGTCTCGCCGGCGCCTCTCGCCCTTTGCTGTGAAATCTTCTCGCTGCTGGAGGCTCTCTCACCCATGGAGGCCCTCTCGCCTCTGGAGGCCCTCTCTCCTCTGGGTGGGGTATCTTGCCCATTGGAGAGTCAATCATCTCGCCGCTTGCGAGTGGGCCCCCCTGGTCCCATTTGCCCACCTCGACCTATTTGCTTCTTGAGGGCTTTTTGCGAGCCCGAGGTTGTACACAATCCCCGCTCTTTTTGAGATTATTCTAAGCTCGAAAAGAATGTTCAACCGAGGCTCGTTATTTAAGGCGCATTAAAAAACGTATTTATGAGGAATCTTTTGAGGCCCCCACCGGGGCCTATCAATATATGACTCCTGCCCCGCACACCTGGCGTCCTGCTCTGCATATTCTTCTTCCCTATCTTGAGTCTTTTGGTATGACGCACAGCCAGAGCTTCCGTGAACGTCTCGCACTGGTGCGAGAGCAGCATAAGACCAACGTGGCTTCTTTTACCTCTTCTTTAGTTCACCGTCTCCCCCCGTCGTCTCGCTTACAAAAGATGAAGGCTGGTGGTCCGTCGCCTGCCGCAGGAGATCTGTCTCGCGTCGCTTTGGAAACCATCCCTACTCCTCATGCGTCTTCCAAGGAAAAAGAGGTGGGTACTTGCTTTTGCCCTTGTTATCTTCGCGATCGGGTGCTCTCTTTTGTTGACTAGTGTTTTTTCAGGGGGCTCTCGTGGTCCCGCAGCATCCGAAGAGTCCGCGAGATGGTTCTGCCGCCCACTGCGAGGAGTTCGATTCGCAGCCCTCTTCTACTCCCCCAACTACTACCAGCGAGAGCAGGGACGACCCTTCCCCGGCCACCGAGACCTCTCGCCCTCCTGGTAAGGGACCTTCCCTTGCTCTTTTGAATCCCCTTCGCTATTCTCACTCCCTTCTGCGAGTGCCTCTTCCACCCTACCTCTGCACCCCTTGCGCAGATTCTCGGGCCAACTCTCCTGTTGAGGAGCAGCCAAAGCGACTCTCCGTCTCGCCTCCTCCTGTAGACGGGATTGAAGACTATCTGGGTGACCCTTCGAATACAGCGGAGATGAAGCGCAAGACGGCTGAGCTTTTTCGGAAGCACGCACGCATCATCCACTCCTTGACGCTGGATAAGCAGGCCGCGGAGAAGCGCATCGAATCGCTGGAGAACGAATGCCCTCGCCTATCCTCCGGAGCTAACGCCGAGCTAGATGTCGATGGAACCAACCCCGAAGCCATCATTAATGAGACCGATATGCAGCTCCGTCTCGCGCGCCGCGGTCTTGAATCCATTCGCTCCTTCCACTCGCAGAGTAGACCTCCCTGTGGGGGAGCTTGCGGTGGCCGCTGGGAATGGCGCCCGTATTGAAAGACGTCCGTCTCGCTACTTTTCTTTTTCCACTTCATGCGAAAGTTGTAATAATAGTAGTCTTGCGGCGTAGGCTCGCCAAAATATGTAGGAAACTTGGTGCCCGCTGTACGCGGGACGATCTCTGAACATAGATTTTTATTGCTTGATTTTTCATTCCTTTTTTAACTCTCCTTTTAATTTATGCTATATATATATATATATTTTCCTGATTGCGATGGGTCGCGCCGATCGAGATTTAGGAGAGAGAAAAGGACATCGACTCTTCCCCTCCCCTCATGTTTTTTCCCGCCCCTCAATCATTGTTATGTATCGGTTATAAATATGCCTGGTCCGGGATTAGACACCGCATTTTCCACTTCTGCTGTTACCCAAGTTCTTGGCTCTCTGACCCTTCCGTCTCGCCGGCCCTTCTCGCCTTTCTCTCTTGGATCTCTCGCCAATATCTTCTTTTCCTTTGTCTCGCCGAAGACCATCTCGCCGAAGAAGATGGGTAAGAAGAAGGTTGAGGAAGGTGAGGGGCGCAGCCGCTGTGGGAAGAGGTTCACCGACCATGACTTCCCGCTCGGCAAGCTCCCTCAAGAATATTACCATAGGTTTGCCCGCGAGTACCTGGGGGAAGGGGTCGAGTCGTGTCCCCCAAAAGTCGGCAAGTGCATCAATACCTACTACCCGGGGGAACTCGCCTTCCCCGTATCGCATTTCGAGGCGGGGTTGCGGCTCCCCCTTTGGCCTGAGGTAAAACAGGTCTTCAAATACTTTGGCGTCGTCCCGGCGCAGTTCAACCCTAACGCCATCTCGGTGTTGATCGCCTTCGCTTGCTATATGCGCCGGGAGCGCATTGAATTCATCTTGACGGCCTTCCGCAAGCACTTTATCTACCACGCCAACGCCGATGGCGTCTCGTACTTTACTGGGCAGGGGCTTAAGGTATGCGAGACGCCCAACAAGAACCACCATTGGCTCACTCGATTCGTCTTCATCCGGGGAGACCGTGTCGATTTCGGCGGCATCCCTCTCGCACCGGTGTCTCCGCCAGAAAGCTTCTACGCCACCCCCCAAGTCAGTGGCCCAGAGAAGCTGCTGTGCGAATACTTAGTCGGCAAGAATTTCGAGGTCAACTTCTTGCAGCGAGGTCTCGACTCGCTTCTCCCAGTGCTCCCGGGCGAAGGTATTCTTATCTTTTCGTTCATCGCGTCTCGCTATTTGTCGTCTCGCCGTTCAATAATCCTTGCTTGCCTTTAGGTGAGCGAATTGTTCCAGCCCTCCCCCCTTATAAGAGCAACATCCACCCCGCGAAGGGTCTTGATCTCGCCAACGCAGCGGCAGAGGCGGCGAGAGAGTCCCTGGCGGCCATCCCGCCGAAGAGGCCCACAGACGATACGGTCCCTTCTTGCTCCAGTCCTCCCAAGAAAAAGATGAAAAAGGCTGTAGTTATTTCTAAGGAAAGGAAGCAAGCTCCCCAAGGGAGCCCTATTTCTATAGGGGAAACTCCACCGCCCCTCTCGCCCAACCACCAGGCCGTCTCACCTACCCGTGGGACGGTACTCTCTGATCAACCTGTCGCCGCCTCCAACCTGCCTGCTACGACGTCCAACCCTCGAGCAGTTGCTCCTGAACAGGCGGCTGCCACCTCCTCTCACGAAGGCGACTCCTCTGGTCGTCCCGCCCCCTCCTCCCATATGAATTACAACCTGGGTCCCGTGGTTCATGATGTCGTCGGCGACCCGGTTCTGTTGTGGGGGCGGGACGCCAACCGTGTGTCCATCTCCACCCTCCTTCCATCATGGAAGGAGCAAGAGGTCCCTACTATCCATGCCTTCGCCATAGGGTACGGCCTCTATGGCGGCCTTGACGCCGTTTTGCCTGAAAGCGAGTCCACCAAGGATCTTGTGCTGAAAACTTGCCATCACCAAATGCGGGCCTTGGAGTTCTCGCACCGCTCCTCTAGCCGACTCATTTATATCAATTCAAAGTGGAAGGCCAGTGAGGAAAATCTGGAGGCGGAGCGGGAGAAGTCCATCGGTCTAGCGAGAAGGTTATCTGATGCCGAATCCCTTCTCGCGAAGGCCCAAGGCGGCGTGGTAAGCCATAACTTTTCACTTGGGTCTTTTTCTTTTTCCATCATTCTCGGCTAATTGCTAGGTCGTCCCGCAGGATGCCGAGACGGCGGAACAACTGCACTCGCGCATGGCGGCTTTGGAGGAGGAGGTCCGGGTATTGACAGCTGAGAACGCGCGTCTTCAGGCTGATGCTGCGTCGTCGTCTCGCCGCGAGCCCTTCCGGACACCTCCGCCTCATTACTCTCATGAGGAAGTCGAGGAGCAGTGCCGAGATGCTGGTGTCCGTACGACAGAGCTGGTGCTGCAAATGATGAAGGATTTGGGGGTTGTGAAGGATGACTCTGAGACTGTGACTGCTCGCGACCTGGTCCCTGAAATTTATAGGGAGGAGAGCGATGATTCTTCATCCAACGAGGAGGACTGACGTGCCGCTTCTAAGATTTAGAATTACTCTCTCCTCCTCTTATTGTTGTAAAACTTTAAACCATATTTTTTGTGGTATCTGTCAAATATCGAGCGAATGCTCGTTTTTACTCTGTCTCTATTTTTTGTTCTCTATTTTGTGAAGTTAATCCGTAGCCCGTTCCGGTCTGCGGGACGGTGCTACCACTCTGTCTCGCCGCATAAGCCTTTATGTATTCTGCCTCCCGCCTTTTTTTACGCGAGACGGCTTCTCGACGCGCTTACGGCCGCGAGTTGACGCAATACCTTGCCTTGCGAGTGTCCCTTCGCTAGCGGCGAGATGATCCCCAAAAACCGACCGCTGCGAGTGCCGCCACCTGCCTTACTCCACACCCCTTTTTCCTTAGTTTATTTTTGTTCCCTAGGACTAACCTGAGATACTAAGGTGTAATGTCGCTTAAGGAGACTTTCCACCCTATTCTGTCAAAGTGAATTCACTGTCCTGTCAGTTTGATGCCGGTGGAGATAGCTCGATCCAAACCCATCTCCCACAGGCGATCCCTCGGACCTGCCAACTAGATGAGAGCCTGCACAGTGGGTCTACCTGTGGCCGAGCCAAGCTCGAGGTACCGATGAAGATCTCGAACCAAAACCTATCCCCCACAGGCGAGCCTTCGGACCTGCCAGCTAGATGAGAGCCTGCTCAGCGGGTCTACCTGGGGCCGAGCCAAGCTCGGGGTGCCGATGAAGATCTCAAACCAAAACCTATCCCCCACAGGCGAGCCTTCGGACCTGCCAGCTAGATGAGAGCCTGCGCAGCGGGTCTACCTGGGGTCGAGCCGATCTCGGGGTGCCGATGAAGATCTCAAACCAAAACCTATCCCCCACAGGAGAGCCTTCGGACCTGCCAGCTAGATGAGAGCCTGCGCAGTGGGTCTACCTGGGGTCGAGCCGAGCCCGAGGTACCGATGAAGATCTCTAACCAAAACCTATCCCCCACAAGCGAGCCTTATGACCTGCCAGCTAGATGAGAGCCTGCGCAGCGGGTCTACGTGGGGCTGAGCCGAGCTCGGGGTGCCGATGAAGATCTCAAACCAAAACCTATCCCCCACATGCGAGCCTTCAGACCTGCCAGCTAGATGAGAGCCTGCGCAACGGGTCTACCTGGGGCCGAGCCGAGCTCGGGGTGCCGATGAAGATCTCAAACCAAAACCTATCCCCCACAGGCGAGCCTTCGTACCTGCCAGCTAGATGAGAGCCTACGCAGCGGGTCTACCTGGGGTCGAGCCGAGCTCGAGGTACTGATGAAGATCTCAAACCAAAACCTATCCCCCACAGGCAAGCCTTCGGACCTGCCAGGTAGATGAGAGCCTACGCAGCGGGTCTACCTGGGGCCGAGCCGAGCTCGGGGTGCCGATGAAGATCTCAAACCAAAACCTATCCCCCACAGGCGAGCCTTCGGACCTGTCATCTAGATGAGAGCCTGCGCAGTGGGTCTACCTGGGGTCGAGCCGAGATCGAGGTACCGATGAAGATCTCAAACCAAAACCTATCCCCCACAGGCGAGCCTTCGGACCTGCCAGCTAGATGAGAGCCTGCGCAGTGGGTCTACCTGGGGTCGAGCCGAGCTCGAGGTACCGATGAAGATCTCAAACCAAAACCTATACCCCACAGGCGAGCCTTCGGACCTGCCAGCTAGATGAGAGCCTGCGCAGCGGGTCTACCTGGGGTCGAGCCGAGCTCGGGGTGCCGATGAAGATCTCAAACCAAAACCTATCCCCCACAGGCGTGCCTTCGGACCTGCCAGCTAGATGAGATCCTGCGCAGCGGGTCTACTTGGGGTCGAGCCGTGCCCGAGGTACCGATGAAGATCTCGAACCAAAACCTATCCCCCACAGGCGAGCCTTCGGACCTACCAGCTAGATGAGAGCCTTCGCAGTGGGTCTACCTGGGGCCGAACCGAGCTCGGGGTGCCGATGAAGATCTCAAACCAAAACCTATCCCCCACGGGCGAGCCTTCGGACCTGCCATCTAGATGAGAGCCTGCGCAGCGGGTCTACCTGGGGCCGAGCCGAGCTCGGGGTGCCGATGAAGATCTCAAACCAAAACCTATCCCCCACAGGCGAGCCTTCGGACCTGCCAGCTAGATGAGAGCCTGCGCAGTGGGTCTACCTGGGGTCGAGCCGAGCTCGAGGTACCGATGAAGATCTCAAACCAAAACCTATCCCCCACAGGCTAGCCTTCGGACCTGCCAGCTAGATGAGAGCCTGCGCAGCGGGTCTACCTGGGGCCGAGTCGAGCTCGGGGTGCCGATGAAGATCTCAAATCAAAACCTATCCCCCACAGGCGAGCCTTTGGACCTGCCAGCTAGATGAGAGCCTGCGCAGTGGGTCTACCTGGGGCCGAGCCGAGCTCGGGGTGCCGATGACATTCCCTCTTCCTGTCATTAGGACTTCTTAATAAACAATAAACAAGAAATAATT
The DNA here is from genome assembly GCA_039583875.1 of Platanthera guangdongensis. NCBI lineage: Eukaryota > Viridiplantae > Streptophyta > Magnoliopsida > Asparagales > Orchidaceae > Platanthera > Platanthera guangdongensis. The sequence goes on from CM077147.1 coordinate 70,424,298, forward strand.
CGAGGAGTATGTTATATTGACCATGCTTTGAGTACATATCCACCGCTCTCCCTTCTAATGGTAGAAGCGTTTTAAGTCATCCCCACTCCAGGAATGGTTGAAGGTCCTACCCTCCACATCCTGGAGGTAGTAACCCCCCGCTTTCAACACTCTCTCTACAATATAAGGTCCCTCCCAATTTGGATTGAGCTTTCCCACCGGGGCGGACCTCCCTGCCACATCAACCTTTTTTAGTACTAGGTCTCCTTCCGCGAATTGCTTTATCCTGATATGCTTGTCGAAGTGTTTTGCCATTCGACGCTTGATCTCTTCCTGTCTGATGGCTGCTACGTCTCGCAACTCCTCTGCCAAGTCTAGTGAGAGGCGCATGCCTTCTTCGTTTTGCATCCTCCACGCCTCGTCCCCATCACCTGCAGCCGCAACTCGTGGGGATCGGACCTCGAACTCCACCGGTAGTACCGCCTCACATCCATGGGAAAGCTTGAAAGGAGTCTCGCCAGTGGCCGTGTTCGGGGTTGTTCTCAGAGCCCACAGGACCGAGGGGAGCTGCTCTACCCAATTCCATCTCAGATTCTCCACCTTCTTCTTTAGCAAGTTAACGATAATCTTGTTTGTCGCTTCCACCTGACCGTTGCTCCTGGGGTGGTGGACGGAGGCAAACCTGAGATCGATGCCCAGTCGAGTGCAGAAGCTGATGAATTCTTCACTAGCAAAATGAGGATCGTTATCTGTGACGATGGCCTGAGGCAACCCATGCCTGCAGATGATCTCTCCCCAGACAAAATTCCTGATGACTTGGGATGTTACCTTTGCCAGCACCTTAACCTCCAGCCACTTGGAGAAGTAATCTATCATAACCAGGAGAAATCTCCTTTGTCCACTAGCTGGAGGGAAAGGCCCAACTAAATCCATCCCCCAAATGGCGAAGGGCCATGGTGTTGTAATGCTTCGGAGCCTTTGAGCCGGCAAGAGCTGGAGGGGGGCGTAGAGCTGGCATTTTCGGCATTTCCTCGCAAACTCTGTCGCGTCCTTCCTCAGGGTGGGCCAGAAGTAGTCCTGTCTGACCACCCTTGCTTCCAACGTCCTCCCTCCGGAATGACTACCACATTCCCCGGAGTGCACCTCCTCCAAAATGTGTCTGGTCTCCTCCTCCATCACGCATCGAGCTAGGAGACCCGAAAGTATCCTCCGGTGCAATCCTCCTTCATGCATAAGATAATGAGCCGCCTTATGGCGGAAGTTTCTTGCCTCCTTGACCACCTCAGGGAGGGTTCCTGTCAGAAAGAAGGTAACAAAAGGATCTACCCACGAGGGCCGCCGATCCACCTCCATTAGCTCCCCTTCTTCGATCGCTGGATGGAATAAATCAGTCAGGGCACCCCCTTCCCAAGGTCCGAACTTAGCCAATCGATCGGCAGTAGTGTTCTCTTCTCTGGGGACGTGCTGGATGGAGAACGTCCGGAACCCCCCGATGATTGTCCTCACCTTGGACAAATATTTCACAAGGGTGGGCTCCCGAGCCTCGAACTCTCCACATATCTGAGATGCCACAACCAATGACTCTGTGAAAACCTCAACGCCCTTAATCTCGAGCTCCTTAGCCAAGCGAAGGCCGGCTATCACTGCCTCGTACTCTGCTTGGTTGTTGGTTGTGGGGAAATGCAATGCGACCGCTTGTCTTATGGTTACCCCCTGAGGGCTTGTTAGTACCACCCCTGCTCCAAGGGAGTGCTTTCCCGAGGCCCCGTCGACAATTATCCTCCATGCTTCCGGTGGCCGCGGCTCCTCGGCCCCGACCTCCGCGACATAGTCTGCCAAGAAGTCGGCCACCACCTGTGCCTTAATGGAGAGCCTTGGTACGAACGAAATGTTGAATTCACTCAACTCGATAGACCACTTGGCCAGCCTACCCGAGTGCTCTACTCCTTCAAAAATCTTTAGGAGAGGATGGTCCGTCACCACCCTAATCGAATGTGCTTGGAAATATGGTCGGAGCTTCCTGGCTGAAACAATCAAGGCGTATGCCAGCTTTTCTAGGATAGGGTAACGAAGCTCCGCCTTCCATAGGATCCTGCTAACATAATAAATGGGCAGCTGCTTTTTTCCCTCTTCTCTGACTAGGACGGAGCTCACCGACTCTGCTCCCACTCCTAGATACAAGGTCAGATCTTCCCCCTCTTTTGGGCTTTGAAGCAGAGGAGCCAGGGAGAGTTGCTCCTTCAGCTTTTTAAAAGCTTCTTCACACTCCGCAGTCCATTCAAATCTATGATTCCCTCGTAGCACTTTAAAGAAAGGTGAGCACTTCTCCCCTGACCTGGAGAGGAATCTGCTAAGGCCGACCAGCTTTCCTATCAAGCGCTGCACCTCCTTAGCATTTCGCGGTGATTCTAGCTCCAGAATGGCTTTTACTTTATCAGGATTAGGTTCTACCCCTGCCGGGGTCAGAAGGTGCCCAAGGAATTTCCCACGACTTGCCCCGAAAACACATTTTAAGGGGTTCAACCTCATTTTGAACTTCCTCAAGGTGGCGAACGTCTCCTCCAGATCCTGGAGATGCGAGTTCACTCCCTTGCTCTTTACCATGAGATCATCAACGTAGACTTCTAGGTTCCGACCCCTCTGGCCCTGGAAAACTCGATCCATCATCCGTTGGTATGTCGCTCCTGCATTTTTTAACCCAAAGGGCATCATGTTATAACTAAAGCACCCTTCCCTTGTGATGAAGGAGACGTCCTTGACGTCAGGAGTGTGCATCCGGATCTGATGGTAACCTGAAAATGTTAAATTTTCTCAACGTGGTCAGCAAGATAGCCCAAACGCCAAATTAATCTCTTCGAAACTACCCAGTTCGCACGTTGAACCAGCGGAACCTGAGGTCCAGAGGTTACACCCAACAAACAATGGAAGCACAAGAAGGTCTTTTATACATTCACTTCTTTACAATTCGAGGCATACATAGCGAGACATGATTTCGCTAGTATAACAGCTGTAAACAGAAAGCACCAAAAAACAAGCCGGGCGGACAGCACCGGAGTCCGCCGAGACCGTGAGGTCGCCGAGGTCGCCGAGACCGCTGAGCTCGCCCAAGCTATGCTGCAATCCGCCGAATAGACACGGAGTCCGCCAAAGCCGCGAGGCCGCGCGTGATGTAGGCTACCGGGGCGAAAATGTCCGGCACGTTCTAGCGACTAAATCTACCCCCACACGATCTAATTTGGAAACACCACACGCGAGCGCAGCCACAAATTAAATTAACGTTTATCGTCACACAACGACTTGAGGATCGCGAACCCTCTTAGGATCAAATAGTGACTAGAGGCCACTATCCTTTCCAGCGAAATGAACCCACACGGCTCGGTCGAGTGAAGTCACACCAAGGAGATCCACCAAAGAAATGATTCGGAAAGTGGTTGATCTCCCCCGACTAAAGAAAACCAAAGGTCACCACCCTTCTTCGAATGCGAGAAAACTCGGAGAATCAAATACGAAAACCAAATGGAAATACTTCGATGAATAAAATTTCAGATTTCACACCTAAACTTTCGCACAAGAAATATGCGGAGGATGTAGAAGAAGCACACAAGATAGAGAAGAGGAATCGTTACCCAACTCGTAGGTAGTTGCACGTGGAGAATCGCTCAACCACGGTTCCGCCGGAGTCACACCGGAAGGAGCTTGCACGTCCACCTTCAACGGAGTCACACCGCGAAGTTCCCACGCCGGGGAGAGGGGGGCCTGCACTTGGCCGAAGCTCTCAAGGAGGCGGGCAAGGGAGGGGGGCGGCGGAAATGAGAAGAGGATTCTCAAAAGCTGAACTCTTTTTTTTTAGGGTTAATTTCATCCTCCCAAACCAAGGGAGTGGATGCCTTATATATGGCCCACTCTAAATAAAAGTTTACATAAAATATTGCAGAAATTAAAAGCATTTTGGAGGCTAAATGCAGGCCACCAAATAACAAAACATAGCATAAAATTGTTATCCGCAGCCCGGCAGTTTTTATGACAACAACGTCATTTAATGACGATATCTCGCGAGCGAAGATGGTAGCGGGAAGGGGTGCGGCGCCGCGCTCCCTCGCCTTTATTTCGCCGTAGATCTTTGCTTTGTAATGGCGGCGTGTCATCCGTAAGCGCTTCAACATCAACGGCCACGGGTTGGAGAGGGTCGGCTCCGTCAATCCTCCCCGTCTCAAAAGGACTCATCACCGAGGAGTTGGCGTCTTTGTAGCGGCGAAGGAGAGCATCATCCAAGCGAGCCACTTCAACTTCGGGAACCCATGAATCATCGGAGGATGGGCGATCACGCCAGTGTACCAAATAGCGGCGAGAGGTACCAAGTGGAGATGGGAGAACTTCATCAGCAAGGATCCTGTCTGGTAAGAAAGAAGTCTTGGAAAACTAGGAAAAGCATTAGTCGAAAAAGGTAAGACTGAAGCAAAAGCATCCACCAACGTACCTCCAACGGAATCCGAAGGAAGAGGCGATTCATGAGACCTTTCCCCCCCAAACCCAAGAGAAGAGCGAGAGGAGGAAGAGAAAGGGAGTTGCATATTTCAAGTGGCGGAGAAGTATAAGGTGTTAAATCGGAAACATTAAAAATAGGGGATATACCCCAATCGGATGGTAAATCCAAAAGATACGCATTGTCGCCTAATTTCTTCGCAACTCGAAAGGGGCCGGCTCGCCGATTGGCCAACTTTTTGACGGTACCCGAAGGCATCCGCTCGGGAATGAGACGAACCAAGACCAAATCATCAACATTAAAATGGACGGCTCGGCGGTGCAAATTCGCGTGTAACTGATCGGACGTATATTGCGTGGCTAACACTTCTTGTATGTGTTTATGCAAATTGTGAATGTGTTGGGCAAATTCCTGTGCGAAGTGACTTGATTTATAAGTGGGCGGGAGGGGAATCAAGTCAAGTGGCACGGGCGCCTTATAACCGTGCACAATCTCATTCGGCGACAACCCGGTAGACCTATTCTTAGAATTATTATAAGCGAGTTGTGCGTGCGGGAGAATAAGATCCCAAGTGCCTTTGTGCTCTCCAACAAGACAACGTAAAAGATTGCCCACGCTTCGATTGACGACTTCCGTTTGGCCATCCGATTGCGGGTGATAGGCGGACGAAAACAAAAGTTTGGTGCCCATAAGTTTCCAAAGCGTCTTCCAAAAGTAACTAGTAAATTTGACGTCCCGATCACTCACGATAGTTTTCGGAACGCCGCGGTGCCCGACAACTTCCTTAAAATAAATTTTAGCCATGTGCGAGGCGTCACTAGTTTTGCTACACGGAATAAAGTACGCCATCTTCGAAAATCGGTCTACGACTACCAAAATAGAGTCATGGCGGCGGAAGGTGGGCGGGAGGCCTAAGATGAAGTCCATACTCACATCCTCCCAAGGGATAGAAGGGATGGGTAGAGGGGTGTAGAGACCGGCGTTTGTTTACTACCCTTAGCTAGTTGACAATGACGACAGCTACTAACGATTTTACCAACGAGAGACTTCAAACCCGGCCAATAAAATTTTTCCTCTACCAAAGCTAGCGTCTTATCCCGGCCAAAATGGCCACCAAGGCCCCCACCATGGAGTTCCCAAATGATATGATGGCGGAGGGAAGTTTGCGGGATGCACAACTTCGTGTGCTTAAATAAGTAACCATCCCGAATGTAGAATGCCGAAATAGTGGAGGGGGACTCCTCTTGGGTGGCAAAATAGATGTCCTTAAAGTCCGGACATGTCGCGTACTCGTCCTTAATGCGTTCAAAACCAATCACCTTAACGTGCATGGTGGACAAGAGTAACGAGAGTCGGCTAAGGGCGTCGGCCACACGGTTGTTGGACCCCTTAAGATGCTTAAGAGTGAACGTGTACTCTTGGAGGAACGACACCCACTTAGCATGTCGGGGGCTGATTTTATGTTGGGAGTTAATAAAACGCAAAGCTTCATGATCCGAAAGTAGCACGAATTCTTTGGAAAGGAGATAGTGTCTCCAATAGTGTAAACTTCGGACCACCGCATAAAATTCCCTATCGTAGTTGGAGTAGTTTAATTTAGCCCCGGACAACTTCTCACTAAAATAACAAATGGGGTGACCCTCCTGACTTAATACTCCTCCAATCCCAACCCCGGACGCATCGCACGCTAATTCAAACACCTTAGAGAAATCCGGTAAGCGTAGGAGGGGTGCTTCCGTCATGAGAGTTTTGATCGTTTGGAAGGCATGAGTGGCGGACTTAGTCCATTGGAAATCCCCTTTCTTCATGCACTCCGTCAAAGGAGCCATGATGCTACTAAAATTTTTAATAAAACGCCGATAAAAAGTAGCGAGTCCATGGAAACTTCTAACGTCACGGATGGACTTGGGCTCCGGCCACTCGTTAATAACTTGCACCTTTTTTGGGTCTACTCTAATGCCGTCCGCTCCCACAAGATATCCTAAGAACTCAACCTCACGGACAAGGAAAGTGCATTTCTTCAGATTTAAGAATAGTTTCTCTTTCCTCAAAGTAGTTAAGACTGCCCTCAAGTGATTTGTATGTTCAGTGGGCGTCAAGCTAAACACCAAGATGTCGTCAAAATACACTACGACGAATTTTCCCATGAGGGGTTGGAATATTTGAGTCATCATCCGAGAAAATGTGCTTGGGGCATTAGAAAGTCCGAAGGGCATGACAAGCCACTCATATAAACCATCCTTAGTTTTGAACGCCGTTTTCCATTCATCCCCCTCTCGAATTCTAATTTGATGGTAGCCACTTTTAAGATCCAGCTTGGAAAGATCGTTGCTCCGGCAAGCATATCCAAGAGATCATCCAATCGGGGAATAGGGAACCTATATTTAATAGTGATCTTATTAATCGCCCTACTGTCGACACACATCCTCCAAGTACCGTCCTTTTTGGGGGCTAACAGGGCCGGCACGGCGCATGGGCTCAAGCTATGGCGGATGAACCCTTTAGTTAAGAGTTCCGATATTTGAGTTTGAAGCTCCTGATGCGCTGCCGGGTGGAGCCTATAATGGGGCTGATTCGGGAGTGAGGAACCTGGAACGAGATCTATGGCGTGTTGGATGTCGCGTAGAGGCGGTAAGATGGGGGGTAACTCGGCCGGATACACATCTTTATATTCCTCCAACAAGTGTTTTAAATCTTCTGGAAGCGCATCTAATTTATCACCATCTTCCTTACTACTCAAGAGCACTAGCGCATAGATCACGCCATCTAGAAATGGGACGCGGGTGAACTCCTTTCTTCCTATTAAGTTTAAGGTTTTCTTCTCCACGGGTACGATGGTATCCTTGGACGGAATAGTCGGGTCCTTTGGTGGCGTTGGTTTAAAGGTAATAATCTTCCCCTTAAACTTAAACTCATAAGTATTAGCCCTACCGAAGTGAGTCACGTCGTGGTCATATAGCCAAGGTCGGCCAAGAAGGACGTGACATGCGTCCATGGGGATGACATCACACCACACTTGCTCGGAATAAGATTTGACGTTAAGGGGAACTAGACAACGCTTCGTGACAGGAAGTGAGGTCTTATTTACCCAAGCTACATGATAAGGTTGGGGGTGGGGTTCGGCAACTAAAGACATCCTAGCAACCGCGCTCTCCGAAACGACGTTCATACAACTCCCACTATCGATGATAAGCTTACACAACTTCTCTCCGCTCTTAAATATCATCGAAAAGAGGGTCGTCCTATTCCAATCGTTTGGCGTCCGGGGAACCGTCAGGATACAACGCATAACCATGAGGTTATGTTCATCCTCCAAATCACTCGGGACTCCCTCAACATCGGACCCCTCGTCGGCTTCATAAATTATTTCGGCCGGGTCGTTAGGAGCCTCCAATAAAGCTAAGGCCTTAGGCTTGGTGGGGCATTCGCTCGCATAATGCCCCTGTACTCCACAAGCGTAGCATGTGGCATTTGTTTTATTAACTCTCCCAATTGGCACTCGCTCCCCGGTTGGATTCTTAGAATTCCTAGCGGTGATGACTATCGAACTTGTGTCGGTAGCCTTAAACTTGCCTTTGTCTTTATACGTGGACTTCCCCTTTTGGAAATACCTTGCTTTAGACTTGAGAGTTATATTTTTCTCAATGTCCAAGGCCGCGTTGTACGTGGTGTTTATATCCGTATGCCCATATCGCAAAAGCTTGCGCTGAATATCCGGATCCAGCCCCTTCCGAAACCTCGAGAGAGTCACTTCGGGCATCTCCTTAACATCGCAACGTACTAACAGATCCTTAAGCGTACCCATGTAATCAGACACCGACTGGCTCCCTTGCTTAAGAGAGGCTAAATCGTCAAACAGTTGTGTGCGGTAATACGTGGGGACGTATTGATCCGACAACATAGCTTTCATAACCTGCCAACCAATTGGTGGCATACCATCAAGCGCTCCCATGCGTCTCTCCTCGTTGAGCCAATATACCTTGGCCCGGTCTAGTAATTTCAGCCTAGCGACTTGGACCTTTTGCCTATCGGTTAAGTTATGCCACTCGAAGTAGCACTCGATATCCATAATCCAATTCAGAAAGATTTGGGGCTGCCCCACGCCGTCGTAAGTAGGGGCTTCTATACGGATGGCTTTCGTGATGTTGAACTCTTGTGGAGCTCGATTATAATAGGGTGGACCACGTGGTGCAAGGTCATCGTAGTCCTCGTCAAATCGAGGAGGATAACGGGGCTGTTGGTGGTTCGGTGGGTGAGGGTTAATTGGTAGAGGGTTAGGAGGGGCGGGTGGAGTCGCTCTAGCAGCCGTAAGTTGAGCGATCATGTCCCTTAACTCATCCATGCGACGCTCTTGATTCACGATGTGCGCATTAAACTCTTGTCGAAGAGCCTCGACGGGAGTCGGATCCTGACCCCCATGCCGCTCGTCCGCCATATTGGAAGAAGAGGGAGCGTACTCGGTGCCGTGCCTTGTGCGCATGCAGTTTTTTTTTTGTTGTCTTTTGTGAACTCTAAATTAGTCCTAAGCACCCTACAATTTTATGAGAAATAATTTTCTTACCGCCTAACCGATGGACGAAACTGAGTTTTTTTGTAAATTTAATTCTACCTAAGGTGAAGAGAGCCTACCAAAATTTTTTTTTTTTTGGAATTTGAAGAGAAATTCAGATTTTAACCCGCTGTTGGCACACCACAAATAGAGACTTTGCTGAAATGTGAAATTACGAGAACTAAGCCTACCAAACAGAGAAGGATTGTGCCGATTTAGGAACCGGCACGAACCTGGCTCTGATACCAAATTGATGTAGGCTACCGGGGAGAAAATGTCCGGCACGTTCTAGCGACTAAATCTACCCCCACACGATCTAATTTGGAAACACCACACGCGAGCGCAGCCACAAATTAAATTAACGTTTATCGTCACACAACGACTTGAGGATCGCGAACCCTCTTAGGATCAAATAGTGACTAGAGGCCACTATCCTTTCCGGCGAAATGAACCCACACGGCTCGGTCGAGTGAAGTCACACCAAGGAGATCCACCAAAGAAATGATTCGGAAAGTGGTTGATCTCCCCCGACTAAAGAAAACCAAAGGTCACCACCCTTCTTCGAATGCGAGAAAACTCGGAGAATCAAATACGAAAACCAAATGGAAATACTTCGATGAATAAAATTTCAGATTTCACACCTAAACTTTCGCACAAGAAATATGCGGAGGATGTAGAAGAAGCACACAAGATAGAGAAGAGGAATCGTTACCCCAACTCGTAGGTAGTTGCACGTGGAGAATCGCTCAACCACGGTTCCGCCGGAGTCACACCGGAAGGAGCTTGCACGTCCACCTTCAACGGAGTCACACCGCGAAGTTCCCACGCCGGGAGAGGGGGGCCTGCACTTGGCCGAAGCTCTCAAGGAGGCGGGCAAGGGAGGGGGGCGGCGGAAATGAGAAGAGGATTCTCAAAAGCTGAACTCTTTTTTTTAGGGTTAATTTCATCCTCCCAAACCAAGGGAGTGGATGCCTTATATATGGCCCACTCTAAATAAAAGTTTACATAAAATATTGCAGAAATTAAAAGCATTTTGGAGGCTAAATGCAGGCCACCAAATAACAAAACATAGCATAAAATTGTTATCCGCAGCCCGGCAGTTTTTATGACAACAACGTCATTTAATGACGATATCTCGCGAGCGAAGATGGTAGCGGGAAGGGGTGCGGCGCCGCGCTCCCTCGCCTTTATTTCGCCGTAGATCTTTGCTTTGTAATGGCGGCGTGTCATCCGTAAGCGCTTCAACATCAACGGCCACGGGTTGGAGAGGGTCGGCTCCGTCAGCGCGGACACACCGTTATTCGCCTCCTGCTGAACCTGAACTGAGGAACACCCCTACCCGCCTGAAACTGGCGGACAGGTTATTGAAGCTGGCAAAGTTGAAACAGAACTTACAAGCCGCAGAGCAACCTCCTGCTGAGTCCGCAGAGACCGCACACTTCCAAGCACTTGACCGAAGTCACAGCCAAACTCCTGGCTCCTTGAAGCTATCCGTGCGACCTGCAAACAGCAAACCGTCAGCCTGAAACAATCCGCGCAGACTGGAAAACACAGACCGCAGCTCCTTGCACACCCCAACTTACTGTTCACTCAAGTTACTTAGGTTACTGTAGATGTGCTAGGGGGTCCTATTTATAGGCCAGGTGAGGAGTGTGGTCACCGCCCAAGAGATAGTGACACCGCCCCAGCCCGCGCGAATATAAACCACCGTCCGCTGAGTCCGCGAGGACTTAGCCGGTCACAAGGAAAACCGCCAAGAGCTAGGCAACCATTGACGAACCCTCTCCAGTCCACCCAAGATAAGCAGACAAGGCATCAGCCCGCAAAGCTCCAACCACTGCAGAACAGCAACACCCTTCAATGGCAGTCTGCACCAACCCGAGGCAGTCCGCAAGACTCACACCTCAATCCGCCACAAGTCCAAGACCAAAGGCAGACAGCAACAGTCCGCCCGGTCACAGCGGACTTGGCGGATACTGCAGACACCATGAACTTGGCTCAATGTGTGACCAAGTCCAAAACCATCAAGGGCCAATGCGAGCATGGCGGACACAAACTCCCGTCCGCCAAACACCGTAGCACAGACTGCCACCAGTCCACGAGCACCTCGCACTCCTGTCCAACGCAGCAGCCTCCTCCCGGACTCCAAACACCAGTCCGCCAACCGGTCTCCACAGCAAAGCACCTGCTGTGTCACCAGAACTTGACAAGGCCTCAGCCAAGCTCTAAGCCAAGTCCGCAACAGCCAATACCGCGGACACATCAGTCCGCAAGCTTCCCGCGAACTCGAGCCAACCCGCCAATCAGCACAAGCTTGCACCCGCGGCCACTGAGCAATGCATCAGTCCGCAAGCCTCCATCCGCTCAGGCCGCTCCTTGGCAAAGCCAAACAGCAAACACCCTATTCGCAGAAACCAGGCCGCATAGTCCGCGGACTCCATGCAACAATCCGCTCAGAAGAACAGTCGGCTTCCCACTAGACTTTCCACCAGGCCGCACAACACAGTCCGCCCAGTCCGCCCAGTCCGCCAATGCTGTCCGCCACAGGCCGCCCGGCCTGTCCTGTCACCCACTTCCACTTCACAAATTTCAACACTCCCCCTTGAAGTGGGAAGTGGTGACCAAGCCCAGCAAGTTGCGCAAGCGTTCAAAGGGCCCCTTCAACAGTGGCTTCGTGAAGATGTCAGCAAGATTATCTTCACTCCGAACATGCCCGACCAGCAGAGATCCTTCCAACACCTTCTCCCTGATGAAATGGTGATCAATCTCTATATGCTTGGTCCTGGCGTGACACACTGGATTGTTAACCAGTTTAAGAGCACTCTCATTGTCACCCCGGAGTAAAGTAGGCCCTTGCACTTCTTCATGAACATCCTCTATAAGCCTTCTCAACCAAACGGCTTCCCGAGCAGCCAAGGCCGAAGCCTTATACTCCGCCTCCGTGGTTGAAACCGACACCGAGTCCTGCTTCTTGCTACACCACGAGATGCTAGCTGAACCGCAAGTGAACACATAACCTGAAGTAGACCTTCGATCATCCGAATCACCGCCATAGTCAGCATCTGTGTACCCGAGCAACGCAAACTCCGCGTCCCTTCTATAGAGGAGTCCCATATCAGAAGAAGCCTTGACATACTTCAGAATTCCCTTTACCGCCACTAGATGAGATTGCCTTGGTTCAGCCATATACCGACTTACTTGGCCAACAGCATAAGCTATATCCGGCCTTGTAATCGTCAGATAAATCAAGCTCCCAACAAGAGCCCTGAACACCAAGGGATCATGAAGAACCCTTCCCTCATCCCGTCGAAGCTTCAGCCCAGATTCCAGTGGAGTAGAGCACTTCTTCCCTTCGCCCATGCCGAACCGCTTCACAATACGATCAGCATATCCTTTCTGGCTAATGAGAACCCCGCACTCCATCCTCTCCACTTCCAGTCCGAGAAAGTGATGCAACTCTCCCAACTCCTTCATCTCGAAGCGTATAGCAAGCTCTGCCCTGAGCCTTGCTACTTCCTCCTCCGAATTTCCTGTGATGATCATGTCATCCACATACAGCAGGACCAAGACTCGTAGCTCTCCCTTCTTCTTGACGAACAAGCTTGAATCCGAGTTGGAAGCAAGGTATCCACAGAATTGCAAATACTCTGCAATCTTCCCATACCAAGCTCTAGGAGCTTGCTTCAACCCATAGAGAGCCTTCCTGAGTTTGCAGACATAGTCCGGATGCTTCTCAGAGACAAAACCAAGCGGCTGATCCATGAAGATGTCCTTGTCAATCTCTCCGTAAAGAAAGGCATTCTTCACATCGAGTTGCCACAACCTCCATCCCTTGCTAGCAGCCAAGGCGATCACCACTCTTACAGAAGTCATCTTCGCAACTGGACTGAATGTCTCCTCATAGTCTTCTCCATACTGCTGTGAGAATCCTCTAGCGACCAGGCGAGCCTTGAACCGATCAATGCTCCCATCAGCCTTCTTCTTCAACTTATACACCCACTTGCAAGTAACCGGAGTAATGCCATCAACCTTGGGCACGAGGTCCCAGGTTTCATTCTTCTTCAGAGCATCAATCTCTTCTTTCATGGCATCTTCCCACTCCTTCACTCCAGTGGCCTCGTTGAAGTTTGCAGGATCTCGCTCATCCAGAGGACCTGCAAAGAAGCAGGAGACAAAGCTCACTGCATTCCCATCACAGTACCGAGCCGGTGGCTTAACCACCCTCTTCGATCTCCGAAGACACGGCTCTTTGCTCACGGCTTCCATTGCTTCTTCAGGCTCCACTCCTACATGGGGCAAGCATTGAGCAGTGCTCCCCCTGCTTCCTGAGCCAGAAGGCTCAGCCTCGGAGTTCGAAGCAACAGGAGCTGCTGGTGAAACAGCAAGCTCCTCTTCCAAGCCATCAGCAGCCTCCACCGGTGCTTCATCAACCTTGCTACTTCCGGTTAGCTCCACCGAGCCACCTCCATATGACGTCAGCTCGTCAAAGACAACGTCTCTTGACACCACGAACTTCTTCGTCACAGGGTCCATGCATTTCCATCCCTTCTTCCGCTCATCATAGCCAACAAAGACAAGTTTCCTTGCCTTCGCATCCAGCTTTGTCCGTGAAGCATCCGGGACATCCACGTAGCAAGTTGAACCGAACACCCGAAGGTGTCCCACACTCGGCTTCTCCTTCAGCAACAGCTCAACAGGAGTCTTCATGTTGATAGGGCTGAGTGGCATCCGGTTGATAACATAAGCAGCACAAGACATTCCCTCCGCCTAAAAGGACCTTGGGATATCTTTCGCATGAAGCCAGCATTTGCAGGTCTCCGTCAGATGACGGATCTTCTGCTCCGCTACCCCATTTTGTTGTGGAGTGTGAGCACAAGTAAGCTCTCGTTGGATCCCGTGCTTCCTGCAGAAGTTAGAAAACTCGGAGGAAACAAATTCACCCCGGTTATCAGTTCTAAGCTTCTTAATCCGCAAGCCAAGCCGGCCTTCTACCAACTCCTTAAACTCCACGAACAAACGAAAGGCTTCCGACTTATCCTTTAAGAATTATACCCAAGTATACCTTGAGTAGTCATCAACCAAGACAAACATGTATCTGCTTCCACCAAGGCTGGCAGTAACCGTCGGTCCCATCAGGTCGCCATGAATGCACTCCAATGGCTTCTTGCTCCTTGTTTGAGATTTATCAAACGGAAGGCGATGTGCCTTACCGTATTGACAGCCAGCACAAACATGCCCATCACCAAAGGAAGACAACTTCGGCAACCCCCTCACCAAACTTCTACATGCCATTGCCTTCAGCTTGTCCATGCCAACATGCCCCAGCCTCTCATGCCAGATAGCCGCACTATCATTGGCTCTCATTCTATCAACATAAGCACTGGTGGAAAGAACAAACAAGTTCTTCACCCTCCTCCCAACATGAGCAACATCAGCCTTCACCGCTGATACGTTGCGAAGGAACCTCGCGTCTGTTGGCCCAAACAGAACGTGATACCCAGCGTCCACCACATTGGTCACCGAGAAGAGGTTCTTCTTCATGCCCGGTACGTGATACACACTCCTTAACGTGAGTGGCCCCTGATCACTACCCAAAGACACGACCCCCTCCTTCTCTACTGCATAAACAGTATTATCAGCAGTGATAATAGCTTCATTACCTGAGTAAGCCTGCATGGAGGTGAACTTTGATTTGTCTCCGGTGAGGTGATGACCACACCCGGAGTCCACGATCCACTCGCTGTTGAAGTCCTCAGCAGACAAGGCCCGGACACAAGTGCCCGTCATGAAAGCTCCGCCCCATCCTGCTTCTTCACTTCTCGAGCAAGCTTCCTCCTTTCCCGCAGCATGCCCAGGCTGTAGTTTGACCTTGCAGTCCCGCTTGAAGTGCCCTCGCTGATGACACCGGTAGCACTTCAGATTCTTCTTCCAGTCCTTAGGAGCATTGCTCCTCTCCGGCGGATATGAAGTTGAAGTCTCCTTCTCACCAGCGGCCTGCACCTTCTTATTCTTCTTCCCTTCCCATCCTTTCTTCTTGCCTGATAAGAGAGCTTTACTGCCTTCCTGATTCAGGTTCACTCCAGCCATCTGCCTTGCTAAGTTCTCCTGCGAGGCAAGCAGATTCTCCAGCTCCAGCAGAGACGGCTGAGTAGCCCACCCTTGAACAGATGTAACAAAGGCCACATACTCCTTCCGCAAGCCGCGGATAATGTGCATTTTCATCTTTGCCTCAGAGATAGGCTCATCAGGATCCAGTGTCGACAGCTCAGCACACAAGCTCTTCATCTTTAAGAAGTATTTGGAGATGGAAAGGTCTCCCTGAGTTGCCCTGGCCAACTCATTCTCCAGGAACTGAAGCCGTGCCACATTCTTCCTATTGAACAACTCATCAATGGTTGTCCAAATATCAGCAGCCGACTCACACCCAACGATGTGATCAAACAGTTCCGGAGACACAGCTCTCTTCAGAATGAACTCCTCCTTAGCATTTGTTCTTCTCCAGAGCCTCACCTGCTCAGCAGTGCCGAAAGCAGCAGTAACTTCCTGTCTGTCGTCACCACCGACGACTTCCCACAGCTCCTCGCCAAGAAGATAACTCTTCATGCACGACTTCCACTTCTTGAAGTTAGTCGGCGTTAAGAGTTCAATGCCCAAACCTCTTGCAAAGCTCCCTTCCATTGCAACACCTGTTGGTCACCTTTCAGAAGCTCCGAGCAACAACACAGGTTGATCACCACTCAATCACTGAGTAACAACACTAGCTGACTTCCGCTCACGCAACTGAACCTCAGAAACCTCCCTCTGATACCATGTTAAATTTTCTCAACGTGGTCAGCAAGATAGCCCAAATGCCAAATTAATCTCTTCGGAACTACCCAGTTCGCACGTTGAACCAGCGGAACCCGAGGACCAGAGGTTACACCCAACAAACAATGGAAGCACAAGAAGGTCTTTTATACATTCACTTCTTTACAATTCGAGGCATACATAGCGAGACATGATTTCGCTAGTATAACAACTGTAAACAGAAAGAACCAAAAAACAAGCCGGGCGGACAGCACCGGAGTCCGCCGAGACCGCGAGGTCGCCGAGGTCGCCGAGACCGCCGAGACCGCTGAGCTCGCCCAAGCTATGCTGCAATCCGCCGAATAGACACGGAGTCCGCCGAAGCCGCGAGGCCGCGCGGACACACCGTTATTCGCCTCCTGCTGAACCTGAACTGATGAACACCCCTACCCGCCTGAAACTGGCGGACAGGTTATTGAAGCTGGCAAAGTTGAAACAGAACTGACAAGCCGCAGAGCGACCTCCTGCTGAGTCCGCAGAGACCGCACACTTCCAAGCACTTGACCGAAGTCACAGCCAAACTCCTGGCTACTTGAAGCTATCCGCGCGACCTGCACACAGCAAACCGTCAGCCTGAAACAATCCGCGCGGACTGGAAAACACAGACTGCAGCTCCTTGCACACCCCAACTTACTATTCACTCAAGTTACTTAGGTTACTGTAGATGTGCTAGGGGGGTCCTATTTATAGGCCAGGTGAGGAGTGTGGTCACCGCCCAAGAGATAGCGACACCGCCCCAGCCCGCGCGAATACAAACCACCGTCCGCTGAGTCCGCAAGGACTTAGCCGGTCACAAGGAAAACCGCCAGGAGCTAGGCAACCATTGACGAACCCTCTCCAGTCCGCCCAAGCTAAGCGGACAAGGCATCAGCCCGCAAAGCTCCAACCACTGCAGAACAGCAACCCCCTTCCATGGCAGTCCGCACCAACCCGAGGCAGTCCGCAAGACTCACACCTCAATCCGCCACAAGTCCACTACCAAAGGCAGACAGCAACAGTCCGCCCGGTCACAGCGGACTTGGCGGATACGACGGACACCATGAACTTGGGACAATGTGTGACCAATTCCAAAACCATCAAGGGCCAATGCGAGCATGGCGGACACAAACTCCCGTCCGCCAAACACCCTAGCACAGACCGCCACCAGTCCGCGAGCACCTCGCACTCCTGTCCAAAACAGCAGCCTCCTCCCGGACTCCAAACACCAGTCCGCCAACCGGTCTCCACAGCAAAGCACCTGCTGTGTCACCAGAACTTGACAAGGCCTCAGCCAAGCTCTAAGCCCAGTCCGTAACAGCCAATACCGCGGACACATCAGTCCGCAAGCTTCCCGCGAACTCGAGCCAACCGGCCAATCAGCACAAGCTTGCACCCGCGGACACTGAGCAATGCATCAGTCCGCAAGCCTCCATCCGCTCAGGCTGCTCCTTGGCAAAGCCAAACAGCAAACACCCTATCCGCAGAAACCAGGCCGCATAGTCCGCGGACTCCATGCAACAATCCGCTCAGAAGAACAGCCGGCTTCCCACTAGACTTTCCACCAGGCCGCACAACGCAGTCCGCCCAGTCCGCCCAATCCACCAATGCTGTCCGCCACAGGCCGCCCGGCCTGTCCTGTCACCCACTTCCACTTCACAAATTTCAACAGAAAAAGCATCCAGAAAACTCATAATAGAAAAACCGACGGCTGAATCAACCAGCGCGTCGATTTGAGGCAGGGGGTAGCAATCCGTAGGGCATGATTTATTTAATAAAGAAAGGTCGATACACATTCTCCATTTTCCACCCCCTTCTTCACCATTAATACATTGGAGATCCAGCCTGGATACTGGATCTCTGAGATGAAGCCTGCCCTAAGTAGCTTCTTGACCTCCTCGCGTATTGGCTCCTCTAGCTTTGTTGTGATGGTCCTCATCTTCTGACGTATGGGGCGCGTCCGGGGGTCTAAATTTAGGCGGTGGCAGGCCACGTCCGCATCGATGCCCGACATGTCTGCCACGCTCCAAGCGAAGACGTCGACGTTGCTTTGAATGCAGGCCCGCATCCGCTCCTGGTCTTTGGGGCTCAAGCCCCTGTTGATCCGCACCCTTTGTACCTGCCCCTGGCTGGTGTGGACCTCCATCTCCACCACTTCCACGGCCACCTCCAGCCGCGACTGCTCCCAGTCGTCCCTTGCTTCTTCTTCCTGCTACGGCTCTTCCACCCCTCCTGCTCCCTCAACTTCCATCACCTCGTCCTGCTACAGCTCAATTTCCACGCCTCTTCGGGCTTCCCCCTCAGACCCTTCTCCATCCACTTCCTCCTGCCTTCCCTTCTGTGGCTCCCACTCCCCGCTCCTCCGGACCTCTTGCACACCTCCTCTCTACTCCGCCTAAATCTCCATGGCCCCCTCCGGGCTCTCTTGCTGCTGCTCGACCTCTACACCCCCCTGGGCCTCCTGCGCACCTCCTCCTTGTTGCCCCTCAGTCTCCTCTTTCCCTACTTCCTCTTCGGCTCCTTCTCTCACTTCCTCTGGGCTCACCTCCTTCTCCCCGACAGCTTCTTCACGCGCTGCTATCTCTTTTTCCAACCTCTCTGCTTCTGCCATCCAAGATATGGTTTCGACCGCTGTGACGTAGCACTGTCTTGCCACTTTTGGATCCCCCCTGACCCTGACCTGCACCCCTCCATTGTTAAACTTGAGACATTGATGGAAAGAGGAGGGGACGCAGCGAAAGGCGCTGATGAGGGGACGCCCAAAGATGGCGTTGTAGCTGCTCGGGGCGTCTACAATCACGAACCGGCAGTTCCGTGACACGCCCCCCAACCTCACGTGCAGCCCTACTCCCCCTTCCACTTCTTTTCTCTCCCCGTAGAATCCAAACAACGGTCCATCCGAGGCCAAGATACTTTTGGCCTCCACCTGCATCTCATCGAAGGCCCTCTTAAAAATCACATTTACGGAGCTCCCGTTATTCACCAGGATCTTGGAGACCGTAAAGTTTTCCACCGCTGTCTGGATCACCAAGGCGTCGCAGAACGGGTCCTCATACTCTGCCATATCCTCTGAAGAGAAGGTAATTTTTTCTAGCGGGGGTGGGGTTTGGGAGGTTGAGGCTACCCCCTTTCGGAACATGGTCTGGACGCTCCCCTTCCGGGTGGCCTCGATCCCAATCCCCCCGTGGATGGCCTCGAGTCCCCCCCGGGTTCCCACATCCACCCGGTCCTCGCACCTATCCTCCGCCTCCCCTTGCTGCACTTCCACGATCCTTACCGGCGGATCCTGCCTCCTCAATCCTCTGGCCTCTCTCATCTCCAAGAACTCTGGGCACGTGGCTGTTGCGTGACCTCCCTCCTGATGGAAGTCACAGAAAGGCAACGCCACCCCACCCCTTCTTCCTTCTCCTCTTCCTCTTCTTCCTCCTCCTCGAGCTCCTCTTCCTCGATCGATCCCCATTGCCTCCTGCTGATGCTGAAAACGATCCCTCACTCCCTGTCTCCATGCCGGTTGATCGAACCTCCTTGGCTCCCGGAAGTTATCTCTTCCCTGGAAGCCTCCTCCTAACTCCTGGGGGCGACCCTCATGAGGCCTCTAACCTATCCGGTTGTTAGGCTCTCGGGCCCCCCGGTGATTCTGTCCTTGGTGCCCCTGGCCTTGGGGTTCCTCCCTCCTTCTCTCTTCTCTCTGCTCCCTCTGCTCCTTTTGCTTTCTCACTCCTGGTTCCTTTGCGTCGTCCTTCGCCAACCTGGCTAACCTCCTTGCAAACGCCGGATTGGCCCTCTCAAAATCCGTCTCCTTCGCCGCCCTCTCCATAAGCTCCTCAAAAGAGAGGGGGCACCCTTTTCAACTCCATGCTAAAGAAGCCTGGCCTCAGTCCCAGGGTGAATGCAAGCATCAGCGTATACCCAGGGACCTCCTGGACCTGGAGGATCTCCTCCTGAAACCGATCCATGTAGTGTCCCAACGTTTCATCCTGGCTCTGCCTTACCGAGAACAAGCACTCCGCCTCCTTCTTACGCTTCTTCAATGTTGAAAACCTCAATAAGAAACCCCTCCGCAGATCCTCGAAACAATAGATCGACCTTGCCGGTAACTGATGGAACCAGTCTCGCGCCTTCTCCTTCAAGGTGATGGCAAACAGTCGACACTTAAACGCATCTGTCATCTGTCTTATCGAAACCACATCTTCAAACCACTGCACATGCTGTATAGGATCATCCTTCCCCGAGTAGTAGGACATGTCGGGCTCCCAGAACCCTTCCGGCACTGGAGCCGAGATGACGAGTTCACTAAACGGACTCTCGTCGACTGCTTGCTGAGGGGGCACGTCTCGTGGCCTCGGCTGGCTGGCCTGATCTACGAGACCGTGCCCAGGGAAGAGCACTCGCACAGCTGCCTCCTTCTCGCCATCTTCTGCAGGGATCTCCTTCCCGGGACGCTGGCCTGGGAAGAGTTCTCGCGCCGCAACGTCCCTCTCGCCAGCCTCCGCGGGGACCTCCTTCCCCGGGCGCTGACCAGGGGCGTTCTCGCCTAAGAGCGGGACCACCTCGATCGGGACCTGAGGTGTCGCCCACTCGCTCCTTGCCGAGAAGGCCAAGCTTATGGTTTGCATGACCTCTCGCCTGAAGTCCTCCAGCATTTTCCTCGTCGCCTCTTCCACCTGGGAGGGGGAACCTCCAGAACCAGATCCTTCTCCTTCACCTCCTGCCATAGGACCAAACTCAAACTTTTCTTGAACTGGCTACCTCCACGCTCACCGCACCAGAACTGTTGAAGCCAAAAATTGACTTCGACAAATGTTCGCAAAATAGGGGCGTAGCCGGCACCTACTTGGCCTAAGCTCCGACCTCCGACTGGTCGTGAAGGACTAAAAAACTGGCCCAAAGCCGCAGCAGGGAGGTCCCACCGCTTACCCGGAAGGTCACAGAGAGCTTCCCCTCCAAAGCCAAAAGCTGGGCTTGGAGTTCCTCAGAAGACAGTGGCGATGATTCCCCTTGGGAGTCCAAAAAAAGTCCCTCCTGAAGAACCCCTATGGGCTTATTTATAGATTTCAGAATCTGAACTGCCAATAAAAAAACTGCACCGGTCTGAAATTACCGGGGTACCCTTGGCTGGGTCTGCCAACAGCCAAACTCCGCTGTTCTGAGGAGCTATATGCAGTCCACTAAGGGTAAGAGGGTAAAAATACCCGGGGTAGAAGAGTAAAAACCCCTGCTTGACAGGGAAATATAAAAAAGGCCTCTTCTCGCCCTGGCGAGTGGAAAAGCACCTGCCGGTGAGAGGGACCCCACTGCCCGTCTCGCCGACGCCTCTCGCCCTTTGCTGCGAGATCTTCTCGCTGCTGGAGGCTCTCTCGCCCATGGAGGCCCTCTCGCCTCTGCAGGCCCTCTCGCCTCTGGGTGGGGTATCTTGCCCATTGGAGAGTCAATCATCTCGCCGCTTGCGAGTGGGCCCCCAGGTCCCATTTGCCCACCTCGACCTATTTGCTTCTTGAGGGCACTTTGCGAGGCCAAGGTTGTACAATGTTTGTCTAACGCTCATCACCTTTACTATTTTTTTTATCCCGCATGTCTGATTGACCTTGCCTACCCTTTTGATATTATCAAAGGGGGAGAATAAATTGTTCATGAGTGTGTAGTATGAGTCACGTGTTAGGAGAGGTCACTTGTAGGTGGAGCATGTTAACAATGTGTACACATAGATAGGGGGAGAATGTCAAACATGTATATAGGGGGAGCGTACATGTAGGGGAGCCATATAGAAAACCTGTAACCGGATGTTAGCCTATAATTCTTATTCTTTATATATGCAATCTATCTCATTGTTATTTCTCATGAACGAAAGTTGATATTATCAAAATGGGGAGTTTGTTGTAACTGATGTTTCACATTCCCTGAGTTTGAGAATAACAACTCCCAGGTTATATTTGATCACGTCTTATGTTGATATAGTGTGCAAGTTGACAGGTGCAAGCGAAGAATAAGATTCCTATGGCCACTAACGCCAAGCGGTAGAAGTTACTGCCGAGCGGTAGCCGTGAATTAATTGGACAGAGCTCTCGGGAAGTTACCGCGCTGCGCTAATCCTATTGCACGCGCTAACTCCAGAAATTATTTTGGCTAACCTCTCGCAAAATTACTCAGTCGATAGTTATTACTACGCCACGCTAGTCTCTCGACGAATATCAGGCAGAACTTCTCGAGAAACCAATCTACAGGCAGGCGATAGAGGTAACGCGCCGCTTTAGCCTCTCGACGAATGTCGAGTCATTTTTCTCGAGAAATCACTCTACCGCAGGAGATAGCTCTTACCGTTCCGTGCTAGACATTGACGAATATCGACACAGCTGTTCCGAATTATCGTGTCTTATATTAATGCGCGGCGTTAGCTGTAACCGCGTGGCGCTAACGACGAAATATTGGCAAATATTTGCTTTAAATATTATTCCAGATTTGGATGACAGCTGGCACAACAAGCGAGCGACGCTCGGCGCTAGTCTTACCGTCGGCGGTAGCCTATTTTCATGAAGATGTATAAAAGGTCGCCTTGGTTCCTGTTCCTGACGAAAAAAGAGAAGGAAAGGACGAGACTTCGTGAATTCTAGTGTTCGACCGCTCTTTCTTGTGCTCCGTTCCACAAGTCTCCGTCGAAGAAGAAGACAGTCGTCTCCCACCCGCTCGTGATCGAAAGACTTTGGTGATCCAAGATCTACATCGAACACGAATTGCCGACCAGTTGCCAGGAAACGGAGATCTCAAGCACCGGCCGCGGATTGCTCTACGGAATAGTCTTCAAGAGCGAGAACTTCATCTTTAAAATATTTACATCTACTCTTATAATCTCTGTCTTTTCTAAATCTCGTGGAGTGGAAAATCGATCGGTAAGGGTCGTTGGAATCCGGGTAGGACTCTGTTGCAAATCATCCTGGGGATATCTCAGAAATTGTAAGAAGACCACGGCACAAGTAAGCAATCCTTCTGAAGTATCACCTTGGGTTTATTTAAAGATTTCTGAAAACGGGCTTCATATAGCCAACCTCCGCAGTTCCGAACAGCTATGTGCAGTCCAACTGGGTCTACCAACAACGTAACTCTGCTGCTCTAACAGGCTATAGGCAGGACATCGAGGTTAAAATAGTAAAGATACATCACAAAAAAACTAGGTGAGTGGCCCTCTAAAATCTCCACACTCCTGGGGCGGCGAGTGCTTGATTGAGCTAGCACTCGTCGCCTCCACTTGCCTAAGGCAATGAGTGCTCGATGGAGATGGAACTCGCCGCCTCCATACGGCCTTGGGCGAGTGCGGACCAAAAACTCCCCACTCGCCAAAAGGTGTGAGTGATGCCAAAGCCAGGCACTTGCCTACTCAGCACCCCACTGCGGGTCTAGCTTTACTCACCACCTGAGAGTAGAAGGCGCGGACTGCAAGGTCCTCCCTCAAAGCCAAGGGGAGGCGTTGAGTGACTTGGCCTCACTCAACGCCAAGGAGAGGAGGCATTGAGTGACAGGGCCTTACTCAATTCCAAGGTGAGGCGTTGAGTGTCAGGGCCTCACTCAACACCAAGGAGAGGCATTGAGTGTCTGGGGAAGCGAGTGCCTGATGGGTCTGGCACTCGCTGCCCCCCTATGCACCTGGGTGAGTACTGAACTAGGTCTACCTCTACTCGCCCGCTACTTGTTGAACCCCTTGGGAAAGTGTGAACCGACCGGCTCCACTCGCACCTCATTTGCTCCACCCAACCAGGGTGAGCTGAGGAGGCCACTGAGATCTGAACTCCTCCCGATTTGCCTGGGACTTGGACTTCTGACTCCTGTCACCAACTATACGTTGGATATGGGGTTGCACACAATTCCCACTCTTTGCAAGGTTGCCACAAGCTCGGTAAGAATCATCCAAGCCGTAATATGCGGTGAGTGTTATAGGAGAGGGGGAATCTTTTGGTGTGACCCACCGGTGGCTATATATATGTCCGCTTACCTGGGTGACCTTTGTCATTCCTCTTACTTGACCTTGCCAAGATGCCTCTTTCCAAAGAACTTCAGGAAAGGTTTGACCGTGCTCGGAAGCTGAATGTCACCCACGCGGCTGGGCTGACCACGGTGATCCCCGGCTCGGCACCGTCCAAGCCACCAGATGACCAGCCTGCCAAAAAGGCTAAATCCATTCCCAAGATTGCCAAGCCGATCCCTCAAGATCTGGCCTCCACCTCAAACCATGGGCTTGCTTCCTCTCCTATACTAACCGCTAAAACAAAAGGGACGAAGGTTATTAAGGTACCTACCAATTCGGCCGACCAACAGGCTAATGATGGCGCTTCCATGCCACGAGTCATCTCCCCTCACCATGCCTCGCGGCCTCCAACTCCTCCTGGAACTCTCCTACAAAATCCATCGCCTACTTTTGGGACCACGGGACTGGACAAGCTGAAGCCAAGATCGCCAGCTCGCACTCCTTCTCAGCTTCCCACACCCACTCCTACACTCGTGGGGAAAAGGGCCAGAGACATCCCGGTTCCTAACTTCAACCTCCTTTCTCCCAGAGCGCATCCCCTGGCTCGCGGCAGGAACCTGGCCTTGCCACCTTTATACACCCCCAAGGGATGTTGGGCGCATACCGTAAGTTCTATTCTGCAAGGCCATTTCGCCTAACTGCTTTGGGGTGCTCGCTCCTTCTATTCACTAAATGTTTTTGCAGGTATCCCCGCTCCCTCTGATGTCGAGGAATCGTCTGAACAAGCTCGCCACTCTCCACCCCCTGAGCCTGGGGTGGAGAGCTTCCTGGTTTATTCGATTGAAACCGCTGAGCTGAGACGACGAGTGGTGGAAGTCCTAAAGAAACAGGACGCCGCGTTGCTCCAGCTCCGGGCGGACAATGCTTATAGCGAGCAGAGGTTGCAGGCGTTGTAGCGAGACTACGTGCTACTCGCAGACGGAGGGATGCACAACACAACAAGAGAGATGTTGTCCCCTACCCCGGTTATGGAGAGGTTTGAGGAAAACCTGCAGTCCTTCCACGAGGACCTGTACCTGGTCTGCGATTTACTCAACCCACGCCGACCTCTGGAGATGGTGATGCGAGACCGGGGTAGATAGAAATGGCTCCCTAGCTGAACCTACCAACCCTCGCCCCTAGCCCCCAGCTCGCGCATGTTTGAATTTCTTCCTCTCTTAGGATTTCTTTTCAATGATCTGTGAACTTCCCCTATCTGTAATAACTTAAAAACATTGCTTAGATTTTGACGTGTGATTGCATGATATGCTATTTTCAGTTTTAGCTCGCTTTAAGGTAGGTCGAATAAAAGGGTCGGCGAGTCGGGGTTGGCGAGCTGGGCTGATCTGTCAGCTCGGCCATAAATTTAGTTTTCTATAAATATGTCCCCTCACCAACGCCTAGACAATCTCCTTAACTGCCAGCTTTGACCTCCCCCTGCTGCTTTTCTCACTACCTGCACTCACACCCCAACCCTTAGAACCATGGGTAAGACGCGACCCGATGCCGACGGGCGATCAAAGTGTGCTCTGCAATTTGTCGAGTACCTATTCTTCGAGGGAAACACGACAAAGAGCGAACTCACCGACTTTATTGTCGACTTCCTTCCTCCTGGATTTGAGACGTGCCGGCCCAGGGAGAATGAAGCCATCAACACCTTCTATCGGGACGAGCTCGCCTTCCCCATCTCACACTTCAAGGTGGGGTTGTGCTTGCCTCTCTGGCCGGAAATCCGCCAGATCCTCAAATATTTTGGGGCGGTCCCGTCCCAATTGAACACGAATGTGATCGCTATGATGGTCGCATTCATCTGTTTCCTTCGCCGAGAGTGGATTGAATTCAATCTCGTCGTCTCCTGCAAACTCTTCACCTACCGCGCAACGAACGACGGGGTCGCCTTTCTGATGGGATCACACATCATGGTTCGCGAGACTACGAACAAGAACCATAAGTGGGTTTTGAAGGTCGTGTTCATCAAGGGCGACCATGCCCCTCCCCCCCCCCCCCCCCCCCCCCCCGCAGTAGAAGAGAGAGGGGGTATATCGGCCCCCCACACTATCAGGCAAAGATGCCGAGATGCACCAGATATTCTTGGGTAAGGACTTCGAGGTCGCCTTCCATCGAAGGGGCCTCAACTCGCTCCACCCAATTAATCCTGACGAAGGTATAAATCCTCCCTCTATTTTGATGGGCTCGCCAATTGAATGCAGTGTTTCTAACCCAAGTTATTGTCTTCAGGGGAGCGGTCAATCCCCGAGTTTCAGCCCAATACAGACTATGGACTTTACACAGACACGGTCGCGCGCGAGCAGGCAGCCGCAACAGCTTGCTGCGATGAGCTGGGTCAGGTAAACCTTCCTCCAGTAGGAGCGACCGGGCGTCGAAGTGTCCAGCTTGCCTCGGCGTCCCCCGCCACCATAAAAGATGAAGCAAGCTCTGGTGGTCTCCAAGAGGAAACAACAACAAATATACATGATCTCGCCGGAGTCCTCACTAGAAGGATCACCAAAGAACTCGCAGAAAGGTTCGGCAGAGAAAGATCAAGGGGATGGAGAGGCCCCCGCTTCCACATCCTCCAAGAAGCCCGCGACCCGCGAGCCGGGCTTGCCGAAGAGCCACCCTCTCTTCAGCCTTGGGCGGAGATCAAAGAACTCGGCCGGCGAGCTGATGGTCCGAAGGGATGAGCAGGCCCACACGGTCTCCATAGCATCCTTCCATCCACTGTGGTCAGATCACCAATCCCCAACTGGGCATTCCTACGCGCTCGGCTTGGCCTGTACGGGCGTGAGGATGCAGAGGCCTACAAAGGCATGACCCTGCTCCAGCTTGGTCATGGGGGCTTGCAAGCCCAGATGTAGTCCCTGGAGATGCATCACATGGTGGTCCACCGCAGCTTCAACCACAACCACCTCCTACTAAAAGCCGAGAAAGATTGCGATGAAGCATAATGTTGCCGACATGGCAAGGGGACTAAAAATTGTAGAGAACCTTCTCTCTAACGCCATCGGCGGGATGGTAAGTGGCAGTTATCCACTTTTTATTTTCACTTGGGATTTTTCTCACCTGTATGTTTCTTCTTACCTTTCCTTGCTTCACTAGATGCCAAGTCCTCTAGCGAGCTGCAAGCTCGCACCGCCGAGCTGGAGGGGGAGAACAAAATGCTGAAGGAGGAGAACAAAAGGTTCCAGAGCGAGCTGATCTGGCAGACGGACATCTTCTTCCCTCAGTTCAGCGGTGAGCTGAGCATTCCCCCCAAGTGGCCAAAAATCTTCAGTGATGCCGAGGTCGCCAAAAAGCTGCGGATTAACTTCATCAGCACTGCCGAGTATGCCCTGAAGATCATGAAAGGCACGCAGGTGCTGGTGGAGGCCTATGAGGAGGTATCAGTCAGGGTGCTGATGTCGGACCTTCTCCTTATCCCCCCCCCCCCAGTGAGAGGGAAGCGAGCTTTGACTCGCTGTTCGGTGGGTGCTGGGGTCCAAGGATGACCAATCTGGGGGGAGGGAAGGGCGAGAACTAGCTCGCCAACATTTCTCTTTTTTGTACTTTTGTAATTCACGCCCCCCCCCCCCCCCCCCCGGTTTTGTAATCTCGTCGAGGCGAGATCCTTCTTTTGTAACAACATTCACCTTAATGAGAAGGACCTTAGCGTATTCCTTCAATTTTTCTTCTTTCTTTTTTTGTTCTCACTGTATTGTACGCATGCGCGAGTCGCCCCCCTCTCTCGAGCAACCTCGATAGGATAACACTTGCCGTTAGAATGCACTTGAGTTAGGATTTGCGTCTATGAGGAGACCTTGAAAGCTCACCGACCCTTAGACAATCAGGAGGCAGGATACTCACTGCTCTATGCTCTTGGAGACCCTGCTCGCCCGTGAGTTCTCCTTCTCTTAGAGGCTTGGAAGAAGTCAAATTTCCCAATTGAAATCTCAGGGGGATGGAAAGTACTCGTCGTGAGCTGGCTCACCTCGCCTTTCTTCGTAGAGGTCGAGATCTCAGCTCGCCATGGTTGGCTCATCTTAGAATTGTCGAGCCCAACCCTTTTCCATCCTTGTGATCTTTCCTTACAGACTCCAAGTACCTGGATCCCTATCTTAAGGGCAACCATGTCCAACGGGGATCCCCACCCTGCCAGTGATATGAAACCTGACAGAAGGGGCATCTTGGGACTTAGCTCCAAAGCCTGACAGCGGGTGTTGAGCATCAATCGGACTCAGCTCTATGGTCATAATTACGTCACTCGAGGATCCTGGCCCTGCCAGCAAGGTGAAAGCCAGGCAGCGGGTGCGTCTAAGGACCTAACCCCAAAGCGAGAATACTTTCCTTTGGCCAACCTCCCGACGATACCACCGGCCCAATCCGCTTGGTGAAAGCCTGACAGCGGGTGTTGAGCATCAACCAGACTCAGCTCCAGGGTCATATCGACATCACTCGAGGATCCCGACCCTGAAAGCAAGTTGGAAGCCTGACAGCGGGAGCGTCTCGGGACCTAACCCCAGAGATAGAATACTTTCTTTGGCCATCCTCCGGGTGCTACAACCGGCCCAATCAGCTAGGTGAGAGCCTGACGATGAGTGTTGAGCATCAACCAGACTCAGATCCAAGGTCATAATGACATAACTCGAGGACCCTAGCCCTTCCAGCAAGGTGGAAGCCTGACAGTAGGAGCGTCTCGGAACATAACCCCAGAGCGAGAATACTTTCCTTTGGCCAACCTTCGGGCGCTACCACCGACCCAATCAAGTAGGTGAGAGCCTGATGGCGGGAGTTGAGCATCAACCGAACTCAGATTCAAGGTCATAATGACATCACTCCAGGATCTCCGCCTTGCCAGCTAGTGGAAGACTGGCAGTGGGAGCGTCTCAGGACCTATCCCCAGAGCGAGAATACTTTCCTTTGGCCAACCTCCGGGCGCTACAACTGGACTAATCACCTAGGTGAGAGCCTGACAGCGGGTGTTGAGCATCAACTAGACTTAGCTCTAGGGTCATAATGATGTCACTCGAGGATCCCGGCCCTGCCAGCTGGGTGGAAGCCTGACAGCGGGAGTGTCTCGGGACCTAACCCCAGAGAGAGAATACTTTCCTTTGTCCATCATCTGGGCGCTACATCTGGCCTAATCAGCTAGGTGAGAGCCTGACGGTGGTTGTTGAGCATTTACCGGACTCAGCACCAAGGTCATAATGACGTCACTCAAGGATCCCGGCCCTGCCAGCTAGGTGGAAGCCTGGCAGTGTGAGCATCTCGGGACCTAACCCCAGAGCGAGAATACTTTCCTTTGGACAACCTTCGAGCGCTACCACTGGCCCAATCAGCTAGGTGAGAGCCTGACGGTGGGTGTTGAGCATCAACCAAACTTAGCTCCATGGTCATAATGACGTCACTTGAGTATTCCGGCCCTACAAGCTAGGTGGAAGCCTAGCAGCGTGAGCGTCTTAGGACCTAACCCTGAAGTGATAATGATGCCCACTGAGGACCCCTGCCTTGCCAACTATGTGAGAGCCTGGCAGCTGAAGAAAGCTCGGGACTTAAGGAAACTTCGGCCTGTCATGAATATCATTGCAAAGAAGAGATGAAAAGATCAAACGGTTCTATTATTCTGCAACGAAAAATACTTACATTTTTCAGGGATAGATGTGCTTCAAGTCAACACCGCTTCAGGTATGACTTATGGTCTCTCCCTTCACATTCTGGAGGTGATACCCTCCTAATCTCAATGCCTCTTATATAATATATGGACTTTCCCAATTGGGGTTGAGCTTTCCCACTTCTTTGCAAATTCTATGGCATCCTGGCTTAGGGCCGGCTAGAAATGCCCCTTTCGAACTATCCTCCCTTCCAATGTTCTTCTTTCTGAGTGGCTTCCGCACTCCCTGGAATGGACCTCCTCTAGCATCCTCTGGACCTCCCTCTCAGCCACGCAATGTGCCAACATTCCTGAGAGGGTCTTTCTGTATAACTGCCTGTCGCGCATGAGATAATATGCCAACTTGTGCTTGAATCGCTTCTTGTCCATCCCCTCCGAAAATTCCCCAATGGAAAGGAAAGTTGCGAAAGGGTCCATCCACGAGTGGTGTTGGTCCACCTCCAACAACCCCCCACCCGGAGACCATGCTTGGCTAGCTGATCAACCTGCTCATTCTCCTCTCATGGCACATGTCAGATGGAGAGGGTTTAGAACATATCGATGACCTCCTTCACCTTTTCCAAGTATAACTGGAGTGTAGGTTCCCTTGCCTCAAACTCCCTATTGATCTGGGAGGCCACCACCTTGGAGTCAGTGAGGACTTCCACCGACCGTCTCCTTTTTTAACCATTAGAACATTGGAGACCCAGTCGGGGTACTGGATTTCAGATATAAAGTCGGCCTCCAGGAGCTTGGCCACCTCCTCCCTGATGGGTTCGGCCAACTTGTCCACATAGAACTCTTCTTCTATTGGATGGGGCAGACCACTAGATCTAAGTTGAGATGATGGAAGACAACATCCGCGTCGATCCCCGACATCTATGCCACACTCCATGTGAAGATGTCCAAATTCTTCTGGATGCATGTCAGCATCCTACCCTGATACTCCAGGGTCAGCCCCTCGCTGATGCGCACTTTCTCCACCTTGCCCCCTTGGGTGAGAACCTCCATCTCTACCACCTCTTCGACAGTATCCAGCTAGGACTGCTCCTCCAATTCTATGGCAGCCCCCTGTCCTGGGACTGGGATCTCCTCCCCTCAGCTACCTCCATCGCCATCACCTTGACCGGCTCTGCCAGAACTTCTTCTGCCACCTCCACCCGGGTGCGGATCTCCTCCCCTGCTTCCATCTCCACCGCCACTCCATCGACCTCTTGTCTGGACATCTCCACCATCCTCTACTCTATCTCCTCGGCTGCACCCTGCTAGGATATGGAGTTCATCGCCGCGACGTGGCATTCCCTCGCTACTTTGGGGTCTCCCCAGACCCTGACCTGCACCCCCTCGGGGTTGAACTTCATGCACTGATGGAAGGTTGAGGGGACGCAGCGGAAGGCACTGATAAGAGGTCGTTCGAAGATGGCGCTGTAGCTACTAGGGGCATCCATGATGACAAACCTACAGTTTCGGGACTACCCCCACCACCTAGAGTGATATGGAGCCCCACTCCTCCTTCAACCTCCTTCCTTTTCACGGAGAACCCAAACAAAGGTCCGTCTGAGGCAATCACCCTCTTGGCCTCCACTTTCATCGCATCAAATGCCTTCTTGAAGATGACATTGACCGACCTTCCGGTTTTAATTAGGATCCTTGAGACAGTAAACCATTCGACCGCGGTCTGAATGACCAGCACGTCGGAGAAAGGATCCTCATTATACGACATGTCACTCCTAGAGATAGTCTCCTTCGTAAAAACCTCTCTGCTGGCCTTGGTCTTGCCACTCTGGATCCCTCCACCTGGTCTATTGTTGTTGCTGGTACGGCTACCTCTGCCGTTGTTGGAACACCCTATTACTAATTTGGGTCAGGATCACTATGTCTCTAGGAATCTGTGTTTGACCTTCTGTATAGCTTAATAGGTCAATTAGAATTGAGTCTAAGGGTTAGAAGTCTAGGATTGGAAGCTGCCCTGAAGACCAAGTTTTTCTGTAGACCAAGTCTAATCGTCGAGCTCAGCACGACGATTCGTCGAACTCCGGTCGACGATCGTCTAGCTCAACTTCGACAGATCGTCGAGCTCCATTCGACGATCGCTGAGCTCAACCTCATAATATCGTCGAGCTCCACTCGACGATCGCTGAGCTCAACTTCGCAATATCGTCGAACTCCATTCGACGATCGCTGAGCTCAGGTCGATGATTTTAACTCTGCATTGGATCCTTATCTCTGAGCTCAGTTCGACGATCTTTGAGCTCAGATCGACGATTATTTTGCTGCTTGAATTTTCCAGTTCGCTGAGCTCAGCTCGACGATAGCAGAGCTCAGTTCGACGATTTCAGTTATCTTTCAGAATTCAAATTTAAATCAGATAGAAGTTATTCTGCATTTAATTCAGAAGATCTGCCAGCCGTTTTCATTTACTTCTGGAGCAAGTTTCAAGGGATTTTTCAAGGAACAATTCAGTGGACTTTCCTTCAGAAGAAATTATGCAATTAAGGCTGTAATCAATGCAGACCAACGGCTATCTTTGACAGAGTGATATTCTATTCTGGCACAGAGAATAAAAGACAGAATGTTTTTTGAATCAAGACAGAGAAGAACAAAAAAAAAGAGATTGACAAGAAGAGGACACACAACTCAGAATACAGAGACTCTTTCAAAATATTCTGTCAACAAGAATTCTGAAGAACACTCATCAGAGAGATCAAGCTTTCAAAAATCTTCAGATCTCTTCAGCTCTAAAAGTGTTCAAGGCCAATATCATTTCAAGACTCCAGACTCTCAACATTTCAGCTTGCTGAAATCATCTTTTGCTGGAGATCTATCTTTGAAGGCCTATCACCCTCAGCAAAGCTCATCTTCCTGAAGATCAAGGACTCAGGGGGAGCTTTGACATCAATCCACTTAGTCTTCTCAGTTGATTGAGAAAGAGAAGACTGCCATCACTCTCTCACCCCCACTCTGTAAAGGGTTTTTCAAACTCCCTTCAAAAGTTTGAATCTGGTTTTTGAGCACCTTGTCAAAAGCTCATTGGTGGCAAGACACCAGATCAAAAAATCTAATTTGGTTTTTGAGCACCTTATCAAAAGCTCATTGGTGCCCAGGACACCTGATCAACTCATCCTGCAGTGGATTCCTACCTAGGGTGGTAGAAGAGTGGATGTACCCAAGTTTGGGGAACCACTATAATTCCTTGTGTCATCTGGTTCTGCATGTTTTCTTTTTGTTTCTGGCCTAGATTCTCTTGTGCTTAGTCTCTGCATAGCTTAGTTTTGTGATTAGTTTTATTTCTGCTTCCCTGCTCACACTCATTACAACAATTGTTGTAAAGCTTTGCAAAAGTTTTTCTTTGTGTTTTAAAAGCACCATATACTCTATTCACCCCCCTCTAGAGTATATCAGATCTAGTTTCCCCTTTCAATTGGTATCAGAGCCAGGTTACGGGTTCAAGACCGGGGGGGCGCTATTAAATCCTGATTTTTCCCTTCTACCTGTGTGGGTCCGACGGGTCAGGCAACCGTGGACATGTGGTAACCCCACCTCTGAGCCGTGAAACCGTGGACATGGGGTAACCCACCTCTGAGCCGTGTGGGCCATGTGGTAACCCCACCTCTGAGCCATGTGGGCCATGTGGTAACTCCACCTCTGAGCCGCCGGGTTGTGCTGGACGCCAGGGGGGGGGATTGTTGGGTCCGGCGTTCCTTCACTTGACCCGTGGCGCTTTGCTACTTATTTAAGAAATTAAGTAGCGCCCTCTCCAACAGTCCGGGCTTTTGGTGCAGTTGGGTATGCGCTTGATCCTTCAATTGGTATCAGAGCAGGTCACGGGTTCAAGACCGAGGGAGCGCTATTAAATCCTGATTTTTCCCTTCTACTTGTGTGGGTCCGGCGGGTCAGGCAAACCGTGGACATGTGGTAACCCCACCTCTGAGCCGTGAAACCGTGGACATGTGGTAACCCCACCTCTGAGCCGTGTGGGGCATGTGGTAACCCCACCTCTGAGCCATGTGGGCCATGTGGTAACTCCACCTCTGAGCCGACGGGTTGTGCTGGACGCCGGGGGGGGATTGTTGGGTCCGGCGTTCCTTCACTTGACCCATGGCGCTCTTCTACTTATTTAAGAAATTAAGTAGCACCCTTTCCAACAGTGTGGACTTTAGTTTTCTGAGGCTTTAGTTTTCTGAGGCAGATCAGAATTTTTCCTGGCAACCTCTACAACTCCCTTTCCCTTGTCAGAAATGAACTTGATAGGAGTTGTTAGAAAAATAGGTTGGCTGGATGAGGCACCCAAGCCCAGTGTACTGTTGAATCTTGAGTTCACTGTGCTTGTGATGTCCATCAGCTTGAGGCTTCTCCCATTGAGAGATTCTTCAAGCTTCTTGGCCTCAGAGAGCTCACTTTTCAGTGTAGCTATCTGTTCCCTATAGTTCTCCAACTCCTGAGAGAGTTTGAGGTTTTCTGATTTTAAAACAC
This sequence comes from Platanthera guangdongensis, assembly GCA_039583875.1. NCBI lineage: Eukaryota > Viridiplantae > Streptophyta > Magnoliopsida > Asparagales > Orchidaceae > Platanthera > Platanthera guangdongensis. The sequence continues at coordinate 70,458,223 of CM077147.1, forward strand.
TTTGTTCAGATAATTGATTTCTGAGAGAGATGAACTCTTTCTCAGACTTTAGCAGGTCAAAACATAGTGCTTTAAATTCAGATTTAAAATCTTCTGAAGTAAAATCAAAAGAGCTGATTACCTGATCTTCTTCAGGTTGAGTCTCTGAGTCTGACTCTGACTCCTCTTCCTCTGAGTTGTGTTGTGAGGCATTGATTGCCATCATGCAGAACTCCTTTTCCTCTGCATCATCCTCATCATCACTGGAGCTGGAAGAGGCTTCTGACTCCTCTTCAGTCTCACTCCAGGATTCAGCAACAAATCTTTTCCTTGTATGCTTATTTTTGCTGGAAGAGGGTTTGCTATTGCCACTCCTTTTGGAGTCTTTCTCTTTTCTTCTTTCTTTTCTGTCCCTTCTGTCCTTGTTCTTGTTTTCTGGACAGTCAGGAACTATATGCCCTGGTTTCCTGCAACCAAAGCAAATAATGTCTTTGTTATTGCCAATGGACTTGTCATACCTTGGCTTGTCCTGCTCCTTGTATGATCTTCTTCTGAAATCCTTTCTGGCCATCTTATAGAATCTTTTGGCCAGCAAGCTGAGAAGTTCATCATTGCCTGTTCCTTTTTCTTCAGGCAGATCTTCAGTTGCCTTGAATGCTATAGTCTTCTCCTTTCTTGTGGCTGGTGAAGCAGCCTTCTGTTCTTCCTCTCTGTTCTTGATGAGTAGCTCATAAGATTTGAGCTTACCCAACAAGGCTTCAGTGGTGATCTCATTCAGACTTCTGGCATCTTTAATTGGCCAGATTCTTGAATCCCAAGTGCTGGGGAAGCACATTAGGATCTTGTCATTGAGTTCTGTCAGTGAGATCTCTTTGTCTAATGTCCTCAGTTCACTGACAATTAGACTCAGTCTGTTGTACATGTCTCCCACTGACTCAGTTTCTCCCTTCTTGAAGTTCTCATATTGGGAGATGAGATGGGATCTTCTATCCTTTCTCTCATCAGCTGAACCTGAAACTATTTCTGAGAGCTTGTCCCAAATCTCCTTGGCTGAATTACATTCAGCTACCTTTTGAAAAATGTCATCTGACATTGTCTGAGCTAGAATGTTCATTGCCTTGGCATCAGCTACTTTCCACTTTTTGATGTCAGCATCTGTTCCTGATGGAGGTGGAACAGCATTTGTGCTTGTGCTCTCTGGGGGTCTTGGACACACTGTCAAAATAGAATTAAAAATATCTTCATCAATAGAATTCATGTAGAGTCTAATCCTTGCTTTCCAAAGTGCAAACTTTGACAGATTGCACACTGGAGGTCTGGTGCTAGCATAATCTTTGTTTTGGGCCATGATTTGTGCAAACTAAATCTAATAATAAAATATAACAGAAGGATCTAGTTTGGGATCTTAGGGTTCAGGTGTTAGCCTGTACAACCAAACAGATATGGTATGTTTAACCAACCTGGCTCTGATACCAATTGAAAGGGGAAACTAGATCTGATATACTCTAGAGGGGGGTGAATAGAGTATATGGTGCTTTTAGCCGGGATTCAGCTCTCCTCACCTCCTGACCTCGACAACCTCCTGTCCCCTTCTCCTCTTTCGTGGCCCATCGGGCAAAATTCTTCGCGAACTCGGGGTTCGATGCCTCCCCGTTGACTTCCCTCGCCGCCCTCTCCATCAGCTCCTCGTAGGAGAGAGGCGGCACCATCTTCAGCTCCATCCTGAAGAAACCCTGTTGCAGCCCTAAGTGAAGGCAATCATCAAGGTTTGCCCTGACATCTCCTGGACCTGGGTGACCTCATCCTGGAACCGATACACATAACTCTCCAGCGTCTCGTTCACCCCTACTTGATGTGGAATAGGGACTCCGACTCCGTCTTCCTCTTCTTAGAAGTGGTGAACCTCAACATGAGCCCCAGCGCAGATCCTCGAAGCAGTAGATGGAGCTGGCCGGTAGCAAGTGGAACCACTCTCTTGCCTTCTCTTTGAGGGTGATGTCAAAGAGGTGATGTCAAAGAGCCTACAATTAAAAGCATCTAACATTTGCCTTATTGAAATCACATCCTCGAACCATTGGATCTGCTGGACCTGGTCATCCTTTCCGGTGTAGTAGGACAACTCTGACTCCTTGAACCCCTCCGAAACTGGGGCAGAAGAAACCAGCTCACTAAAGGGGCTACCTCCCCATGCGAAGGGAGCCAAAGGATCTCGCATCCCCATCTCGCCAAACCGGCCTCAACTCACTGAGCCGGGAAACAGCACTCGCTCGGGGAGATCTCTCTCCCTCCCCTCTCTTGCAATGTACTTCCCAGCTCGCTGAGTCGGGGCATCCTCACCCAGGGTTGGGGCGGCGTTGATCGTGATAGTTATAGTCGAGCACTCGGCATGTGCGCCGACTGCAACCTGACGAGGCCAAGCACCTCAAGCCTAAGCTCCTCAAACATGCCAACGGTGGCGAGATGGGGAGAATGTGGCGAGTTGGCCCTATCCGAACCTTTCCCTTCACCTCCAGTCATCGAGCATGCTAAAGATTTTTGGCGCTGACCACTCTCCATGCTCATCGCACCAAAAATGTTGAAACCAAAAACTCGGTTTCTGTGGAGTTCAACCTCGGGGAAGGGGTGATCGCACACGTACTTCTCTCTCACTGGTCAAATGACTAAGGAAAAAGATCAGGAGATAGACCCAAGGTCTCGGCGTGGAGGTCCCACCACACACCGGAAGATCTTAGAGCTCTTCCCCTCCCCGGCCAAATGACGAGCTGGGGGTATCTCAGAAAGCGCAAGAAGACCGGGGCACAAGTAAGCATGTCTTTTGATGTACCCCCTTGGGTCTATATATAGATTTCTGAAAACGGCCTGGAAATAGCCAACTTCCGCTGTTCCGAACAGCTATCTGCAGCCCAACTGGGTCTGCCAACAGCGTAACTTCACAGTTCTAACAGGCTATAGGCAGGCCAAATGGGATAAAATAGTAAAGATGCATCACAGAAAAATAGGGCGAGTGGCCCTCTAAAACCTACACTCGTCTAGGGCGGCGAGTGCTCGATGGAGTTGGCACTCGCTGCCTCCACTTGCTTGGGCCGGTGAGTGCTCGATGGAGCTAACAGTTGCCACATCTCTACGGCCTTGGTTGAGCGCATTCCAAAAACCCCCAACTCACCAAAATATGAGAGAGCTGCGAAAGCCAGACCCTTGCCTCTTTAGTACACCACTGCGGGTCCAGCTTTACTCACCGCCTGAGAGTAGAAGGCGCCGACTGCAAGGGCCTCACATAATGCCAAGGAGAGGTGTTGAGTGACTGGGCCTCACTCAATGCCAAGGAGAGGCGTTGAGTGACGGGGCATCACCCAACGCCATGGAGTGACATTGGGTGTCTGAGGCGGCGAATGCTTGGTTTGGATGGCACTCGCTGACCCCCTATGTGCCTGGGCGAGTAATGCACTAGGCCTGCCTCTAATCGCGTGCTACTTGACAAACCTCTATGGCGAGTGCAAGCCGACCTGCTCCACTCGCCCCTCATTTGCTCCACCCCACCAGGGCGAGCTGAGGAGGCCAGTGAGATCTCGCCTCCTCCCGGTTCGACTGGGACTTGGACTGCTAACTCTTCTCGCCCACTACTTGCTGGATATGGGGTTGTACAGGAACATTATGCAAGACTTTTTACGGATCATAACAGCTTGAAGTATGTTTTCACTCAGAAGGAGTTGAATCTGCGTCAGAGAATATGGATGGAACATGTTGTGGATTATGTAGTTGATATTCTTTACCATCCTGACTATACAAAGATGTATAGGGATTTGAAACAGATTATTTGGTGGTATGGGATAAAGGATGATGTTGCCAAGTTTGTACCTGAATGTTTACCTGTCAGCGTGTTAGGTCAAATCATGAAAGGCCTGGAGGTAAATTAACTATGTTGGATATTCCAGGTTGGGAGTGAGAGAGTATTTCAATGGATTTTATTACCGGTTTGTCGAGATCTCCCCATGGGCACGATTCTATGTGGGTCATATTTGATAGATTAACAAAGTGTGCTCATTTTGTTCCCTTCAAGATTGGTTATTCCATGGAAAAGATTGAGGAGTTGTATTTGGATGAAGTCATCAGATAGCATGGAATTGTGGTAATTATTGGCGTCTTTCCATCTGGAGGAGGACGCCTTCCAGTGGACCAAGTGGTTTCTGAGGGGACGCAATTACGCACCGTGGGAGGAGTTTGTGGAGTCCTTCTCGGCTCGTTTCGGGACTTTAGAGTATGAAGATGTGGAGGCTATGTTACAGAAGCTGCGGCAGAAAGGATCAGTCACAGAGTACCGGACAGAATTCGAACGATTGGCCAATCGGGTCAATTGGGAAGAGAGGACAATGCTGAGTTGTTTTGTATCCGGACTGAAGGACCATTTGAGAGACGAGGTCCACGCGTACATGCCACGCAGTCTGAGTCATGCCATCAGCCTAGCCAGGATACAGGAGGAGCGGTACAACCGGCAGAAGACTCGGACAACAGGACGGGCACCCACAGTGACAGACGTAACCAGGAAGGAACCACCGGCCGGGGGCCGTCCCACTGTGACGAAGTTGACGTGGCAGGAGCTGCAGGCCAGAAAGGACAAGGGGTTGTGCTTTAAGTGTGATGAGAAATTCGTTCCGGGGCATCGGTGTCAGAAGGTCCAAGTCTTCATGCTGCGGAACGAGGACGGCGAAGAAGACACTAATGGTGACTCAGTTGAGGATGATCTGGATCTTACGGAGTTTGGAATATCTCTTCAGGCGATGGCAGGGTGCACAGCTCCCCTCACTTTACGGATCGCAGGGGCAATTGGCCAGGAGCGGGTGTCCCAGGGCGTGTCAGGCCTGTGTCGATACTAAGGCGGGAAGTCGACACTTTGGTGTCGACAATGTGTCGAGACTGGGCACACGGCCTGCGACACGGGCTTGTCGCAGGGCGTGTCGACCCGTGTCGACACTTAGCCGCGAAGTCGACACTGTGCTTTGACGTTATGTCGAGACATGGCACACGGCCTGCGACACGGGCGTGTCGCAGGGCGTGTCAACCCGTGTCGACACTCGTCCCGCGAAGTCGACACTTTGGTGTCGACAATGTGTCGAGACTGGGCACACGGCCTGCGACACGGGCGTGTCGCAGGGCGTGTCGACCCGTGTCGACACTTAGCCGCGAAGTGTCGAGACCGTGTACACGGCCTGGAGCCCAGGCGTGTCAAGGTGACACGGGCAAGGACACGGGCGTGTCCTAGAACCCGTGCAGTGCTCGGGTTGAAAATGGGGAAAAATCATGGGGTACACGGCCGGCTACACGGCCGTGTCAGGTGGAACACGGGCGTGTCAGCTCGAACACGGGCGTGTTCGATACCCGTGTGATGTTCCAGGTGATTCGATTTTGACGGCGAATGAGGCACACGGCCCTGGACACGGGCGTGTGCCAGGCCGTGTGCGGTCCAGATTGGGCATTTCAGCCCCGAATCAAAGCCATTCGTTTTCTTAGGTTGAGATCCAACGACTGGGGGTTATTCCTGAGAGGATATACCCGTGAGTTGACTTGGAAATCCATCACTTTTCATACTTTATCTCTTTCCAAATCCTTAGAGAAAGAGGAGAACCAAGGGAGGAAGAAGAGCTAGATCCCGCCATTGGAGGAGCTTCGGAGCTCCGAATCGCAAGCCGACTTCGGATCCATGGAGGCAACGCTAGTGCGGTCATTTCCATCCGATTACTTTCCGATGGCGCCAAAGAGGAACGCAAGGGTAACGATCCTCATCTTGAGCATGAGTCGCTCTCTTTCTTAGCATAGGAAGCCCGCTCTCGCGAGTTTGCGGAGAGTTGGAGGCGTTCCTTCTGGTAGATATGTGAAGTCCCCGTTATTTAGAGTCCGTATGCGAGAACGGACATAGGCATGATGTGTGAAGCCTACCCGGACATGTTGTCTGGATCGGTGATGTTGCATTGCATAAGGCCGGAGAAGACTCCGTGCTATTGGTTATTTTTCGGGTTTTCTACGCGGTAGATTGCAGCAGGGAGCCTTGGGGACTAACCCAAAGGTGCACCCGGAAAACTGGGCGGATACGAGATCTTGCCAACTCGGTGGCTTGAAAGCCAACTTGAACATAACCGGGTTATGTGACATGTGATGGAAATGGGACTCGGGAGAAGTTTGACCTACGCATATGGTTTAAATTACCGTTGCGGGCGCATATGGTTTAAATTACCGTTGCGTTGTGAGCACGGGTTAGATGGAACCGTACCCACTCTATGTCGTTCGGATTAGGGCCGTTGGCATAGATGAGGGTCTTCGGCGGTCTATGGTTTTAATTACCGTGACCCATGCCAGGAAGACAAACTGCTCATTGTTTGGCCGTCCAAGAGGGGATGGTGGTGAGTCGGCAGACTTAGACTGCGTTCACCAAGAATGTGCCCTGAGTGCACGGGGTGTGTGGCCGTTGAGCCTCCGCCTGTGATGAAATGGCTATATTTACATTGCTCTCTTATGCTAATGAAACGCAGGGAAGGAGCATCGCCGCCCCGAGTTGGGGGCGGGATCGTTATAATTTGGTCAGCATTGCTGACCGTTGCCTTGTTTTGCCACCGTGCGGTGGTTTGTTGCTTGCAGGTGCAGCTGGACCAAGCGGTCAATAGCGGGCTAAAGCCCTTTTTGCGAAGCCGGCCCTCGAAGGCCCGAATGGGAATGTTTATTGCTTTATTCATGTATGACCGGCCTGCGTGCCGTGGTTTGTAAATCATGTAACAGTCAAGTGAAACATTTTGTAAGGCCTTAAGGCTTGTTTTGAGTATTTTGTAATAACATTCCTATTTTCGTATTAGTGGACATTCATGCTTGTTGCTGGGTTCTTGTTTACAACTCTTCTAAACTGCTTCCGCTAGAATGCTCTGTGTAGGACGTTGAGATTGGTTGGATGGTTTCCATACATAACCACCCGGTCTGTCTGTGGCATACGGCGTCGGGCCCCGGCCGGACCTACTGCTATATGCTTTGTGACGGATAGGGGGTGTTACACACTGAAGGATTGTGTCAGCAATCTACAGCATAGTGGTCCACTTTGCCATAACACCAACACTCATAGATATTGTATCTCCTTTTCTGGTTCAGACCAGCATTAGGGTATACTACTCGATGAACAGTGGGGAGATGTGCTGCTCTATAATTCTGTCTTCTTTTAGCAGTCGTTTGACTGAAGGACAGTCTTTCAGCTGGCAGTTTTGGTCCTTTATGAGAACCACCAGTTGCATGTCTCTTTTCAGCTAACATGCATCTGATAGCATCTGAAATTGTCATTCCAGATATGCCAGAAGACTCATATTGAGTCATTACTTTTGCTGGATGAATTAGATTCACTGCAGCAGCATTAACTTTGAGTTTTGGGGCTGGGGCACCAAAAATAAATGGTCTAGGATGGGCCATCTGAATTTCCTCATGGGCAGCCTTGAAGGCTCTCACATGGTTGTATCTTCCACCATGACTAGGGCCACTTTGGTCCATACTAGTGGATCTGTCATTCTCCTAGTGACCATAACAGCTTTCATGGACATACTCATTAGAAGGCAACAAAAATCTCTAAAAAGAAATTTGAGGCAATGATGCTAGAGGCACAACTGGTGGCTTCCCTTTTCCCTTTCCTTTTGGATTGGAAGGTCTAGCAGGTCCCTTAAATCCCAACCCTTTGTTACCAGCTTGGGTAAGGTGGGTGTCAATTAAGGGCAGCATAGTGTTTGGCTTAGAAAATTCTATCACTAGCAATTTCTCATTTAAGAGATCATTTTCAAGGTTCTGGATAAGTTTTTCATTTGAGACTCTTGCCACATACTCAATGTCAATGATCTCCTTGAGCTGGGCTGCTTGTGCAGCCATGTCAGTGAGGGCTTTTTCTTGATCTTCACACTTGCTTTTAAGACTAAGAAGCTCTTTTGCCTGTCTCTTGGCAAGTAGCTTGCACCTCTTGAATGCCTCAAAAAGTTCTCCATACTTGCCAATTATGGAGTTGACATCATCCTCAGAGTCTGAACCTCCTTCATCTCTTGATGATTGAGGTTCAAAGTCTGAGCCAGCCTCATGACTTGAAATAAAAAATTGTGATTTAGCATTTACCCGAGTCTAACCAGGCAGATCCTGACTGCTTTCTTCATCTGTCATTGTCATCAATCCATGGCATTGAGCATCTTCTTCTTCATCTTCATCCACCTATGAGTCACTATCTGAGTGAGATAGAGGTGTCATGATCCCTATTCTAGCAGCAGGGTATTCTTCAGTTTCTTGTTCAGCAACAGCTATTAGCATAATATAGGCTTCTTCTTCTTCACTGTCTGATCCGAAGGAGGAGTCAGACCAGGTCTTTTCCTTCTTATCCACAAGGGACTTCTCTTTCTTCTTCCCATGTGGTGCTTCTTCACTCCTTCTTTCCTCTTCACTAGGCAGTCAGCAACTACATGCCCAGGTTTGCTGCAGCAGAAACAGATAATATTAGAGAAAGATTGTTTATTAGAGTTTGAAGCATACCTATCCTCCTTAGAGGATTTCCTTCTGTGCTGTGAGGAGTAGGATGGCCTTCTGTTCTTCCAATGCCCCTTCTTCATGAGTTTCTAGAGTTACCTAGAGAAGGAAACAAGGTACTCATCAGATATATGGCTGTTAGAGGAGCTGGACCTTGATCTTTAAGATTCTGACACAGCAGTTCTCTTGACTGGAGAGATCTTCCTTCTACTCCTGGTTGAAGCATCAGCTCTGAAGGCCACATATTTCTCCTTGCTCTTTGACTTTCTACTCTTCTCTTCTTCTTCCTTCCTTGTTGCAAGATGCATCTCATAAGACAGTAGCTTTCCAAATAGGGTTGGAGGTGGAGTGTCAGCCAGCTTGCCCATCTCCCTGATGAAACAAATCTTTGTGTCCCAATCCTTTGTAAGGGACCTGAGAAATTTGTCATTCAGCTCATTGGTGCTGAAGATCCTTCCATATGTTCTCAGTTCATTAACAATTCTGAAAAATCATTCAAAACTTTAAGCAATGCCCTCAGACTTTCCTTGTCTGAAGGCCTCATACTCCTTGTTGAGCATGGATTTTCTATCATGCCTCACCTCTTCTGAACCCTCCATGAACATAACTAGGTTGTCCCATATCTACTTGGAGGCCTTGTAGTGACCTAAATTCTGGAAAGTAGAATCATCTACTGTATTGACAATGATATTTTGAGCTCTCTTGTCCATGGAGGCATGGAGGAGCTCATCTTTGTTCATTTCTTCATAAGACTTAGGAGTCTGGATGTTGGCATCCAGAATAGAGATCTTCATAGAGATGAAAGGTCCCCCTTTGACTGTGATGTAGATCCTAGGGACAGCAGCTTCCATGAATAGCCTAACCCCTTCCTTCCAGAGCCCAAACCCTTTCTTTCTGCAGATTGGTAACTTCATGGATCCCAATTCGTTGTAGTTTACACCAGACCCCATTCATTATCTTATAACTAACCTTGGAGGTATACTCATATTGTTAAGTCCTTTTTGAGTAACCTCGCTCTAATACAACTTGAAAGTTGCTTAACTGAATGTTAGCTAATCACCTAGAGGGGGGGGGGCAAATAGGTCTTTAAATATTTATTAGTTCTTTTGTTAATTTTAAATTAATCTATCTAGAGCTTGTCCTTAGATCCTGCAATAAGAAAGAAAATAAGCATCACAGCAAACACACAAAGATTTATAGTGGTTCCCCAATTGGGTACATCCACTTTCCCTCCCACCTATCCAACTTATTTGTTAGACAAGGCACAAACTCCACCACTATGCTCCTTAGAGCTTACACCTTAGGCCCTCAGCCTTATACACAGATTATTCACAAAATTCAAACTCAGAACCATAATGGTTCCTACCTCAGAGGCCTGGAGAGCTCCTATAGCACAGTTATCCACTGATCACCTACCTCAGCATTATATCTAAGGCCTACAACTCAGGCTCTTCAGCCCTACAGCTTCAGGCACACAACCCTACTCTTAGAGTGCTACAACACTCCTACAACTCAGTACCCTTCCAGGTACCTACAGCTCAGCCTCCTCTAAGGCCTACAACTCAGTGACACACTTGTCTCCTACATCTCAGTGACTCTCCAGTCACCTACCTCAGGCAGAAGGCCCTACACTCAGGCTGGGAGGACAGCCCTACCTCAGATCCACACATAGAACCTATCTCATAGAGCAACACTCTCCTAAATCAGGCAATTAAGCCCTACAGCTTAGATCCACACTTGGATCCTACCTCAGTACCCCAATAGGGCACTTACCTCAGTGACTAACTAGTCACCTACCTCAGGCACAAAGTACCGTAAACTCAAATTCAGAGAAACTGAATCCTACAGGATGTGAATATAGAATGTTAAAGAAAAATAAAATAACTGACTCGGAGATAAATCTCTGAGACTACCTTGTTGGACTATGTAGATATCAGTACAGCATTCTTGCTGTAGAAGGAATTTGTCCTCTTCTAAAGCTAACACTTTTCTGCTGCACAGATGAACAGCTATCAGCTCCTCTCTTTTGGAAAGAACTATCTTGTTGAACATGAAGAGTTTCAGCTATCTTCCTTTGTCTTTCAGGCTGTCTCTGCTGGACTTGAGTTTTCAAGCTTAATGGAGAAGAAGATGTCCAACCAGATCTAGATTTCTTTCTGTATTTTCTGTGTTTGTTCTCCGTCTATTTTTAGTTGCCCTAATACATTTTCTTTTTTCTTTTTATATGCGTTGATTTGAATTAATGACATAATTGTATGTGGGCCCATCTAAGGATTGGTGATCTCCACCTCCTTCAAAAAAGGACAAAGCAGCTTTCGGCGCTACTGCAGCTTTCCCGCAACGGCTACATGTAAGTTGACTTCGATGACGTCAGCAATGGTCATCACCATCTGGACTTAGAAAATATTTCAGAAATCTATAAAGCATTGGGTGATGATAAGTCACTCAATGTCATCTGTCTTGGCTCTCAGTGCTTCTGGACTTGTGAATTTTCTCTGGATTTGTCTTAGCTGTTCTGTCTCAGCGGTTTTTTATTAACAGCTGAGACAAGCTTCTATCTCACTGCTTTCTATCTCAGCGGCCTCAGCGGTTTCTTATTAACAACTGAGACAAGCTTCTGTTTCAGCGCTTTTATTCTTAGTGGTCTCAACGCTTTATTATTAACTACTGAGTCAACCTTCTATCTCAGTGCTTTATTCTCAGCAGTCTCAACACTTTCTTCTCAGCTATCTCAGTGCTTTCTTCTCAGCTATCTTACTGCTTTTTTCCTTAGTCAGTTTCTCTGCCTTTAGCTGCATCTGATGATCTGTGGGCTGAGCTCAACGAACTGTGATCTTCTCAGCGGTCTCAGCGCTTTTTGCCTCAGTCAAATTTTCTGGCTTTAGCTTGACACGTGTTGAGCTGAGCTCGATGATCTGTAGGCTGAGCTTGACGAACTGCAAACTGAGCTCGACGAACTTCAAGCTGAGCTCGACGAACTTTGAATCCTGAGCTATTGAGCTTATCCTAAGGAATGTTGAGGTGCGCTCGAAGACCAGCGAGCTGAGATCGACGAACTACGAGCTGAGCTCGATGAATTTTGAGTTTACTACGAAACTCATTTCTCTTCACCTGTCCAATCATGGACTACCTGCATGCTTGAACTAAAGCACATATCAAACACAATATGTTTGTATGTCATTGACCCGTTTGACCTCTTACAAATCTGGGATATTGCGATCAACAGACCCAACAGTTAGGGTATTTGACCATAACCCTTATTTTACCTAAAACGTTTCAGAGATTGTAGGCGAGGAGTTCTTGCGTCCGATCCTTGAAGCAGAGCGCTGGAAAGGCTGTTTTTCGGGAGATTTTGAGGCAAGTGGTGGTTCCTCCCCCTCTTGCTTGTTCTTTTGTTCATGTTATCTTTTTTGTTCCAGCATAGAACTTAATAATAAGGTAGGAATTAGGGTTTCCTGATTCTATGTAGGGTAGGAATCGGACCAAGTTAAATTCTTCGAGTCAATTTCGTCAAGTTAAATTCGTCGAGTCAATTTCATTAAGTTAAATTCGTTGCGTCAATTCCGTCAAGTTAAATTCGTCGAGTATTGATGTGTGGTCAAGTCGATTCGTCGTGTATCAATAAGTTTTAGTTGAACTCATCGAGTGAGGCCTTGGTGTCGAGTGAAGTTAAATTCGTCGAGTGTCTCTAAATCCATTAAAGTTCAATTCATCATGTGATGCAAAAAGGCATCAAGTGTGTCGAGTGAAGCAGCCTTGGCATCGAGTGATGCAAAAAAGCATCGTGTGCGTCGAGTGAAGTTAAATTTGTCGAGTATCCTTGAATTCGTTGAGTGTCTTTGAATCCCGTAAGTTAAATTCATCGAATATCCTTCAATTCATCGAGCGTCTTTATATTTGCCAAGTGTAATGCGTCGAGTGATGTAGCAGATTTTGCGTCGAGTTATATGATTCATCGAGACCACTCGACGAATCCTTGCTGATTTGTCGAGTCATCTCGACGAATGCTAGTTTATTCGTCCAGTTGTTTGATTTGTCGAAATCACTCGACGAATCCATTCTGATTCGTTGAGTCATCTCGACGAATGTTTATTGATACGCCAAGTCAACTTGACGAATTCTTTCTATTTATGCCTAAATTTCCAATTCGCCGTGAACCTGATTGCTTATCCCGTTGAGGTGATTTACCTGTTAGTCGAAACAATTGCGCTTTCGTCAATACGAACTCCCTTCTTTTTCTCGTAGTGATAGCTCTCCTATTTGTGTCAAGTCTATGACATATCTATCAATTATTTTTGTCTTTTTGTCAAGACTCTCCTATTTTTCGTACAGATTGGAGTTATTCGTCAATTTACTTTTAGTACTCGTTAAGACAAGTACAGTCTCATCTAATCAAGCTATCTTATTTAAAGAAGTTTGTCTTACTCATTGATGGGTAAGTATGTTTAGTGAATTTCATTCCTATAAGACTAGTATTACTGCTAACTTAGTCGTTATACTATTTATGCTGTTTTCAGTATATGTTGTGGACTATTTGGGGTTGTGGGCGTTAGTGGAATGTACCACCGCCATAGTTGTAAGACCCCCCCCCCCCCTCCTGGGTCTCAAAACACGGCATGAAGGGGGGATCTTATGCCCGGAACAGCCGCCTTGCGGTAGCATTAGCACACGGGATAACGTGTACCACAAGACGCCTATTCTGCCGGCTACAACAATATCAATATAACATGCCAACCCAACCAAATATAATAAGCAAGAGAAGTCAAATCCACACAAACTAATAAAGTCCAAATACATCAATAAAGGAGAAGCTAAAACATGCTTCTACAATATATCAGAGTACAGCTAAACATTGCCCAAACGGGCTACATCAGAGTATCAAAATACTAACATCCGTAACCGACGGTATCGATGGCACCGTCACTTCAGGCCCTGTCATCCTGGCCTGGCTGTCCTGCTGCGTAGTCTGCGGCTGCTCTACCTATAGCGTGACCTCCTAAAAAGGAAGACGTAGCAACCGTTAGTCGAAACGACTAAGTGGTTTCACATCCGCTCCCCCGGCGACTCCTCGGCAACGGGCGGGGAAAAGGAACAAGAGTACAATATATAATAAGCATAAAAGGGAACAAGCAGGTGACAATAAGGTAAAAGTAACAGTATAATAATCTATCAAATATTTGAGAGCAATAGCAAACTAGCAGGTATAAGAAACAGCATGAAAGTAACTTAACTTATAAGAATGCGCATACAAACTTATAAGTTAAGGATCGGGTTACATAAAAGTAACTCATCGTATAAGAGTGCCCATACAAACTTATACGATGAGGATCTTGTTGTGCAATGTTATGAAATGCTATGTATGCTATGCAATGACCCACCCATGATCACACACATGCAATTGCTATGTCGACACAGAGTATTGTTCCCACTTTTCGAGCAGGTAGCTAACCTCTCAGGCATCAACCGCCGTGGCCAGGCGGTGACGGTAGAACGGGCACTTCTACTACTAGGTGGGTATCCACACTACTTCACCTAGGCCTCCGTACGCCTCAACGCTAAGAACACAACAGCGGAGCCCATGCGTACTTTGGCCCAGCGGGGTCTTGGGTAGATGTGCACCAAGAACACAGCCCGAACTGGCCTTGTGTGACCCGGAAGGGGCCTCGGAAGTAAGCACGAGGACACAGCCCAACCGTTCACTTGGCACGGAAGGAGGCCCGGGACGTGAACACCGAGGACCAAGCCCAACCACCCAAATTCTAACTGTCAACTCCCGTCGGTGTGACGATCGGCGAGCCCGTAGACCTGCCACACTATCCTTAACCCAGGATTATGACACCGCATGTCGACTCACACCTCATGAAATTTCACACCACCGTGGCATGGGAGGGGCCTCGGAAGAAGGCACGAGGACACAACCCAACAATCCATCCATACTCTATCCCAACACAAACCAAACAAGTGACGGTCAACGCCGCACTTACATCCTTTTACAACACTACCCGTAGGGAGACGACACTCTAAGTATTGGACTACTATACCCATTCCATTAGTCAAACATACTTATGGCAATAATTTATGCCTCTACATGACCTTCCAAATGATAACAACAAAATATAACATGATGCGCATATAAAGATCTATCACTCTTTCCAAATGGTAACGACATATTATAAACATGATGGGCATAAGTAACACTCTATCAATTTCTATCAAGTCAATTTATTTAAATAAGCTTGCTTGCCAATTTGATTATATGAAATCTGATTAATAAGCTTCATCAACCATGCAACTAAAATGTTTAGCCATAAAGAGTTCATCCAAGCCAAGTTGCCAGCAATATTAATTCCACCGAATCCAAATCCATATTATATAAAGCCCAGAATTTAGATGCAGAGTAAATCTAGATTGCAACTTTAACCGGAAATTCCCGAAGCTACAGGAATCCGGTGAAGACGTGTAACCCCTCAATGGAAAGGTCTTTCCATGGGCTACAACTATCGTATTCAGACCTCAGCCCAAATTTGATATTATCCTAATTGAAATCAGACTTGAAGTCTGCTGCGTACAGAACACAATTTATGCATGCAAGATTTATCAAACACCATTTTCGTTCAGACTTTCTTGTGGCTATAGACGTCGCCTGAAGTCATGCAGCCACTCGTTGGAAAGGTATTTGCATGGGCTTCAACTTTTATATTTAGCCGAAAGCCTAGATCTAGCCATATCATGCTTAAAATGGCCACGAAGTTCGTTGCGCGCAGAATACAGATTTTGCACGCAACTTAAGGCGGAATGAACGGCATCGGTTCATCTTCCTCCTCAAGGCGATCTTCCCAGATCATTCTAGAAAACCTCCTCCCTTATTCAACCTCATGAGGCCAATACCCTTCACGAAACCATCCCCCATCTCCACATAGAAGATCGGAGAGGTTGAAGACACCACTAACCAAGAGCACAAGCCCCGGATTGGCCTCACCATAGAGAAAACATCTCCTCACATGTCACGACTCTTTTGAGTCGACGTCTCGCCTAAATATCTACAGATCTAGCACCAAGGTAGAGGGTAGGAAACTCACCTCATTTCCAGCGGTTCTATTTTCGGCCATAGACCTTGTGATTCTTCGCGGCGGCATCCTCTCCTTTACGGCGATGGCGGAACTCCTTCCCTAGATCTTCCTCCAGCAGTTCTCCTTCTACAGAAGTTCTCTCAGGGATTAAGTGAGCGTGAAAACGGCTAGGGTTTTCTCTTCCCCCTTATATATGAAAACTGACACGGGTAGGGACACGACCGTGTCCTTACCCATGTCCTGCTTGGGCGAAACGACAACGACAGTTTCCGTGTCGGTTCAATACTTGACACGGTTAGGGACACGCCCGTGTCCCGACCCGTGTCCCGAACCGTGTCCACATGACACGGTCGTGTTCCCTGGCCGTGTCCTTCTCTGTATACATTTCGACGATCTCAACACTTCGTCGATCTGGATCAAATCATCTACTGGAGCACATGGGTAGGGACACGCCCGTGTCGCTACCCGTGTCATATAATTCGTCGGTCTCGACACCTCTCGTCGAGTTCAACTAGACACAATGCCACACGGGTAGAGACACGGGCGTGTCTCTACCCGTGTCATGTAATTCGTCGATGTCGACACGCATTTCGTTGATCTCGACACATCTCGTCGAGTTCAACTCGACATATTGCCACACGGGTAGAGACACGCCCGTGTCTCTACCTGTGTTACATTCACATGGGTAGTGACATGCCCGTGTCACTACCCGTGTCCTTCTCTGCACTGATTTCTCCACTCCTCCACAAGTGCAGTCCAATTCCCTGCACTTCCCAGGACTCGAGTCAACCCTCCTGACTCAAAAATACACACGAAGGGCCTAGAGCGATTCGGGACTTTACAAATCCTATAAACAAAATAAAAGATTTCGTCCCCGAAATCAGGCTTAGGCTATGGGGAGAAAAGCATAACAGAAAATTTAACATATGCTTTTAAATAAAATTACCTTGAGCAAACAACTCCGGGTAGCGTTGCTGCATCAAATCCATTGGCTCCCATGTGTACTCCTCCTTCCCATGGTTGGACCATAGTACCTTCACCAAGGGAACACTTTTGCGGCGCAATGTTCTTGTCTCGCTGTCAACAATCCGCACCGACTCTAGTCGCACAGACCTATCTGACGCCACTACACCATCAGTAGTGGGAATATATTGGTCGGGCCGCAACAGTGCTTTTCGAAGCGACAACACATGGAACACGTCATGGAGATTCTCTAGTTCTGGTGGTAACTCCAACCGATAGGCCAACGGGCCAATCCTTTCCAGTATAGTATAAGGCCCAACATACCTTGGGCTGAGCTTTTTCACCCCACGCACCCGCGACATTCCATGCATCGGCCGAATCTTGAGGAACACTTTATCACCCACTTGGAACTCCACCATTCGGTGCTTTGCATTATAATACTTCGCCTGCCGACTTTGAGCCTCCAACGTGCGATCCCGTACCAATCTGACCGCCGCATTAGTCTCATCTATATATTCATTTCCCAATGCCTTTGGATCTTCGTCCTGCACCCAAGACAAGGGAGTCCTGCACCTTCTTCCGTAAAGGGCTTCATGGGGCGCCATACCGATGCTCTCCTGATGTCTATTATTGTAGGAGAATTCCACCAGTGGTATGAGTCTTTCCCACGGTTCTCCTCTGTCCAGCACACACAACCTCAATAAATCCTCCAGTGTTTTGATGGTCCGCTCAGACTGCTCGTCCGTCTGAGGGTGAAATGTAGTACTAAAGGTTAGGCGCGAGCCCAAATACGACTGTACCGCCTTCCACTCCTTGGATGTAAACCGACCATCCTGATCTGAAACAATTGTCTTGGGTACGCCATGATACCGTACGAATTGCTCCACAAAAAGGCGTACCAAAACATCCACATGTGCTTCCTTCTTCATTGGAATGAACCGGGCCACCTTTGTCAGTCGATCAACAATAACCCACACTGAATCATTCCCGGAGCGGGAGCGAGGTAGCCCATGGACAAATTCCATGGAGATATCCTCGAACTTCCACTCGGGGATGGGCAAAGACTGCAACAAACCACCGAGACTCCTGCATTCAGCCTTCACCCTTTGACAAGCTTCGCAATGTGTAACATAGTAACGAACATCCTTCTTCATTCCTGGCCAGCACATGGTCTTTCATAAACCGACATACATCTTGGCAATACCCGGGTGTACAGAATATTGAGAGGAATGTTCCTCTCTCAAGATATCCTCCCGGATTTTGCCTCCCTTGGGAATATAGAGCCGGCCACGAAAATAAACGAGGCCGTCTTTTAGTGTGTACTCATCGGTGGTCCCATCTTCAATTGCCTTGATTGTCGGGTCCAAGGCCGCATCCATTCCTTGGTCCACCCAAATCCGGTCCCGGATATCACAAACTATGCTCATGCTGGCCAAATACTCCGCATACTCTGCCGAAGGAGCCTTGAATATTAGAGTAATTTTCATCTCCTCAATCATCCGAGCCAACTCCATACTCATCAACCGAGACTCTGGGCTAGAGCCTGGCACTTTTCTACTCAATGCATCGGCTACCGAGTTCGCTTTCCCGGTGTGGTAGTTCATGGTGAACTCATAGTCGCATAGAAATTCCAACCACCGCCGTTGTCTCAGGTTCAACTCCTTCTGAGTGTGGACATACTTCAAGTTTTTGTGATCAGAAACGATCTCGCAGTGGACGCCATATAGATAATGCCTCCAGACCTTCAAAGCGAACACCACTGCTCCCAACTCCAAAACATGAACCGGGTAATTGATTTCATGTTTCTTTAACTACCTTGAAGCATAAGCGATTACGTGCCCGTGCTGCATCAATACCGCTCCCATCCCTTGATATGACGCGGCCGTGTAAACCTGAAATCCTTCCATTCCCGACGGAAGTGCAAGGATGGGGGCGGAGGTAAGCCTATCCTTCAGCTCTTGAAATGTCGCTTCAGACTGTGGTGTCCACTCAAATGGCACACCCTTCTTCGTCAAGGAGGTAAGAGAAAGGGCAATCTTGGAAAATCCTTTCGCGAACTTGCGGTAGTACCCAGCAAGTCCAAGAAAGCTTCGTATATCGGTCGTCGACTTCAAGGGCGACCACTCCTTCACGGCTCGCACCTTTGCTAGATCCACTGCTAGTCCTGCCCCACTGATCACATGCCCCAAGAAAGCAACCTCCTTAAGCCAGAATTCACACTTGCTAAACTTGGCGTACAAGGAGTGCTCCTTCAATTTCTTCAACACCAAGGTTAGATGCTCGACATGCTCCTCCTCCGTCTTTGAGTAGACCAAGATGTCGTCGATAAAAACAATGACGAAGATGTCCAAATACGGTTCGAACACCTTGTTTATCAGACTCATGAAGGCCGAAGGGGCATTTGCGAGCCCAAACGGCATTACCGTGAACTCATACAAACCATATCTTGAACTGAAGGCCGTTTTCTGGATGTCTCCTTCTTGTATCCTCAACTGATAGTATCCAGAGCGCAAATCTAGTTTAGAAAACCAATGTGCTCCCACTAGTTGATCGAACAACTCGTCGATCCGAGGTAGCGGATAAGTGTTCCGCACCGTCAACCGATTGAGTTCCCGATAATCTATGCACAAACGCAGGGTTCCATCCTTCTTCTTCACGAACAACATAGGGGCTCCCCAGGGTGATGAACTGGGGCGAACGAACCCTGACTCCACCAGTTCTTGCAATTGAACTCTAAACTCCGCGAGTTCTTTCGAGGCCATTCTGTACTAAGCCTTGGATACAGGCTTGGCACCTGGTACTAGATTAATCTGGAAGTCAACCTCTCTATGCGGAGGTAATCCTGATAGCATCTCAGGAAATACCTCGGGAAAATCCCGCACTACCCGTATATCCTTGAATTCCAATGCTTCTTCCTTCAACTCGAACCAGATCATGAAGACCTCGTCCCCCTTCATATGAGCTTTTACAACCTGGACGGAAGATAACATCATGCGAGGCCAAAAGCCAATACCTTGGAAGCTGACATCAGAGTCTCCATGTCTCAAATAGATCCGCTTCTTCGTGCAGTCAATCCTCGCGAAGTGCCAGTCCAGCCATGCCATGCCAAAAATGATGTCAAACTCCGGCATTCTCAGAACTGTGGCCGACGTATCAAAGGTCTTCCCATCAATAAATAACTCCAACTCGCACTTGGTGGTTGCCATCATCTCCGAGCCATCCAGAAGGCGTACACGTCGGGATATGCCAGTGAAGTACTGTACACCCTCCACGTCTTTTATGAAATCCTCAGACATAAAGGTGTGTGAGGCACCGGTATCGAACAGCGCATAGGTCGTCTTCCCTCCAATAATCACGGTGTCTAAGTACCAACAACCAAAACTTATTGCTAGGTGTCTAGTAAGTCTTAATCAATTCAAGTTAAACCATGAAAATATGTTAATTAATTAAACCAAACCTGCAATCACATATTGGGGGTTCCGTTCCTGCGCCATGTCAAGCGCGTACACCTGATTCCTAGCAGGGCCAGGGTTACCTCCTCGCGGTCCTCGTCCTCGACCACGCACGTGACCCCGCCCTCGAGGAGCTGCCAGAGGGAGAGCGGGAGGGACGTTCCCAAATAGCTGCGGGCAGAAACGTCGGATGTGGCCCGGCTGGTTGCATTCGAAGCACACCAGACCACGACGCCCTTCAGGTTGTTGAAATTGTTGAGGCTGTGGTGGTGGAGGCAACGCAGGTGGCTGCGGAACCGGATGCTCCACTCTATAGTTCCGGTGGACACGCTGATGACTGCTTTTAGTCATCGTTTTTGGTATAGTTTATAAACCTAAATTCCTAAGTTTAGTTATAATTTTGTTTATTTTATGTTTGTTTTGTTTTATTTCTCGTATGTTATGATAATTTCTAAATTTATTATGTGTTTTATATTTTATGTTGTGTTATGTTTAGTTTAGTTTTAATGTTTAATATGTTTGTTGCTATGTTTAGTCTTATTAATATATATATTATATTATGTGATGTTTAGTTTTATTTGTTATAATTATTATGTTCTTGAATAATTTTTTGTTTCTAATGTTTATTTTGTGTTGTTATTTGTAGGTTCATGCAACCCTCTTTATTGGAGCAGCCCATTAGTGCATGGCCGGCCCCTTCCCTTGAAGCCACATGATGCAAGCCAAGCCCTCATGGTGAACCCGAGCCCATGCTCAAGTCCAACATGCATGCAGCCCACTTCAAGCATGCAGCCCGGCCCTCTCCTTGGTGCAGCCCGGCCACCCATCTACTTCAAAAATGCAGCCCACTTCAAAGATACATGCAGCCCAAGCTCCTCTTCAAGCCCAAAACCGAGCCCATGCATCCAACCACCTTTGCATGGCTCCCCTTTTCATGCATGGTTGTTGGGTACATTGGTTTAAATGTACCTGATTTGAAGAAGCCTCACCCAACTCAATGATATACATCAAAATGTATTTGATGTATTTTGAGTTACTTGTGCAGGTTAAGTATTTGCAAGAAAGAAGAAAAGTTTCTAAGTCCATGTGTCGACACCTAGAGGGAAAGTGTCGACACTTAAGAAGACTTGTGTCGACACCCAGGCAAGCAGTGTCGACACTTGGAGTCATTGTGTCGACACTAGGGATGCTGAGTCGACACCAGACAGAAAGTGTCGACACAAGGAGCTATGTCGACACTCAATGAAGAAAAGCCAGTGAAGCAGTGTCGACACTTAACAGTTGTGTCGACACCCAGTGAAGCTGTGTCTACATCAGAAAGTGTCGACACTTGGAGCTGTGTCGACACTCAGCAAAGGCTAGCAGAGACTAAGTATAAGTGTCGACACCCAGAACAATGTGTCGACACACAGTAGAAGAGTCAACACTTAAAGAAAGTGTCGACACCCAGAACATTGTGTCGACACTCAACAGAAGAGTCAACACTTGAAGTAAGTGTCGACACATGGAGCTGTGTCGACACTTACCAAAGAACAGCAAGATCAACAAATTATTCTAAGTACAAGTGTCGACACTAAGGGAATGTATCGACACTCAGCTGAAGTCTCGACAGAAGAAGAATGTGTCGACACAAGGAGCTGTGTCGACACTCAACAAGTATTTACACTGAAGACATGTGTCGACACTAAGAAGCTATGTCGACACTTAACAGATTCAACACATGAAGATATGTCGACACAAAGGAGATGTGTCGACACTTAGAAGAATTCAGCAAAATTCTGAAGTACAAGGACTTGTGTCGACACACATTATCAGTGTCGACACATGAAGAAGAAACGGTGTCGAGATATAAGATCTACAACACAAGGAGTTGTGTTGACACCTTGTAGACTAGTGTCGACACTTAGACAACTTGTGTCGACACTTGGTCTATAAGTGTCGACACTTAAAGACAGTTAGTCTCGACACTTGCAGACAGTTAGAGATTTTTCAAGAACTGACTGGATGACTTGACAGCTGCCGTTCCAGCCGGTCTACAGCACCTGTCAGAGATGTCAGAAAACAGTTATAGACCGGACCAGCCGGTTACTATGAAGAAGGCCTATAAATAGGCTTCTACAGTCTACAGAAATTGATTGATTGAAATCAGGTTCAGATCATTGATCAAGTGTTTAACCAAAGAAGATCTAGCTTTCAAGTGAAGATCTAAGAAGTTGGAGAGAGAGAGCTCCATCCAAGAAATCAGTTGTTGGAACCAGACTGAGAAGAAGGATTCAGATTTATTCTGAATCTTAAGTAGCAGAGATCAAGGATCAACTGCAGAAGGAGTCAATCTTATTGAGTTCTACTTTCAAGAAGCTTTGAAAAAAGCTAAGTCAGATTGATTTCAGTTGAGTTCTTCCAAGAACTCATCAAGAATCTCACAACTTATCTCTCTTTCATCTGAGTTGTTGAGTATATGCTTTTTGTATTCATTATAACTTGTAGGATCCTTTGGATCTGAGTCTTGTAATCCTGCAATTATAAAGGCTGAGGGTAGGAGAGTTAAATCTCTGAGTGTAGGCCTTGGTGGCTGAGTGTAGGCCTTGGTGGCTGAGTGTAGGCCTTGGTGGCTAAGTGTAGGCCTTTGTGGCTGAGTGTAGGCTTTGTGAAAAGCTAAGTTGTAGGGCCTTGGGCCTGAGGTGTAGGAGCCTGTTTTGGGTTCTGAGTTAGTGGAGAAGTTTGGCCGAGTCTAGTACACTGCTAGATAGGCGAAGGGGGAAAGTGGATGTACCCAAACCTTGGGGAACCACTATAAAATTGTGTGTCTGCTGTGTTTGTGGTTTGCTGTGTATGCTGTGTGATTGCTGTGCAATAGTAGATTAATATTCTGTGTTAAAAACTGATTGCTGCCATAAAAAGTTAAAAAGAATTTGGTCACCTATTCACCCCCCCCCCCCCTCTAGGTGTTTAGGTACTATATCTTTCAACTGGTATCAGAGGGAGGTTCCTCAAAAAGGGACTAACAGTCTGAGGAGATCCTGTTGGCAGATTCAGTCTAAGTCAAATTACAGAATCAAGAAAATCAAGAACCATGGGTTCCACAAAGAATCACAAGGAATTGGGATCCATGAAGCTACCCATATGTAGGAAGGAAATCTTTGGCATATGGAAGGAAAGGGTGAGGCTGTTTATGGAAGCCTCAGACCCTAGGATTTACATCACAGTAAAGGAAGGGCCATATGTGCCCATGAAGGTGTCAGTACTAGATTCCAATCAGAGAACACCAAAGGTTTCTCTGAAATGACTAAGGATGAAATTGTTCTAGCCACCATGGACAAAAGGGCACAGAACATCATTGTAAGTGCTATAGATGATGCAACTTTTCAGAATCTGATACACTGTAAGACAGCTAAAGAGATGTGGGAAACTCTTATTGTGTACATGGAGGGTTCTGAAGAAGTAAGGCAAGACAGAAAATCCTTGCTAAATCAAGAGTATGAAAGTTTTAGACAAGGCAAAGCTGATAGCATAACTGAGTGCTATAAGAAATTCTACAGAATAGTGAATGAGCTCATGTCCTATGGCAGAGAGTTCAGTAATTATGAACTCAATGACAAGTTTCTGAGGTCCCTAACTAAAGATTGGGACACCAAGATCTGTGCCATTAGAGAAATGGCTAAGTTGGCAGAAATTCCTCCACCTACACTGTTTGACAAACTGTTGTCTTATGAAATGCAGTTGACAGTGAGGAAAGAAGAGGAGAAATCAACAAGAAGTGAATATAAGGAGAGGACAGTGGCCTTCAAAACAGAAGTCCCCAGAAAGTACAGATGTAAGTCACCAACTCCACCTCCAAAAGCAGCTGAATCTGAGTCAGATGAGTCAGTCAGCACAAAATCTGAAAGCAGTGAAAGTGATGAGGACTTTGCTGCCTTCACAAGACATTTTCAGAAGTTCTTGAAGAAGAAACAGTGGAGGTCAGGGCCATCTACTTCACAGGGAAAGGAAGACTCTTATCAGAAAAAGAAGTCTTCAAAGAAAGACAAGAAAAAGTCAAAGTCTAGCAAAGCTACACTATCAAAAATTGTGTGCTATTGCTGTAATAGACAAGATCATGTGATAGTAGATTGTCCTGAGAAGAGAAAGAAGTCTAGTGATAAGAAAAGGACTCAATACAAAGGCAAGAAAGAAAAGTCATTTGTTGCCAAAAAGGAGAAGACTCTGTCAGATATCTCTTCTTCAGAAACTGCGTCAGATGCTGAGGCATATATAGGGCTGTCTGATGAAGAAGAAGAAGAAGAGTTCATGCAGATTATGGAGTCTATTTATGAACAAGAAGACAGTCAATGCCAAGGGCTAATGGCATTGACAAAAAATGACAAAATCCTGGAGCAGCCAGGACCTAGTAAGGTACAACATTGTTCTTCCAGTTCAGTTTCTTGTGCCAGTACAGAATCAGATTCATCTTCATCAAGTGATGAGAATGTATCTGAGTCTGAAGAAGATATTCATCAGCTGATAGATGAATATAAAGTACTGTTGCAAGCTTATAAGAAAAGCAAGTCCCTAGCCAGAAGTCAGGCAAAGGAAATTGCTAATCTCAAAGCTATGGCAACTGATTATGAGAAGTCTTTTGATCAAAAGCTTAATGAGATAGCCAGACTGAAGCACATAACAGTGATTCAGATGCGGACTATCACCTATAAGAATGATCAAATCAAGAGTCTGGAGATTAATCTTCAGAAGGAGAAGGACTTAGTTGCTAGGTTTTCTAAACCCAAGTCAGTTTTACCCATAATTGATGAATTTGTTCATCACAAAGGTAAAGCTGGACTGGGATTTACTAGACCTGCAAGGACTGTTCAGTCCAAGTCCAAGTCCAAGGGCAAAGCCCCAACACTCAACAAGTCAGCTGTAGATAAGACAGCAAAGACAGTACCTAAGCAAAGGTACAAAAAGTTTGAGTGTTGGTGCTGTGGCAAGATAGGCCACTTTGCAATGGACTGTTGGCACAATGCAAGTGCCAAAGTGAGTAGCAAACTGCCTATTGGAAAACCAGTAGGTAGCCTTGTCAGGATGCAAACTAACAAGTACCATGGACCCAAGAATTCTTTGGGTTCTAAGGTTTACTAATCTGTTTTGCAGGTAAGTCCAAGTTGTCATGCCACAATATGGTACTTGGATAGTGGATGTTCCAGACATATGACTGGAACAAAGAGTTTACTAAAGGACTACATTCCAATCAAAGATGGTCCTAAAGTTACCTTTGGTGGTTCTGAAAAAGGAATCATCAAAGGGTTTGGTAACATTTCTAGCAACTTGGTTACCATTACTCAAGTGGCTTATGTTAAAGGGTTGAAACACAACCTAATAAGTATAAGTCAATTAAGTGATGTAGGATATGACATTTCATTTGTGAAAAATGGTTGTCATATCAGGAGGTCAACTGATCAAGAGATCATTTTGACTGGTTATAGGAAGAGAAATGTCTACTGCCTAGACATTATGTGTGAGACCAATGGTTCTCAAGTGTGTCTTGTAGCAGATGAGAAAGTCTCTTATTGTGTCAAATGGCACAAGAGGCTAGCTTATCTAAACTACAAGACAATTAGCAAACTCTTTAGCAAAGAGTTAGTGAGGAATGGTCCTCAAGTTAAGTGTGTTAAAGATGGTATTTGCTCAGCTTGTCAAAAGGGCAAGCAGACAAGATCCATCTTTAGAAGCATAGAAAACAAAGATGTTGTGAGGTGTTTATACCTCTTGCATATGGATCTCTTTGGTCCAATGCCAGTTCACAACTTAGGTAGGAAGGTCTATACCTTTGTAGTTGTAGATGACTACTCAAGGTTTTCCTAGGTGTTCTTCTTAAGACAGAAATCTGAAACACCTAGTGTCTTCTATAGCTTTGTCAAGCAAATTCAGAATGAACTAGACAGTACAGTGGTCAAGATTAGAAGTGACCATGGTACTGAATTTCAGTCTGATAGTATGGCAAAACTATGTGAAGACTTTGGGATCTTTCAAGAGTTTTCTTCACCTAGAACACCTCAGCAAAATGGCATTGCTGAGAGGAAGAATAGAACCTTGATTGAGGCAGGTAGAACCCTTTTAAGTGATACATCACTACCGGAATATTTCTGGGCTGAAGCAGTTAATACTGCATGCCATGTTATTAATAGGGCTACCATTACTAAAGGCCTCAACAAGACCCCCTATTAGGTTGTGAAAGGCAGGAAACCAAACCTATCCTACTTCAGGATCTTTGGTTGTAAATGCTTCATACTTAACAATGGAAAGTCTTACTTAACTAAGTTTGCTGCCAAGTCCCAAGAGGGAATTTTTGTTGGGTACAGCAACAACAGTAAGGCTTATAGAGTCTACAACTTGTCTACACAAGTTGTAGAAGAATCTGTACATGTAGTATTTGATGAGACTAAACTTATTAACAATGAGTTGTCTAGTAGTGTATGCAGCTCCACAGGTATAACAAAGAAGTTGGACAAGCTTACTATAGAAGAAGAACCTGCTGCAAGACAGCAAGTAGAAGATAGTGGCTGCTGTCCAGGGGGAGTACTACATGTACCAAATGCAGAAGAAGTACAAGGAGTGCAGCAAGATGAAGGAACTGAAGAGGTTCAACCAGAAGTCAGGATGCCTCCAGCCAATAGGCATCTTAGAGATCATCCAGTAGAGCATATTATTGGAGATCCAAGACAAGGGGTACAAACAAGGAGCAGAAATCTGAATGCAGCAATCTACTCCAGTTTTCTATCTCAAGTTGAACCAAAGAAGTTTGAAGAAGCCATTCTAGATCCACAATGGACTGAAGCAATGGAAGAAGAGTTGAATCAGTTCAAGAGGTGCAAGGTCTGGGAACTTGTTCCTAAACCTAAAGACCACAATATAATAGGAACCAAGTGGATCTACAGGAATAAGTTGGATGAACAAGGTGTCATCATTAAGAACAAAGCAAGATTGGTTGCTAAAGGATATAGGCAGGAAGAAGGTATTGACTTTGATCAAACCTTTGCTCCAATAGCCAGACTAGAAGCCATAAGGATGTTCCTGGGCTATGCAACCTATCAAGGATTCAAAGTTTACCAAATGGATGTCAAGTCAGCATTTCTGAATGGTAATCTAAAAGAGGAAGTCTATGTGGAACAGCCATCAGGTTTTGTTGATTCAACTCTACCTAATCATGTCTATAGACTTAGGAAAGCTTTATATGGGTTAAAGCAAGCCCCTAGGGCTTGGTATGAAACCCTGTCTAGTTTCTTCATTGAGAACAAGTTCTCAAGGGGGAAAATAGACAAGACTCTATTCCTTAGGGAATCTAGAGGCAAAGTTATACTTGTCCAAATATATGTAGATGACATTATATTTGGGTCTACTGAAAGTAGCCTTTGCAAAAACTTTGCAAAACTAATGCAAAGTCAATTTGAGATGAGTAGTATGGGAGAGCTGAAGTTCTTCTTGGGTCTCCAAGTAAGACATACTGAGAATGGTTTATCCATTTGCCAGTCCAAGTTCACCCTAGAACTCATAAGGAAGTATGGTATGGATTCATCCAGTACCATGAAGACTCCTATGGGGTCAAGTATGTCTCTTAGCAAAGATGATGCAGGGAAACCTGTAGATGAAACCTTGTATAGAGGGATAGTTGGCTCCCTATTATACTTGACTGCTAGTAGACCAGATATCATGTATGCTACATGTGTCTGTGCAAGGTATCAAGCCTGCCCTAAAGAGTCTCATTTGACAGCAGTCAAAAGGATATTGAGATATCTAAAGGGCACTCCCTATCTAGGCCTCTGGTACCCTAGGAATGGGGATTTTGATCTAACAGGTTATTCAGATGCAGACTTTGCAGGATGCAAAGAAGATAGAAAAAGCACTACTGGAACCTGTCAATTCCTAGGTGGAAGACTAATTTCATGGAGTAGCAAAAAGCAAACAAGTGTGGCTATCTCCACTGCAGAGTCAGAGTATGTGGCTGCAGGAAGGTGTTGTGCTCAACTTCTGTGGATACAACATCAGCTAGAGGACTATGGAATTCAGGTAAGTAGAACTCCACTCTTTTGTGATTCTACTAGTGCTATTTCAATAGCTAATAATCCTGTATCCCATAGTAGAACTAAACATATTGAAATTAAATATCATTTTCTTAGGGACCATGTAGAAAGAGAAGATATTTTACTTGAATATGTTAGAACAGATAATCAACTAGCTGATATGTATACTAAGCCCCTAGAAGAAGCTAAGTTCAATAGGTTTAAAATTAAACTAGGAATGATAAACTTAGAATAAGTTTATAGTATTGGAAATGGATAAGTCAAAAGGTGTCGACACTTCAGGAAAAAGGTGTTGACACATCTAGGAAGTGGTGTCGACACTTCAGAATATTAGTGTCGACACATGTCAAGTAGGTGTCGACACATCCAATGTGGTGTCGACACTTAAGTTTTACTCAGAATTATCTAAGTAAAGTCTCGACTAAATGTCGAGTTAAGTGGTGTCGACACATAAACAAGTGTCGACATATAATATCTGTTGACTAAACCTGTGTCGACACATATGTATCGAGACATTATAAGTCAATGTCGACACTTATAGCCAGTGTCGACACAATTTGAGTTAGCTGCCCGCCTTTTCATCTTCAAACCTAGAAAGGTATAAATAGGATTTTGCCTTGGTTTGTCGACACGCTTTCAAAAGTTTCGAGACCAAAACTTCTGTGTCGACACCTCTCTTCTCTCAAGTCAAATTCTACAAACCCTAATGGCGCCAAAGCTTGAGGAGAACGTCAATGAAGGATACGAACTGGTGCGCGACGCATTTGGGGATGCTGACCAGGAAATCAAGAACGTGATAACCCTAGTTACAGACTCAGGGTTAGAATATCTTGTTTCTGAACCTACAAAAATCTGGAAGAAAGAGGTACTGGAATTCCTCAATGGAGCTGAAGTGGACGCATCTGGATTCAAGATCAAGTCAAGGGTCCATGGTGAGAAGGTTAAGGTCTCTTCCAAAAGTCTGAGAAAAATTCTTCAGTTGCCAAGAACTAAAGAGGAAGATGAAGTTACAGCTTCAAAGACTAGAGAAGCTCTAACCTGGTGTGGACTAGATTCTAAGATGAAGATTTGCTCTGTTTTTAACAGAAAGGGCATGAATAGCCAAGGGAAATTTCTGTCTGAGATAGTTGGCAAAGTAATTCTCAGTAAGCCAGGAGGGCATGATAGGATATCTGCCTCTATGTTCAGTATTATGACCAGGATTATCTTCAATCTGAAAACTGATTGGTCTGTTATAGTTTTTGACAAGATAAAGGAAAGCTTGAAGAAGCCCAATCTGGGCAGGATCATCAGTCTATACCTAGCTGGTACCATACCAGAGGTTATGCAACAAGCTGCTGGAAGTAAAATAAATCATATGAGGAAAATAGATTTGAGGATATTTTCTAGATGGGACAGGGTGTTGACTAAGGAGATGCCAACCCCTGAGAAGATAGTTTCTGAAAAAGTATCACCACCAAAGAAGAAAAGGAAAGCTGCCCCAGTGGCTCAAGAGTCCACTAGCAGCTCTGGCAGTGAAGAGCATGTGGTCTTCTCACCTGATGAGAATGAGGAAGGACCTGCTGTGAAGTCTCCAGCACAACAAGTAGATGCTGAAATCCAGGGGGAGCTACCTCAAGCTAGCCCCATACACAAGGATCACATCCAGGGGGAGCCACTAGTTGTAGAAGATCCCACTCCTCTTGAAAGTGAGCAAGCTACAACTACAATTCTAGAGGTAATTACTGAGCTTAATGCTTTGGTTTTTCCTATAGAAGATACTGATTTGTCTGATGTTCATTAGCAACCACAGACTGCTAGACAAGTCCTAGATGCTGTCATGACAGACACATCTGTTGAAGTTGTAATATCTGATCCAGTGGTTGATGAGACCGGAGTTTCTCCAGCTCATTCACCCCAAGAATTTACAATGGAAGATCTATTCCTAAATCTGGATCAACAAGATTTTGACAAGGACACTGCTGCTGCTGAAAAAGAGAATGCTCCAGTTGAGGGGGAGCAAGTTGTATTTCTTGAAGAGCCTGCAAGCCAAGAAACTGAGAAGGCACCAGATGTGCAGACTGAGAGGCCCCCAAGCCCTAAGGAGAGGGTTGAAATTGCTAGCTCCTCAGCTTCTGAAGATGAGGAGGCTACCAGGGCAAAGAAACAGAAACTTTATGTATTCAAGAGAAGGAGTCAGAGTTATAAGAAGGCCTTACAATCTATTGCACCACAGCCTATAGTTCAGCAAGCACCATCAGTTGATTATAGTGCATTGATGGTTGCTATGCAGATTAAACTTGATGAGCAAAGGCAGGCCATAGAGAAATATGTGGATGAAGGGCAGAAATCATTACAATTTGATCTGGCCCAGGATATTAAGTCAATAAGGTTTGAAATGAATCAAAATAAAAAGGAGATGACTGAATGTTTTCACAAGGGTGGAAATGCAGTGGTATACTTGGCTACCCACCAGGAGAAGATAAAAGCACAAGTGGATGACATAGCTGTGAAGCAAGGTTATGTTCTTGAAAATCAACTCATAATGAATGACAATCTGACAGCATCTCATAATGCAATTGTCACAGAATTAAAGAACATAGGTGCTGGACCTTCTACTTCTACTGCTACTGCTAAAGCAGATTTTGACAAAGCACTGCAAGAGAGCATCAATGCTGTTAAGAATGCTATACTAGACTCTGAGAAGATCATCACAGACAAACTCCAAATGCTCAAACCTTTCTATAGAGATGGAGTTAATTATTTAAATGCTCAAATTCGATTTCAGAAAGATGACTTAAGGGATCACATGGAAAGAGAAGTCATAAAGGGGGAGAGGGTCTTAGTCAAAGCTGGCTCTGAGCATGCCAAATGGATTTCTAATTCCATCAGAGCCACTCTTGGATATCCTCCTCTGTGTGATGACAATGATGTTGCTGAATCTGGAATTAACCCTGCCTATCTTGGAAGCCCAGAAGTAGCTCAAGTGATCTATCCTTCACCTTGACATGAGACATACAGTGAGCTGGGGGTAAACAATGTCAGAAAGTTCAGCTCAAGTGATCTAGCTCCTTGAACAAAGACCAGAGAGCAGTAGCTCAAGGAATATTATTTTGACTGCCTGGAAAGCTGCCAAAGATAGCATTCAAGACAGGAATAAGTTGTTTTCTGAAGTGGAATGGAGGAAACATGAGTCAAGGCAGGAGGCCATAGTTCAATATAGAAGGAAGGCCAAGATGGGAAAGCTACCTCCTACTGCCCAGGAGCCTAGCAAGTACTTTCCAAAGCCATTCCACTACTTTGAAAGGCAAAAGATCAAAGCAGAAGAACAAAAGAAAAAGGACTTGAAAGGAAAGAAGCATGCTGATGCTGAAGTTGCTGATGCTCCTGTTCAAGCCAAAGTTCAAGCTGGAAAAGGAATAGTGATTAAGGAGCCAGAACAGAAATAGACTTATAAATTTCTTAAGTTTACTATGTATTCTGTTGATATAAAACATTCTGTAAACTTTAGAATTTTGTATATGACAAAGTATTAGAACAATGTTTTGTGTGATAAATTTGTTGTGTAATAAATTTGTTTCATAATTGTTCTGTGATGATGTCTATGTATACATGTGTGATTGATACATGTTTATGTTTTCCCTGCTATATATAATCCTGCTTTACATCATTTTGTAATTTAATTATGAATGGTGTATATCATTGACTAAGGGTTATGACTTCTCCAAATAGGGGGAGATTGTTGGGTACATTGGTTTAAATGTACCTGATTTGAAGAAGCCTCACCCAACTCAATGATATACATCAAAATGTATTTGATGTATTTTGAGTTACTTGTGCAGGTTAAGTATTTGCAAGAAACAAGAAAAGTTTCTAAGTCCATGTGTCGACACCTAGAGGGAAAGTGTCGACACTTAAGAAGACTTGTGTCGACACCCAGGCAAACAGTGTCGACACTTGGAGTCATTGTGTCGACACCAGGGATGCTGAGTCGACACCAGACAGAAAGTGTCGACACAAGGAGCTGTGTCGACACTCAATGAAGAAAAGCCAATGAAGCAGTGTCGACACTTAACAGTTGTGTCGACACCCAGTGAAGCTGTGTCTACATCAGAAAGTGTCGACACTTGGACTGTGTCGACACTCAGCAAAAGCTAGCAGAGACTAAGTATAAGTGTCGACACCCAGAACAATGTGTCGACACACAGCAGAAGAGTCAACACTTAAAGAAAGTGTCGACACCCAGAACATTGTGTCAACACTCAACAAAAGAGTCAACATTGAAGTAAGTGTCGACACATGGAGCTGTGTCGACACTTAGCAAAGAATAGCAAGATCAATAAATTATTTTAAGTATAAGTGTCGACACTAAGGGAATGTGTCTACACTCAGCTGAAGTCTCGACAGAAGAAGAATGTGTCGACACAAGGAGCTGTGTCGACACTCAACAAGTATCTACACTGAAGACATGTGTCGACACCAAGAAGCTGTGTCGACACTTAACAGATTCAACACATGAAGATGTGTCGACACAATGGAGATGTGTAGACACTTAGAAGAATTCAGCAAAATACTGAAGTACAAGGACTTGTGTCGACACACATTATCAGTGTCGACACATGAAGAAGAAACGGTGTCGAGATATAAGATCTACAACACAAGGAGTTGTGTCGACACCTTGTAGACTAGTGTCGACACTTAGACAACTTGTGTTGACACTTGGTCTATAAGTGTCGACACTTAAAGACAGTTAGTCTCGACACTTGGAGACAGTTACAGATTTTTCAAGAACTGACTGGATGACTTGACAGTTGCCGTTCCAGCCGGTATACAACACCTGTCAGAGATGTCAGAAAATAGTTATAAACCGGACCAGCCGGTTACTATGAAGAAGGCCTAAAAATAGGCTTCTACAGTCTACAGAAATTGATTGATTGAAATCAGGTTCAGATCATTGTTCAAGTGTTTAACAAAAGAAGATCTAGCTTTCAAGTGAAGATCTAAGAAGTTGGAGAGAGAGAGCTCCATCCAAGAAATCAGTTGTTGGAACCAGACTGATAAGAAGGATTCAGATTTATTCTGAATCTTAAGTAGCAGAGATCAAGGATCAACTGCAGAAGGAGTCAATCTTATTGAGTTCTACTTTCAAGAAGCTTTGAAGAAAGCTAAGTCAGATTGATTTCAGTTGAGTTCTTCCAAGAACTCATCAAGAATCTCACAACTTATCTCTCTTTCATCTGAGTTGTTGAGTATATGCTTTTTGTATTCATTATAACTTGTAGGATCCTTTGAATCTGAGTCTTGTAAGCCTGCAATTATAAAGGCTGAGGGTAGGAGAGTTAAATCTCTGAGTGTAGGCCTTGGTGGCTGAGTGTAGGCCTTGGTGGCTGAGTGTAGGCCTTGGTGGCTGAGTGTAGGCCTTTGTGGCTGAGTGTAGGCTTTGTGAAAAGCTGAGTTGTAGGGCCTTGGGCCTGAGGTGTAGGAGCCTGTTTTGGGTTCTGAGTTAGTGGAGAAGTTTGGCTGAATCTAGTACACTGCTAGATAGGCGAAGGGGGAAAGTGGATGTACCCAAACCTTGGGGAACCACTATAAAATTGTGTGTCTGCTGTGTTTGTGGTTTGCTGTGTATGCTGTGTGATTGCTGTGCAATAGTAGATTAATATTCTGTGTTAAAAACTGATTGCTGCCATAAAAAGTTAAAAAGAATTTGGTCACCTATTCACCCCCCCCCCCCTCTAGTGATGTAGGCTAGCCTTAGGGATCCTACACGGAGGGCGTGAACTACGACCCCTACAACGTTAACGCTCCCTAACTCGTACACAAACGAAACGCAGCGACAACAATTGATTTTATTTATCGTTCGCGCTAACATACGGGTAGCCGATCCGCAAGTGGAACGGAGAATGGCTATAGGCCAAAATCCCTTCCGGCTAAATGGAATAATATTGATTCCGGTCGAGCTTGGAGTTGTACCAAAAATAGATCCTCCCAAAATAAAACACGATTCAAAAAGTGGTAGGATCTATCCCAACAAAACAAAAGCGAGGAGCGCCAATCCTCTCGTTAGATCTTTCGGAAAAAAAAACCAAAATGAAAATCCAGATCTACTATTAGAAACACCGCGAAAATTAACGATTCGAGAAGATCACGCAAAAGTCGTCCACCAAAAGAACTAATCAAGAGGGAAATTCTCTTGTGTAGGAATTTTTGTTACCCCGCTCGGAAGTGTAGATCCGAGATGTTTGGATCCACCAAATTGACCGCTCTTCCTTTGGATCCACGGGAAACGCACCACGGATGAAAACCTTGCTCGTCTCCTTCGCTTTTACGCCACGGATGATTACCCCAAAGACCTTGGTTCTTCCTTATACTTGATCCTTTTTCCTCCAAGGCGGCCGAAATGACAAAGGGGAATATGATTTCGGTGGAGAAAGGTAGAGAGGTGAAGGAACGAGGGGTTGTTAGTGGGAGCGAGGAGGAGAAGGGGCGGCCAAGCAAAGGGGGAGAGGTGGTAGCCGAACTCCTTGAGAGGGAGCCTAGGGGGGGCGGCGGCCAAGAGGAGGAGGGAAAGAGGATTAGGGTTAAGCAAGCAATTCTTTTGATTTCAATAATATGATGCCATAACAAATGAAAACTTGGCCTTATATAAGGCTTACAATCATGTGGCTATTAGCAGCCCAAAATAAAATATTGTTCCGAAATGAAATGATAGAAAACAACATAGTTTCAAATACCATAAATAAATGATAAATGCAGACCAAAATAAATTTAAGTCTTAATTTCTGTTGCGTGGGCGAAGATTGTAGCCGTGTCCGCTACGGCGCCGCAAGTCTTTTGTTGGAGGAGCATCGTCGTCATCTTCTGCCACGGCAACACCGCCATGGTCGTCATCTTCTGCCACGGCAACACCGCCATGGTCGTCATCTTCTGCCACAGCAACATCGCCATGGTCGTCATCATCTTCACCCAGTTGACCATCGTGGTGGCCGTCGCCATCAATCCTCCCGCTCTCAAAAGCACTCATCGCCGATGAGTGGGCGGGACGGTAACGGCGGAGGAGATCGTCATCAAGAAGAGCCAGCTCTGCCGAAGAAACCCAAGAGTCATCCGAAGCTGGACGACCTCGCCATCTGACCAAAAACCTGTGAACGTCGCCATCGGGAGTAGAAAACACCGCATCCTGCAAAATCGTTTCAGGCAAGAAATCGGTCCGGGGGAACCTTGGAAAAGCGTTAGGCGCAGAAGAAAAACAAGGTGTAGCATCAATAGGCATCGTACCTCCCGAAGGATCCGAAAGGGAGAGAGGTCCAGAAATATCTTCACCCCCCACCCCTTTAGACGGTATAGTGGAAATATGAAACGGAGAGACTGACAGTTCAGGTGGTGGAGCGACATAAAGCGTTAAATCCGAAATGTTAAAAATAGGGGAGATTCCCCAATCAGCGGGTAACTGTAATAAATATGCATTTTCACCTAGCTTCTTCAAGACCCGAAAAGGACCGGCTCTCCTATTCGCTAATTTTTTTATGGTGCCAGAAGGCATCCGTTCAGGGATAAGACGTACCATTACCAAATCGCCAATATTGAAGGGGACTGCTTGCTTATGTATGTTAGCATTCGATTGATAAATAGCATATTGTTTAGCCAACGTCTTGCCTATGTGCTCGTGGAGAGTGTGAACGTGCGAGGCGAAGTCCTGTGCAAATTGACTTGATTTAAATGATGGTGGTAACGGAATCAAGTCAAGGGGCACGGGCGCCTTATATCCATGCACTATCTCATTTGGCGATAACCCGGTGGACCTATTCTTAGAATTATTGTAGGCTAGCTGAGCGTGAGGAAGAATAAGGTCCCATGTACCCTTATGATCACCTACTAAGCAACGAAGTAACCCACCCAAACTCCGGTTAATAACTTCCGTTTGCCCATCCGTTTGTGGATGATAGGCCGACGAAAACATAAGTCGCGTGCCCAACAGCTTCCAAAGTGTTTTCCAAAAGTAGCTAGTAAACTTAACATCTCTATCGGTCACGATGGTTTTGGGGACCCCCCGATGTGCCACGACCTCCTTAAAATACAACTTAGCGACGTGTGAGGCATCATTGGTGCTATGACAAGCGATAAAATAAGCCATTTTTGAGAATCGGTCCACGACGACCAAGATGGAGTCGTGACGCCTAAATGTCGGTGGAAGGCCCAAAATGAAGTCCATGCTAACATCCACCCATGGGGCAGACGGAATCGGAAGAGGTGTGTAAAGACCGGCATTGGTCTTGTTACCCTTGGCTAATTGACAAACGCGGCAGCTCCCGACGATTTTATTTACCATTGGCTTGAGACCCGGCCAAAAGAATTTATCCTCTACAAGTGTGATCGTTTTATCGCGACCGAAATGTCCTCCTAGTCCTCCACTATGTAACTCCCATACAATAAAATGGCGTAGCGAAGAGCGGGGAATGCATAGTTGTGTATGCTTAAATAGGTACCCATCACGGATGTAGTATGCCGAAATAGTGGAAGGGGAATTGTCCTGAGCGGCGAAATATATCTCCTTAAAATCCGGACACTGCATATACTCATCTTTGATTCTTTCAAATCCTATGACCGACACCTCCATGGTAGATAGTAATAGAGTGACGCGACTAAGGGCGTCCGCCACACGATTTAACGTACCCTTGAGGTGCTTGATAATGAAGGTATACTCTTGAAGGTACGAAACCCATTTTGCGTGCCGTGGGCTGATCTTACTTTGGGAGTTTACAAATCTTAATGCCTCATGATCGGACAAGATGACAAATTCCTTTGAGATAAGATAGTGTCGCCAATGTTGGAGGCAACGGATCACGGCATAGAACTCACGATCATAATTGGAATAATTTAACTTTGGACCGGCAAGTTTTTCGCTAAAATATCCTATCGGATGTCCATCTTGACTCAAGACTCCTCCGATCCCTATTCCTGATGCGTCGCATGATAATTCAAACACTTTACTAAAATCCGGCAAGCGTAATAATGGGGCTTCAGACATCCGGTCCTTAATCATTTGAAACGCGCGAGTGGCCGCTTTAGTCCAATGAAATTCTCCTTTCTTCAGGCATTCGGTGATCGGTGCCATGATACTACTAAAGTTTTGGATGAACCTTCGATAAAATGTGGCCAAGCCGTGAAAACTTCTAACTTCCCGAATATTTGTTGGTTCAGGCCATTCTTTAATCACTTGGACCTTCTTTGGGTCAACATGAATGCCTTCGGAACTCACTATGTAGCCGAGAAACTCTACGGATGTCACACCAAAGGAGCATTTTTTTAGATTGATATAGAGCTTTTCTTGGCGCAGGGTTGATAGTATTGTCCTTAGATGTGTGTCATGATCCTTTTGTGAACGACTAAATACTAAGATATCATCAAAGTAGACGACTACGAATTTACCCATGTATGGCTTAAAAACTTGGGTCATCAATCGAGAGAAAGTACTCGGTCCGTTAGTGAGCCCTTCCCCAAGCACCAACCACTCATAGAGCCCATCCTTAGATTTAAAAGCCGTCTTCCATTCATCTCCTTCCCGTATCCGTATTTGATGATAACCACTTTTGAGATCCAATTTTGAAAACATGGCGGCGCCCGATAACATGTCTAACAAATCGTCCAAACGGGGAATGGGGAACCTATATTTGACCGTAATTTTATTTATGGCCCGGTAGTCTACACACAATCGCCAAGACTTATCTTTCTTTGGAACCAAAAGGGCCGGTACGGCGCATGGGCTTTTACTATGGCGGATAAAACCTTTTGCTAGCAAATCCGAAATTAAAGCTTGTAGCTCCTCATGTGCGGAGGGGTTGAGCCGATAATGTGGATGGTTAGGCAATGAAGAGCCCGGGACAAAATCTATCTCATGCTGAATATCTCTCATGGGTGGCAACTTAGATGGCAAGTCCTCCGGATAAACGTCTCTATACTCTTCCAATATAGTGCGCAGAGATAGCGGTATATTCTCTAAAGTGGGTGAGTCTTCCTTAGCTTGTAGGCATACTAACGCATACAGAACACCGTCCAAGAAGGTCTCGCGTTCCAACTCCTTCTTACTTATCAAACTTATAATTTTTCTTTCCGCCGGCACGATGGTGTCCTTGGGGGCACCCGAAGGATCCTTGGGTGGTGTGGGTTTCAGTACAATGGTCTTACCATTGTACTTGAACTCGTAAGTGTTGGCTCGCCCGAAATGGGTCACGTCATAATCATAGAGCCACGGGCGCCCTAGAAGTACATGACATACATCCATGGGGATGACGTCACACCACACTTTATCGACATAGCTCTTCAACGTAAGTGGCACTAAACAACGCTTAGAAACCGCGATAGACGTCTTGTTCACCCACGCTATTTTATATGGCTGGGGGTGTGGTTCGGGGACTAGGTGCATACGAGTGACGGCGTTCTCCGAAATGACATTCATGCAACTTCCGCTGTCTATTATTAACTTGCACCACTTTTCACCACATTTAAAATTCAAAGAAAATATGTTCGTCCGATTGTGCTCATCCGGTGCACGTGGTGTGGCCAAGATACACCTCATAACCATCATATAAGACTCATCTTCGATATCACTCGGCTCGGCATCTGATTCACCGCCAGCTTCATAGACGAGCTCGGCAGGCTCAGACGTGGACTCTAATAGTGCCAGTGGCTTACTCTTGGTAGGACACTCACTAGAGTAGTGTCCTTGAATTCCGCACGAATAACAGGTAGCATTAGTCTTATTAACTCGTCCTATTGGAACTCTCTCACCATTGGGAATTTTATTGTTCCTAGCGGTAATTACTATGGAACTTGAATCAGTCGATCGGAACTTTCCTTTGTCTCGCATGGATGATGAAGGTGGGGGTCCTAAGATGGATTTTCCTTTCTGGAATGCTCGACCCTTGGACTTGTGGGCATTGTGCTTTTCTATATCCAATGCCGCATTGAATGTTGTGTTAAGGTCCGTGTGACCATAACGCAAAAGCTTGCCTTGGATATCCGCATTAAGTCCCTTACGGAAGCGAGATAGTGTGACCTCGGGCATTTCTCGAATATCACAACGCACCATCATATCCTTGAGTTGTCCCATGTATTCCGCTACCGATTGGCCCCCTTGACGAAGGGTGGCTAGCTCGTCGAACATTTGGGTACGGTGATATGCCGGGACATATTGGTCATGCAGGAGTGCCTTCATGGCTGCCCACCCAATTGGGGGTGCTCCATTCACGGTGCCTAAACGCCTCTCTTCGTTCAACCAGAACGTTTTGGCTCTACCCAAAAGTTTCATTCGTGCTACTCGTACCTTCTCAACGTCCGTCAGGTTGTGCCACTCAAAATAGCACTCAATATCCATGATCCAGTTTAGAAAAAGTTGGGGTTCACCCATGCCCTCGTAGGAGGGTGATTCCATTTTGACGGCCCTAGTTAAGTCGAACTCATATGGGGCTCGGGGTGCGTACTCATAATCCGGATCACGAGGGAAATTTGGTCGCTCTTCTCGTTGGTTGGCGGGATGGGGTGGCGGCCCCGGTCGATTTATCCCAAAGCCGGGATTTCGAGGTGCCGCCTGATTTACAGCCAACCCTTGTATTAACTGCGTGAGTGCATCAAACCTGGTGTTAAACTCTTCCCTAAGCGCCGCAAGTGTAGCAGGAGCGGGCTCACCATCATCATGATGGTCTGCCATGTGTGATGTGGATGGAGGATACTCCGTGCCAAGCCTCGTGCGCATAAACAACACAGATACAGGGTGTCTCACCTAGATAAGAGACTGTTTGGACAAGAATTTTATAAACCAGGATTTTTATACGCTTAGTGACTTGGAGAATAAAAATATGTTTTTTGACTTTTATGCTTAGAAAAAAAAGTAGAAAATTCAGAATTTTTTTGGCAATTTTTTTTTGCAGAAAATTTTTTTTGACTTTTGTTATATGCAGACCAGATTGTGGAAAATTTTTTTTTGTTTTTGTTTCAGATTTTGTGTCTACGAAACGTGCACGACCAAGTGTGGGTTGCCGTAGGACGGTGTCGATTGAGAAATCAACACAAACCTCGCTTTGATACCAAATTTGATGTAGGCTAGCCTTAGGGATCCTACACGGAGGGCGTGAACTACGACCCCTACAACGTTAACGCTCCCTAACTCGTACACAAACGAAACGCAGCGACAACAATTGATTTTATTTATCGTTCGCGCTAACATACGGGTAGCCGATCCGCAAGTGGAACGGAGAATGGCTATAGGCCAAAATCCCTTCCGGCTAAATGGAATAATATTGATTCCGGTCGAGCTTGGAGTTGTACCAAAAATAGATCCTCCCAAAATAAAACACGATTCAAAAAGTGGTAGGATCTATCCCAACAAAACAAAAGCGAGGAGCGCCAATCCTCTCGTTAGATCTTTCGGAAAAAAAAAACCAAAATGAAAATCCAGATCTACTATTAGAAACACCGCGAAAATTAACGATTCGAGAAGATCACGCAAAAGTCGTCCACCAAAAGAACTAATCAAGAGGGAAATTCTCTTGTGTAGGAATTTTTGTTACCCCGCTCGGAAGTGTAGATCCGAGATGTTTGGATCCACCAAATTGACCGCTCTTCCTTTGGATCCACGGGAAACGCACCACGGATGAAAACCTTGCTCGTCTCCTTCGCTTTTACGCCACGGATGATTACCCCAAAGACCTTGGTTCTTCCTTATACTTGATCCTTTTTCCTCCAAGGCGGCCGAAATGACAAAGGGGAATATGATTTCGGTGGAGAAAGGTAGAGAGGTGAAGGAACGAGGGGTTGTTAGTGGGAGCGAGGAGGAGAAGGGGCGGCCAAGCAAAGGGGGAGAGGTGGTAGCCGAACTCCTTGAGAGGGAGCCTAGGGGGGGCGGCGGCCAAGAGGAGGAGGGAAAGAGGATTAGGGTTAAGCAAGCAATTCTTTTGATTTCAATAATATGATGCCATAACAAATGAAAACTTGGCCTTATATAAGGCTTACAATCATGTGGCTATTAGCAGCCCAAAATAAAATATTGTTCCGAAATGAAATGATAGAAAACAACATAGTTTCAACTACCATAAATAAATGATAAATGCAGACCAAAATAAATTTAAGTCTTAATTTCTGTTGCGTGGGCGAAGATTGTAGCCGTGTCCGCTACGGCGCCGCAAGTCTTTTGTTGGAGGAGCATCGTCGTCATCTTCTGCCACGGCAACACCGCCATGGTCGTCATCTTCTGCCACGGCAACACCGCCATGGTCGTCATCTTCTGCCACAGCAACATCGCCATGGTCGTCATCATCTTCACCCAGTTGACCATCGTGGTGGCCGTCGCCATCATCTAGGTGTTTAGGTACTATATCTTTCAATGGCCGGCCACCTCATGCCCTCTCTCTCCCCTCCTCATTAATTTCCACATGCACGAATCCCCCACTTCCCATGGCCGGCCACTTTCCTTCCTCCTCTTTTATTTCTTGTTTTTATTATTCTACATTCAACCCCCCTCTCTCTCTCTTTCTTTATTTCTTATTCATTCCCCCTTTGCTATTTTATATTTTCCAAATCATTCCCTTAAAGTCCATGCATTGAACCCACCTCTTTCTCTCCACCTAATTAAATATCATGCATGAATTCTCTCCACCTCATTTAATGTCATGCATGCACTTCTCTCCTTACATGGCCGGCCACCCCCCTTGGCCTCCTCCTCTTCATTTCATTCTAGATC
This sequence comes from Platanthera guangdongensis, assembly GCA_039583875.1. NCBI lineage: Eukaryota > Viridiplantae > Streptophyta > Magnoliopsida > Asparagales > Orchidaceae > Platanthera > Platanthera guangdongensis. Next base: position 70,499,978 of record CM077147.1, read on the forward strand.
CTTCTCCATCTCCTATAAAAGCCACCCCATCCCTCAAGCCAAAAGGAGAAATTTTTGAGAAGTGAAGTTTTAAGTTGAATGTGAGTGTTGAGTTGGAGAGTGGAGAGTGCTTGTGAGTTGTTGTTAGTTTCATTATTGTATTAGTTTTCTTTTCCATTAGTGCAAGTTTCTTCATAGCATAATCTTGCCTTTTTTATATTTTGTGTACTTTTTTTTGCAAGTAATGAAAATGTCCTTCTCTTATCTTCTTTTGTCTTCCTTTTCAATTATGCGTAGCTAATTCTATTTAGCGTTCGATCGTGAGGATCCATAAAATGAGATGAGGGTTTCTTTTATTTCATAGTTTTATTTTTGCTTAATTTTACTCGATCCTTCTTTGATTTTTATTTTGTCGACTCCGTATTTCCGATATACGGTAGTAGGCTTGGGATCTCATATTTGAGTAGCTGAGAGGCTCATGAATGTGAAAGATCACTCAAAGAAGGAAGGAGTTGAACGCAACCCTAGAGATAGGATGACGTAAATCTTCCGGATTGGAGTCAAATCCAATAGTGCGGGTCACCGCGATAATGCGGCTTTAGGCTTTTTCTTGACTTGAAAGAGATTTCGGTCAAAACGTCTATAAGTCAGGGGATTTAATTCTCTAGCGAGATTATTTCCTAATCTCGGATCCGTCACGGTCGAGTATGATTTGCAAATTTAAAACTATGCCTTTTCATCCCTCTCATTTCGTTTTATGGTGAATCTTCGATCGAATGATAGCCTTTTATTATAAAGTTTTTCGTCTAAAAAATTCTCTTTAGTTTTAGTTTAAAAATTCTCAAAACCCATTTTCTTTCGGTAGGATAATAGTTCAAGCGTGAGTAGCAGTATTTGACAACCCCGTGTTTAAATACGACCTTGATACTACAATTCGACAGGTACACTTGCTTGTTCGGGTTTTGGCCCACCACACGCCCTCCACCTCTTTGATATCCTCTTCCTCCTCTGAAGTCTCGCCTCCTTCTATTCCATGGGCCGGCTTCCATCACGTCCTCCGCAGGCCTCTTACTGCATCCCAACTGGTCCGCCTCCAATCTTTTCGTCATATCAATGATCTCCGCCAAGCTACCATCCGCTATAAACAAAAGGGACTGCCTTAGGGGATCTCACAGCCCTTTGTAGAAGCGCTTGGCATAACCTCTGTCATCCAACTCGTAAGAATCCGCAAACCTTGCGAGATGCTGGAATTCCCGCTGGTATTCCGTAACCGACTTTGATCCCTGCTTTAGTAGAAGAAACCTCTGCTCAAGCTCATCTCGGGCCGATGTAGGGATAAAATGCTCCAAGAAAGCACCCGATAATTCACCCCAACTTATCTCCGTATAGACTCGGCCATGGAAGGTAGATCCCATAAGGGACTTCCACCACCTCTTAGCATGTAAGTCCAAGACGGACACCGCCAATGTCACTGCCATATTGGCCGGGCAACGGGTACCAGCCAACAACTCCTGTACCATGTCTAGTCATTCCTCTGTACGTATGGCTGACTCCGTCCCAAGGTAGGCGGGAGTGGAGAGAGCCCGGAAGGTGCTCAGCCAGTTGGAGCTCGGGTCCTGTTGTCGCACCGGGGGCTGCTGCGCCCTAAAAGCATCGAGGATGGCAGTGAGCGTCAGCCCCAACTCGGATTGTTGGAACTGAGTGGGAGTGGGTAAAGAGGGCGCAGGAGTGCCTCCCACCTGCTCAACGAGCGTTGGAATCTACACATAAAACGCAAACGTATGGTCAGGTTGGCTAATCTTAAGGTCAAAGTTGGTCATACTTAGCGTGAATTACATATGGGCACACCACTGCTTACGCTAAGTCAGTTTGTCCCCAAACTGACTAATCAAACGGGGGTGACACCATTGTTGAATGACTTCCTTAGTTGAGGATCATGGCAAATTGATACCATTTGTAAGACACCCCCCCCCCCCCTCCCGGGTCTCAAAACACGGCACGAAGGGGGGATCTTATGCCCGGAACAGCCGCCTTGCGGTAGCATTAGCACACGGGCTAACCTGTACCACAAGACGCCTATTCCACCGGCTACAACAATATCAATAGAACATGCCAACCCAACCAAATATAATAAGCAAGCGAAATCAAATCCACACAAAGTAATAAAGTCCAAATACATCAATAAAGGAGAAGCTAAAACATGCTTCTACAATATATCAGAGTACAGCTAAACATTGCCCAAACGGGCTACATCAGAGTATCAAAATACTAACATCCGTAACCAATGGTATCGATGGCACCGTCACTTCAGGCCCTGTCGTCCTGGCCTGGTTGTCCTGTTGCGTAGTCTGCGGCTGCTCTACCTGCGGCGTGACCTACTAAAAAGGAAGACGTAGCAACCGTTAGTCGAAACGACTAAGTGGTTTCACATCCGCTCCCCCGGCGACTCCTCGGCACCGGGCGGGGAAAAGGAACAAGAGTACAATATATAATAAGCGTATGTGACAATAAGGTAAGAGTAACAGTATCATAATCTAGCAAATATTTGAGAGCAATAGCAAACTAGCAGGTATAAGAAATAGCATGAAAGTAACTTAACTTATAATAATGTCCATACAAACTTATAAGTTAAGGATCGGGTTACATAAAAGTTACTCATCGTATAAGAGTGCCCATACAAACTTATACGATGAGGATCTTATTGTGCAATGTTATGAAATGTTATGTATGATATGCAATGACCCACCCATGATCACACACATGCAATTGCTATGTCGACATGGACTATAGTTCCCACTTTTCGAGCAGGTAGCTAACCTCTCAGGCATCAACCGCTGTGGCCATGCGGTGACAATAGAACGGACACTTCTACTACTAGGCGGGTATCCACACTACTTCACCTAGGCCTCCGTACGCCTCAACGCTAAGAACACAACAGCGGTGCCCATGTGTACTATGGCCCAGCAGGGTCTTGGGTAGATGTGCACCAAGAATACAGCCCGAACTGGCCTTGTGTGACCCGGAAGGGGCCTCGAAAGTAAGAACGAGGACACAGCCCAACTGTTCACTTGGCACGGAAGGAGGCCCGGGACATGAACACTGAGGACCAAGCCCAACTGCCCAAAGTCTAACTGTCAACTCCCGTCGGTGTGACGATCGGCAAGCCCGTAGACCTGCCACACTATCCTTAACCCAGGATTACGACACCGCGTGTCGACTCACACCTCATGCAATTTCACACCACCGTGGTATGGGAGGGGCCTCGGAAGAAGGCACGAGGACACAGCCCAACAATCCATCCATACTCTATCCCAACACAAACCAAACAAGTGACGGTCAACACCGCACTTACATCCTTTTATAACACTACCCGTAGGGAGACAACACTCTAAGTATTGGACTACTATACCTATTCCATTAGTCAAACATACTCATGGCCATAATTTATGCCTTTACATGACCTTCCAAATGATAACAACAAAATACAACATGATGCGCATATAAAGATCTATCACTCTTTCCAAATGGTAATGACATATTATAAACATGATACGCATAAGTAACACTATCAATTTCTATCAAGTCAATTTATTTAAATAAGCTTGTTTCCCAATTTGACTATATGAAATCTTATTAATAAGCTTCTTCAATCATGCAACTAAAATGTTTAGCCATAAAGAGTTCATCCAAGCCAAGTTGCTAGCAATATTAATTCCACCGAATCCAAATCCATATTATGTGTTAACCGGCGGATTGGGTGTCCTGTCCGCGGGAGGCTTGTGGACTGGCGTGTCCGCGGTGTCCGCTGTGGCGGACTGAACTTGGAGTTTGGTTGTGGCCCTTGCCGAACTCTGGTGGTACAGCAGGTGCTAACTGCTGGGGAGGACTGCACGGACTGATTTCGGAGTCCGGCAGTTGGTCGCTTGTTTGGGCAGCTGTGTGAGGACTGCTTGCGGACTCTGCCTTAACTCTGGAGGAGTATTGGCGATCTGCTTTGGGTATTGGAAGACTGGGCCTTGTCCGCCGAGCTCGCACTAGGCCTTTGGTGATTTACTGGACTTGGTCACATTCTGTGATAAGTCCAGTGTGTCCGCAGTATCCGCCAAGTCCGCTGTTGACCGGGCGGACTGCCTTTGGTCGTGCACTTGTGGCGGATGGAGGCTTTGCTCTTGTACTGTGCGGACTGCCTCTTGCGTATGCGGACTGTCACTGAAGGAGTTGTGGCTGTCCAAATGTTGATGTGTGGGGACTGTGCGTACGGTATCGTGTCCGCATAGGGTGGGCGGTCTGGTGCAAGACCGCCCAATAGTGAACATCGGTGCCTTGCTTCTGGCAGTTTTATTGGAATACGGCTAAGTCTTTGCGGACTCAGCGGACGTAGGTTTTGCTAGTGCGCGGGCTGGGGTGGTGATTCTATCCACTATGGTGGTGACCACATTCATCACCTCGCCTATAAATAGAACCCCCTCCCCCCCCCCCCGGCACGTCTACAGTAACGGAGTGAACAGTAAGTTGGGCTTGAGCAAGTGTTGCGGTCTGCGGTTTTCTGTCCGCGCGGATTGAGTAGTGCTGACGATATGTTGTGTGCAGGTCGCGCGGCTAGCTTCAAGGAGCCAGGAGTTGGGCATTGAAGTGTGCGGTCTCTGCGGTCTCAGCTGGTCGCTTCTGCGGCTTGTTAGATTTCTACTTCTGCTTGTTCAAGTTCCAATAACCTGTCCGCCGGTCTCAGGCGGGTAGGCGGTATGTTCCTCTGTTCTTCAGCAGGAAGCGAATAACGGTGTGTCCGCGCGACCTCGCGGTCTCGGCGGACTCCGTGTGCTATTCGGCTTGTAGCAGTTGCAGCTTGGGCGGCTTGGGCGACCTTGGCGGACGAGGCGGTCTCGGCGGTCTCCAGTGCTGTCCGCCCGACTTGTGTTGTTCTTTCTGTTTGTAGCTTGTGTACTAGCGAAATCATATCTCGCTACGTATACCTCGCCTTGTAAAGAAGTGTGAATGAATAAAAGATCTGTTTGTACTTCCATTTGTGGTTGGTGTTAAACTTGCTCCTTGGGTTTCCGCATGATCAAAGTGTGAACTGGGTAGTTCTGAGAATATTAATTTGGCTTTAGGCTACCTTGCTGAGCACTTTGAGAAAATTCAACAAAAAATGTCATCTATCATTTTCATGGGAACAGGGGGTTTTACTGGCTAAGAGCTGGTTGGTATTAATTTTGATTTCTATGTTATTTAAAAAATGTTGATATCTGTTATTTAAAAAATTTTCATTGAAATTGCTTATGATCACTTGATAACCCTGTTCTAGGAATCTGAAGGACACCATGGCAAATGGACCCCAATGCCTTCCTGTTGCCGAAGTTCAATAAAACTGCTCAAGAGAGGGTAAGCACAACTTAAGCTGCAGTTTTTATTGATTTTTGAATTTTCTTAATATCTTCTGTGATGCAAAACTTTGGAGATCTATATGCAGATAAATTTCTTTTTTGAGTTTAAGATCTGTAAGATTTTATAAATTAAGATATTGTATTATTAAAAACTAGCATGAATAGAGTGGGAGGGCGCCCCTGGAATACCTCTTTAAAATTTTGTTACTGACATGTGGGTGATGGCACAGAGTGTGTTTTACCTCGTATACATCTAGTTCTCCTACATGTCGTTGGATGAAATTTCTCTTTGGACATTCAGTGTTGGAAACAAGATGAAGCACATTTCGGTAATCATTTCCTCATCATCATCTTCCACACCCCTATAGTGCCTATCAACGCACTGAAAGCCATCACCATTTTTGAGACCTTCCTCTACTCATAGGTGACTAGTTAAACTTTTTATTAAATTCAAATATGTTACTGTAGATATTTAGCATCACTCTATTTTGGTTGGGATCAGAAAATTCATGTCTGTTATATATGAACAACAAGGTATTGATGAAAATATCTATGAAAATAAAAACTAGTTGAATCAGCTACTTTGGCCACTGTGGGGAGAGAAAGATCGAAGAGATGAAGGATGCAACCATTCAGGGTGATGCTACAGTTGCATTCAAAAGGAAGCTTTTCTTGGAGATACTAGGACTACAACATAGAAAGAGACCCCTTATTATTAGTGTTGTGGCTTCCGATAGTGTTTTAAACATTATGGGAGTGAGAGAGAGAAAGTGAAACTCAGAGTGTCTAATTTTGTGTTGTACCATAATACATTAGATTAATTTATTGATATAATATTAATTCATAATTTCTATATTCTTCAAATTGAATATTTGATTTCATTGATTGTAGTTTATTTTAAAATTGCAAGAAACACTATTAATGGTATGAGTGGTTGCAAGACATATGTTTGTGTGTTTTGAGATTTTTGTCTTGTCCCTGCTAATTTATATTGTGGTTTTCCTTAAAATCAACACAGTATCATAAGTGTTGCCGTTTGCACCCCTAAAATACTGTGGTATTGGTAGTTTTTTTAAATGTCTCAATTTGTTTTTGCAACATTTTTAATTGTTGTTTTTGTGCCTTCTGACAATAGTTTTTAAATGTAACAATACAAGTCAACATTTCTAAACTATTGCAATAGGTCCACCAAAGAACTATTATCTATTCTAAGGGTGTTTAGGCAATAGTTTTTGTATAGTGTTGTCTAGTATGAAAATTATTGCCTTAGACCTTTAGCAACACACATATAGGCAACACCCCCTATGACAATAATTTTTAATATTTTGGCAACACTTTGCATCTTTAGGCAATAGTTTTGAAGTGTTGCTAAATATCAAAAATATTGCAGTGAACCTTTTCATTCATCACATTACTCTTTTTTCAATCCACCTAAGACATGGGATGTTTTACTAATTTTATGATAGTGATATTTTTAAAATGATTTACTAAGTTAAGTAAGAATTTTTCAGTTTTCTTTTCATAATTTTCGTACCCTTAATTTTGCATTGTACCCTTAATTTTGCTTAAGTATGGAGGCTTGATAAGTTGTTATATATATATATATATATATATATATATATATATATATATATATATATATATATATATATATATATATATATATATATATATATATATATATATATATATATATATATATATTTAATATAATGTTTAATGTTAATTTAATATAAAATTTTGTTTATTTGTTTATTTGAGCACATAAATAATTTATTTTTATAATTTTGATCTAACATAGTTTTATTTTATGTTATACAAGTTTTCTAGAAAATTTTACATTACATGTATCAAGTGACCCAAGGCGTGTCCAGCTATTTCTGCATCTAGTGATGCAGACTTGCTCCTGAGACCAAATCCCAACTAAATCGAAAGTCACGTCCCAGGTCACGGGCATGACCTGGGCCATGCTTCATCCTGTCGCTTGTTCGGTCACCACAAGCCCTTCAAGTCAAACCAATCAAGGCATGCACGTGACTTTCATATGTCATGCTTGTGTCCATCAGAATCCATTCCCTAGCTCAAATCCATGCCTAAGCGTTGCCACCTTCAAATCCATTCTTAAGCATTGCACGTGTACATATATCTTGGGGCATGTACTTTGAGAACCTTGATCTTGCTACCTTCATGACTGTTGTCCTGCCAGAATTGTCTCCCAATGTGGTCAACTATATGTACATGCCATAGGTCACTGGTGTGACCTAGGGGCGTGTAACATGAATTATTTTCCTATAAATTTCCAGCTTCTTCAGCTACCAAGGGTTGAAATTTTGGAGAGGATTTGAGTGTTCTAACTACTGTTCTTAGTGTTTTTGTAGTTCTCTCTCTAGTTTCATGGTTTTCTCTCTCTAGTTTTCATGCACTTCTCTAGTATACTTGTAATCTTCTTTGTAGTTTGCTTATAATTTTCTTTTTAGCCTAATTGTAATCTCTCTTAATTTCCTACTAGTAGCCTTTTTTAATTATTAATAGAAAAAATTTATTTCTCTTAATCTCTTTCTCTTCTTTTGTTACTATAAATTTTCTTTATATTTCTTTCATCTCCTCCGTTAATATGATTAACTAATCTCTCCTTAGTACTCGACTGAGATAATCCAAGAATGAGATAATCATGTTATGATTATTATCTTCTTTTTCTCTTTGGTTAAATACTTTTAATTTAACCTTGATTTTATTTAATTAAATCATACCTTCGATGTATGGTTTTTATTTTTCTTTTTGTATTATAGTTAGCCGAGAGGCTCGTGTATAAATTGATCGATCAAGGGTAAAAAAAGTTGCATAGAGAGGATGATGTAAATCGCACGGATGAGAATCAAGTCTAATAGCGGGGTTCATAATGTAAAACAAGTTTTATGTATTCGATTTAAGAATGAAGGTTCAGTTGATTAAGCTAAACTCAGTTTGGCAATTCTTGAGAGAGGAGCGTTCATTTTTTGGAACCTTACGGTCAAGGTAGTTGATAAAGAAAATTAGAGTTTTATTTTCATTTGAATATTCTCAAGCCGAGGTGATTCGAGATCGAGTGCTAGCTTTTTAATTGTAGTCAAGATCTTCTTTTTAATTGCAATCTACGTTTCCCTTAGTTAATAACAAATTGAAAAATCATGATTGTAATATTCTTAAATTAAAAGTAATCGATGCGCCCCGAGAAATACGACTTTCATATTTCTGGTATCATATACTATAATCGATAAGATGCACTTGTCTTTATGATATAAAATCGAAAAACATATTTCTTTAAGGCCATAAATTATCTATCACTATCCTTTAATACTAAAGTGATGGCAGTAACTTCCTAAATCATTATCTTGACTTGAAATCTTTGGATAGCTTTTGGAAGAGAAAGGAAGAGGAAGAGGAGAAGGGTTTTCGCCTTTGTTGGAGCTCCAAATCTCAAATCTGAGAACCAATTTTAGATCCACAAAGAGTATCCCGGTGAGGTTCTTTCCATTTGAGTAGATTTTTGATTCATGGTGCCAAAACAATTGTCAAGGGCAACAATCCTTCCGTCCTGTCTTAGGACGTGACTGTCCTAAATTATGTTGCTATATTTGCATATGTAAGTGTATCCTTGGTAATTAGCAGAAGGTATGACTTCCTTCGGGTCGATTGTATACGTCCCCGACATATATTGCAAGTAGAAATCTGATGACGTGTAGATTTAAGCATTTGTGTGAAGCCTATCCATAATCAGTTTCTCATATCAGCGATGCAAGTTTTGACATTTGTAATTATGTGAATCCTATTGTGCATACCGGAGAACTACTCCATGAAATACATCATTTTGTTGCCGGGCTTGCTAATAAAGTAGCTCGTGGAGTGCTTGGTAAAAGCCCAGCAATTATGATGTGGTTGAACACAAACCTTCACTATGAATTAATTGTGGAGTTTGTCTTGGACCCCCTACTTTGATAGTGTGTGCGTAGCCTAGGTCCTCACAAGCAGGATAGGTGCCTATTATGATACACTATAGTGTTACGGTAAGTTAAATGTTTAACACTAAATGGCCTTGAGTGCCAAACATAATGGTAGATGAACAATAATTGCTCAACTATCTAAGTTTACATAACCTTGGATAGAGGTGGAACTCGGGAGAGAACATTAAAGCATGCCTTGAGAGCATGAAACATGTGGTTGTACATACCAACATTTGTGATGTGATGTTTGTTAGCCTCATTCTCAGGCAGTTGAAGAAACCATCAGATAGACCAACAAACTTCATATGCATATCTATGTTCTCTTACTTTGTTGCTCAACCTAGACGAATTGATCGTGCTTCAAACTTCACTCGGTGTAGAGTAGTTGCACTTTCATTATATATATATATATATATATATATATATATATATATATATATATATATATATATATATATATATATATATATATATATATATATATACGAGCGACAGACACGGTCCTCCGGCCCGATGGCCACGCACCACAGTACTTAGTCGGCGACGGCGGGCTTCGCGACACGGGGCTCATGTTTTTAAAATATGAAATCTTATATTTATAGAATTATTAAATAATTATTCTTCTTGATGTAATTAAAAGAAGTTAACAAATCCCTTATTTAAGGTGATATATAAAATAATCTGCGCTTTATATAATGTAGAAAGCGATGGTATAGTGGAAAAGTTACAACCCTTACATGTAGCAGGTTGGTAGTTTGAGTCTTAGCCAGCCCGCATTTCTCTTTTTTTTATTATCTTATACATATTCCTCAAATTTAGTCCCACATCATGGGTATAACTTATATTTCCTGGTATAAATTAAATGCACGGGATAACTTGATAAGAAGTTTATTAAAACTGGGCGGGCCCGATAGCGGTTGTTCTCCATTCTTTGGGTCTTGTCATCATGTGCTGAATTTTATTTAATAATTTTTAAAATAGGTTTAGGCTACCCTCGTAGGTTTAGGAGACCTATAAAAAAGTAAAGAGAGGCGGCTTGATCATACGGTTGATAAAATATTTGGACAGATCCGACGGTCACGAAGTCTCCAATGAGTTTAAAATTCATGATAAAACTATTTCCTTTATAGTGGTAAAGATATATATATTGCATGTACGTGTTGCTTATTGGAGAGCGGGGTACCACCTCCCAACAGTTGGCTAGAATGGTCGGGGTTGAGGTAGCTAAAGTATTTGTGGTCAGCCTAAGGCTGACCTATACTTACCGCTTATTTGTGGATCTTACATGTTTTGCTGAGTCGGGCAAGAAGTAGCGGTCAAGAGGCCCAATGTCGAGATGGCCCTCTAATGCCGAAATGTCTTATAACTTTCATGTATTGCGGCCTGCATCTCGATGTATGTAAATGATGTAGCATATAAGTCCATAAGGCTAGTACACCATTTATATGTGTATTATTATATTGTTTGTGGGCATCCTAGGTTAGTTATAGTGAAAAAATGCTAAATAAAGACAAATTTTATTGCTCAAAAAAGATAATCATTACATAGGTATGCCCCCTTATTTATAGAAAATAAGGGAGATGAGAGAATACAACAAATGATGTGGGACTAAATACAATCCACGCGGCCTATGTAGATTGACAACGTCAAACCGCAAACTATACAAATAACAACTAAAGACCACCCAATGACAACTAAGGAAAATGCCAGACCGCCATGGAAGACCGCCGGTGCAGGCCACCAGACTGCAACTATGGGTTGCCAACAGACCGTAGTTGCGGCTAACCGTCAGATCGCTGCTGTGGCAAGCTACCATACCGCAACTGAGGGTTGCCACCATATCGTAGTTATGGACTCCCACTAGGCCGCAGATGCAGACTCCTACCATTACTGTTGTGGCAAGTCTCCAAGCTCCTACTGCATCTAACCACCAGGCCGCTCCTGCTACAAGACTCCAGGCTGCTACTGCGGCTAACCATCAGGTCGCTGCTATGACAAGACTCCAGACCGCTGCTGCGGCTAACCTTCATACCTCCAATCCTACAAAGATAGCCGCCAGACATAACCACTACCACTAACCAAATCACCACACAATCAGACCACCTGGACAAACCTCCTGACCGCCCGAAGTATAAGCTGCGATGACTAGATCATCAAATCGCTGAACACCAACACTCCACCTCAAGTTGGGGCATATATATAAACCATGCCCAACTTGCCACAAACATCTTAAAGAGAAGTGAATACTGATTTCGTGAAGATGTTTTCCAGTTCTTTATTAAAATTGACATATGGAGTGCAGATCTGGTTCTTTAACACCTCTTCTCTGATGAAATGACAATCGACTTCAATGTGCTTTGTCCTCTCATGGAAGATAGGATTCTTTGATATGTAAATCACAGCATTGTTATCATAGATCATAGGGAGAGGATGATCATAGACTTCTCCCAAGTCAAGCATAAGCACTCGTAACCACTTCAATTCACAAGTTGTTGAAGCCATGAGACTATACTAAGCTTCAGCACTTGATCCTAATACTACTTACTGGTTATTGCTTTTCCAGCTAATAAGATTTCCTCCTACAAAGATGCAAAAACCTGAGGTAGACTTTCTATCTTCTTTGTCATCAGCATAGCTGACATCAGAATATGCTTTAGTCTTCAAATGATTATGCTTTTGAAACAACAAGCCCTTTCCTGGAGATCCTTTCACATACTTCAGAATTTTCTTAGTAGAACGCAAATGACACTCTCTAGGAGTTTGCATAAACTGACTGACTGTAACACCCCCTATCTGTCGCATAGCATATAGCAGTAGGTCCGGCCGGGGCCCGACGCCATATACCACAGACAGACCGTGTGGTTACTCAATGGAAACCATCCAACCAATCCAACGTCCTACACAGAGCATTCTAGCAGAAGAAGTTTAAATAGTTGCAATTAATAGAACCCAGCAACAAACATGAATGTCCACTAACAAGCCAAAAAGGAATGAAGTACATACACAAGTACTGGCCTTAAGGCCTTACAAATGTTTTACTCATATTACATATTTTCCATACCACGACACACAGGCCGGTCTTACATGAACAAAAGCAAGTAAAACACTCCAATTAGGCCTTCGAGGGCCGGCTTCGCAATTTGGGCTTTAGCCCGCTATTGATCGCTTGGTTCAGCAGCACCTACAAGCACAATCCACCGCACGGTGGCAAACAAAAGCAACGGTCAGCAATGCTGACCAAATTATAATGATACCGCCCCCAACTCGGGGCGGCGATGCTCCTTCCCTGCATTTTATTAGTATAATCAAGCAATATAGTAATATCACTACATCACAGGCGTAGGATCACACGGCCACACACCTCGTGCACTCAGGGCACATTCTAGGTGATCACAGTCAAAGCCCGCCGACTCACCACCATCCCTTTAGACGGCCAAACAATGAGCAATTTGTCTTCCCGGCATGGGTCACGGTAATTTAAACCATAGACCGCCGAAGACCCTCATCTATGCCAAAGGCTCTAACCGAACGGCATAGAACGGGTACGGTTCCATCTAACCCGTGCTCACATCGCAACGTTAATTTAAAACATATGCGCAGGTCAAACTTCTCCGAGTCCCGTTTCCATCACACATTTCACATAACCCGGTTATGTTCAAGTTCTCTCCCAGGCCACCAAGTTGGCAAGATCACGCATCCGCCCAGTTTTCCGGGTGCACCTTAGGGTTAATCCCCAAGGCTACCTGTTGCAATCTACCACGTAGAAAACCCGAAAAACAAACATTCGCACGGAGTCTTCTCCGCCATTTATGCAATGCAACATCATCGATCCAGACCAATATGTCCGGATAGGATTCACACATCATGCCTATGTCCGTTCTCGATTATGGACTCTACACAACGGGGACTTCACATATCTACCCGAAGGAACGCCTCAAACTCACCGCAAACTCGCGAGAGCGGGCTTCCTATGCAAAAGAAGTAGAGCTTCACATGCTCAAGTAGAGAATCGTTACCCTAGCATTCTTCCTTGGCGCCATGGAAATGTACGCGGATGTAAAGCACCGCAATCTCCTTGCCTTCGTAGATCCGAAGTCGGCTCGTGATTTGGAGCTCTGAAACTCCTCCAACGACTGGATCTAGACTTCTCCTTCCTCCTTTGCTCTCCCCTCTCTCTAAGATTTAGACAGAGAACTTACGGCAGAAAAATAATGGTTTTGAAACCCTTCTCTCGTGTATAACCCCTTCGGGATAACCACAGCCGTCGGATCCCACAAAAAGGGATGCACGGACATGATCCAGGTCTGACCTGGACAAATGGGGTTAAACACCGCATGGTACGCCAACAGGAGTAGGACACCTCCGTGACAAGACAGTGTCGGAACAATTAGTCAACTCCCGCCAAACCCGTGTGTCGACACTTCGCGTTGACAGAGTCAAACACGCCACAAACGCCCCGCGCTCGACGATCGTCGAGCCAAGATCGTCGATCGCTGCCAGATCATCGAACGGAGCTCTCTGGCCAAATCGTCGAACGCAGCCAAATCGTCAAACAGAAATCGCTGGCCCGATCGTCGAACCCACGGCCAGATCGTCGAACCCACGGCCCGATCGTCGAACCCACGGCCCGATCGTTGAACCCATGTCCCGATTGTCGACCGCATAACGTCGACCAAATCGTCGACCGTAGAATTGTGACCAGATCGTCGAGCGCTGCTCGACGATCGTCGAACCCAGAAAACTGCCTGATTGATTTTCCAGATCTTTGAAATAAATCGTCGAACCAGCTCGACACGCCCTGGGACACGCCAGTGTCCCAGGCCATGTGCCTCCTGCCAAATTCCAAATTTGGCCCGGAACGTCTCCCGTCGCTCTTTTCAGTTTCGGGGCGTTACAACTCTCTCCCTCATAAAAGAATTTCGTCCACGAAATTACATAAAGGAAAGATAAGTACAAAATTTAATTGTACCTGAGCGGAACAACTTCGGATACTCATCAAGCATGGTCTGCTCTCGTTCCCAAGAAAGCTCTTCTCGGCCGCAATTGTCCCAACGGACCTTGACCATCCTGATCTCTTTATTGCATAGCCGCTTGACCTCCGAGTCCTCAATCCGCACGGGCTTGACCTTTGTCGTCAACCCACTATCCACCGGCACTTGATCAACCGCGATCACTTGCGAAGGCTCTTGCACCGCCTTCCGTAGCACCGATATTTGGAATACATCATGTAAACCACTAAGCTCCACTGATAGCTTCAAACGATAGGCTTCTTCACCAACCCGCTCCAAAACCTCAAACGGCCCAAGGTACCTCGGGCTTAGGTTTTTCAAGCGCCGCACCCGCGAGACACCATTGAATGGCTTGATCTTTAAGTACACCCAGTCGCCCACAGCGAACTCCACGTTCCTATGCTTGGCATTATAGTACTTCGCTTGCCGGTCCTGAGCGATAAGCAACCTCTCCTGAATGGTTCGCACCAATTAAGTAGCATCCTCAACCTCTTGACGCTTGTACAACTTTAACTCACCCGTTTCCAACCAGGACAACGGCGTGCGACATCTTCTACCATAAAGGGCATCGAATGGCGCCATTTGAATACTCGCCTGGTAGCTATTGTTGTACGCAAATTCCACAAAATAAAGATGGTCTTCCCATTGCTATCCAAAGTCCAAGACACACATGCGGAGCATGTCTTCCATAGTTCTATTGACCCTCTCGGACTGCCCATCCGTCTGCGGATGGAAGGCTGTGCTAAAACTCAGCTTTGTTCCCAATATTTGATGCACAGGCCTCCAATCATTGGACGTGAACCGCCCATCTCGATCACTCATGATGCTGCAGGGCACACCGTGGAGCCGCACTATGTTATACACATATAACTTTGCCAACGTTTCCACCGGATCATCCTTCCTATGCGGAATGAAATGCGACACCTTCGTTAGCCGATCTACGACCACCCAGATGGCGTCGTTCCCCTTTTGCGACCTTGGCAACCCGTGCACAAAGTCCATAGTGATGTCGTCGAATTTCCACTACGTAATAGGCAAGGACTTCAAAAATCCTCCCGGCTTTTGGCACTCCGCCTTCACCAAGGAGCAAGTTTTGCACTTCGCCACGTAGAGTGCCACATCCTTCTTCAAACCCGGCCACCAAAACAATTTCTTAACATCGCAGTACATCTTTGTGCTCCCCGGGTGAATCGAGTACTTAGTATGGCCCACCTCGTACAATAAATCCACCCGCAAACTGCCCACGCTTGGGATGCAAAGACGACCGTCTTTCCAAAGCAATCCATCCTCCACAACGAACTGGGAATTTGACCCATTCAGAGCCTCTATCATGAGTTGCTTCATGTGGACATCCATATCCAACGCATGCCGAATCCGATTAGTCAGGTCATATTGAACTTCAGTACAATTCAATAGTGCTTCAGCACTTGACTGCTTGTCTACGCAAGAAATCTCCAACGCCTCCAACTCCCGAACCAACCGCTCATCATGCACCGATAGCCAATTGGCTTGAGCTGGGGCTCGGCGACTCAACGTGTCTGCAATCGCATTACCTTTACCAGGCACGTTGTGGATCTTGAATGTATAGTCCCCCAGGAACTCCATCCATCTACGTTGTCGCATATTCAGATCTTTCTGATCAATCAAATACTTCAGACTCTTATGATCGGTGTAGATATCAATCTTCACACCGTACAAATAATGCCTCCACAGCTTCAAGGCAAAAATCACGGCCGCTAACTCCAAGTCAGGGACCGGATAGTTCCTCTCGTGCACCTTCAGCTGTCTCGAGCCATATACTATAACGCTTCCATGCTTTAACAGCACACAAACCAAACCACTGCCTAAAGCATCGCTATAAATCTCATAACCTTCGGTCCCACTCGGCGAACTCAGCACAGGTGCCATGGTCAACCGACATTTCAACTCCTCAAAAGCTCGGGCGCACTCCGGCGTCCAAACGAACTTTTGCTCCTTCCTCATCAAAGTAGTGAGAGGTAACACTATCCGCGAGAAGTTCTCTACGAAGCGCCTATAATAGCCGGCAAGCCCCAGAAAGCTCCGGACTTCCTCTACCGTAGAAAGCTCAGGCCACTCCCGTATCGCAACAATCTTCGCTGGATCCACTGCAATACCTTCCCCACTCACTATATGACTGAGGAACGCCACTGAGGACAACCAAAACTCGCACTTCGAGAACTTGGCGTACAATTGATTCCTCCTTAGCATCTCCAAAACCAAATGAAGATGACTGAAGTGATCTTCTTCACTCTGCGAGTACACCAAAATATCGTCGATGAAGACGATCACAAAATGGTCCAAGTACTCCCTGAAGGTCCTGTTCATCAAATCCATGAACATTGACAGCGCATTAGTCAGCCCAAACGGCATGACCGTAAACTCATAATGCTCGCATCTCGTATTGAACGTTGTCTTCGGAATATCACTCTCCCTTATTCGCAGCTGATAGTACTCGGACTTGAGGTCCAACTTTGAGTACACCGTCGACCCGACTAACTGATCGAATAGATCATCAATCCGGGGGATCAGGTACTTGTTCTTTTCCGTCAACTTGTTGAGCTCCCGATAATCAATACATAGCCTCAAGTTTCCTTCCTTCTTCTTAACAAAGAGGACCGGCGCTCTCCAAGGCGAAGAACTTGGACGCACATAACCTTGCTCCAACAACTCTTGTAGTTGAACCTTCAGCTCCGCCATTTCCTTAGGGGCTAGCCGATATGGAGAGCGTGACACATGATTTGCACCTGGTACGAGCTCTATCGTAAAATCTATCTCTCGCTGTGGCGGGGCTCCAGGAAGATCACTAGGGAACACATCAGGGTACTCTGATACCACTGAAATACTGTCCAATGCGGGCTTAGGCTTTGCAACCTCCACTAGTGTAAAGAACAGTTCTGCACCGGCACGAACTGCCTTCACCACCTGAAGAGCAGACATCAACATCTTGCTCGACCCCTTCAAGCCCATGAAAGTCGTCTCACGACCTGCTCCCAGCTTGACTTCCTTGCTACCGCAATCAATATAGGCTCGCTGCTCCGAGAGCCAGTCCATGCCAAATATAACGTTGAATTCCACTAGCGGCAATAAAGACGCTTGCAAATGGAAATCCTGGCTCCCAATTCGAATCTTCACGCCACAGATTCTATTCGCGCGCATCGAACACCCATTAGGCAACAACACATCCAACTTGTCCTTCGCCATCGAAGAAGGCACTCCGATACGTAATATGAATTCTTCGGACAAAAAGGAGTGTGAAGCTCCTATATC
This sequence comes from Platanthera guangdongensis, assembly GCA_039583875.1. NCBI lineage: Eukaryota > Viridiplantae > Streptophyta > Magnoliopsida > Asparagales > Orchidaceae > Platanthera > Platanthera guangdongensis. The sequence continues at coordinate 70,517,615 of CM077147.1, forward strand.
GAAGAGTGCTCTTGCCGGATTTTCACAAATCAAAACAAATCCTAAACATGCAGTGGTAAGGTAACAAGTACATAACAAGTATTTAAAAGATTAACTTGTGATGATTTGCTTTGCTAACAAGTAATAACTCAATGTGATTTCATTCTACATTCTAATATAACTATGTAGATGGGCTTAAGCTAGATTGAATTAACATTCAGGCAAGTGCACCTATCAATCATAGTACAGGAGAAATCTACATCTCGTGTCGTATTCCACAGGGTCATTTCAACTACTCGTACTCAGCCTCCCTTTATTATCATACTTATAAATAAAAGTGATATTTAAACTACATTAACCTAACTATGACCAATTGGATAATTCAGCATTAGAGAAGAAAAAATGATAAAAGACATGAAGCTTTTAAGCGATTACATGAACGAACTCATTTATTAGTTCAATTCTAACTGATCATGAAATGAAAAGACTATTAAATTTGTTGTAATGTAAAGGTTAAATGTCCATCAAATTTTCTCTCGAGCAATTCCAAATCTAAACCTAAGATAGTAAATTTTCTCTCGAACAATTTACAATACTCAAGTTCGCATTAAGTAAAGTACCCTTATTACTACATAAATTCATGAATTTTATCTCTAAATTACCATGAATCTTTTTACTCGTGTTCTAATTTTCCAAACAATATATCTCTCGATCATAGAGTTGAAATTTACAAAGAGAATTAACACAACAATATGAATATACAAGTATCATTACAAAGAACCAATTTCTCAATCTAGCAATTTGCAAATTATGTAAAGCAAAGAAGTAATTCATAAGGAAGATTAAACTCTTTGTTTGCAATCCTAAACACGAATAAAATACCACAAATTTAACATAAACAAAATGATACATGATTACTAGAATGTTCAAATATAAATTCATGCAACATTAAAAGATAATTGAAGATGAATCACCAAGAGAAAAGAGAGACTGAAAGGATTTAATGAATAAATAAAATACATAAACAAATACCCTTCAATCCTCCTTCTCTTGGATGCTCCAATTCGGCGTTCAGCAGTTCTCCAATCCCAGAATGATCCAAAAGTCCTAAACAATTTTTTCTACAGGAAATATAGTTCCATTGCAAACAGGTCGGACACGGGTTCCAACATGGCCGTGTGTCAGGCCGTGTGGACGGTTCCTAGGCGGTTCCCCACGAGCAGGCGTGGCTGGTAGTGGGTCGTGTCAGATGACACGGGTATGGACACGGCCGTGTGTTCGGTCGTGTTCTTCAGACACGGGTTGGTCGTCAGGCGTGTTCAATATGACACGGGTCGCCACACGGGCGTGTGGTCTATCCGTGTGAGTCTGTGTCTCCTGTGTGTAATTTCTTCAGCTCCAGGTGCATAGTACACGGGTAGGCACACGGTCGTGTGTCAGGCCGTGTGCACCAAATTTTCATCCTGTCATCAGCCATGTTGACTCCGTGAACTTCTCTGTTTGCTCCGAGACTTTTAGGTCCATTGGTTGGCATTACCTGCAATAGAAAAATGAAAGAATCAGTAAATAGTTTATTACAAGGAATGCCAAAGACTTCAAAATGCGCTCTTCTATCTATGATACGACAATTTCTTTACTATTATCGTGAAATCAACACAGAAAGAGGCAGAAAATATTAGACATGATTATAATTATGATAGTAAAAAGTCTATCATAATCGTACTCATCAAATACCCCCAGACTTAGATGTTTGCTTGTCCCTAAGCAAACTAATTCAAAAATTCGGGTTACTAATAAATAATTTTGCCTCCGCACACTGGTTGCTATGAATTTAAGGAGAACTTTGATGATGTAATCATATAGGAAATAATTTAGCAGACTTTTCTAAATATAGATTTATCTTAAAATTCCTCTAATATATCTTTTAACTATCCTCCACTCTTTTTTAGAAATAAAAGTATAGCTATCTAAAACAAATGTGAGGAGAAAATAACAATCTCAATAAGATAGGTATTAGTATTTCAAAACATATAAGTACCCATATTGATAATCATGAGCTTACCCTTTTTACACCCTCATCACAGCACTAGTTAGAATTAGTAGGGTCGAATCCTTAGGACTTGAATTTTGGTGTAGCCTTTTTGGCTTAGGATAGAAGATTAAAGGTGAGGTAATCAAAGATAAGTTCGATGAATTTTTTCACACCTAAATCTTGATTGAGCCTTATGTTGGAAGATACCTTAACATACTTCAATTTTATATAAACACCCCCAGACTTTGCAATTTGTATATTTCCCACATTTTGAAGGGCACTCTATTTTTTTTCTTAACCAAGGGACCATAGTAGGGATCATTCCAAGTGGGTGCAAGTAAACACGCACTCATGCCACATATCACTATGTCTTTTTTTGGGTTCAAAGTAGGGATCATTCCAAGTGGGTTCAAGTATACATGCACTCAGCCCACATATCACAATGAACAAATCATTCCAAGAAGGCATCAATGATAGGTGTGCTAATAGGTAAGGATTTGGCCTTGGTGAAATTTTGTAGTAGAGTGTCAAAATAATAGGGATTATGTTCAAATTGGGTGTGCAAGGGTATCATGTTAAAGGTTTTGGGTTAACAAGGCTCAAGCTATCCAATAGGCGGCCTAAGTCATTTCCGCCCTTACTAATTAACCTATGTAATGTTTTGAGGAATGCTAGAGGGTAAGTCCTAGACATCAATAGAGAATTCATTTCATTTCGATTCCCTAATACCAAATTATAAAGAGTGTTACACTCATCGACTCACATTATTGTAGATAAATATATTTTCTAAAATTGAGTGTTGGATAGTTACTAATATAGAGGAGTAATCTTAAAAGTAAATTATATATAGAAAATTAAGCTAATGAATTTCTATGCTTAATTACGAAATCAACAAAGTTAAACGCTCAGTGAGGCTACATTAATTCATTTTAATCAGCGTGCGAAGTTAAATTAGATAGTTATAATCCCAACTGAATGAATAATGAGAGCTTAAAGGATCAAACAAAAATTTGAATCAGCGGGGTATAACAAACTTGAGTATTATGATAGCAAAATTAGTATCACTTGTAACCATGTGAATAGCCATTCCACCCCCAGACTTAAAATTTGCAATGTCCTCAGTGCAATGTAAAAAGCGAATATATAGTAATTTCACGAAGACATAATAAAAAAATTTGTTATCATAAAAGGTAGAAGATCACGGTAAAGAAGCAGGAGCTGTAAGGAAATGCACTGATATATAATAGTTGAAAGAACTAAATACACTGATATATAAAAAAAATACAAGGTATAATACATATAACACTACATAGATACAAATCAGAATTATGCAGGGTGATCGGTCGCATCGTCAAAAAAGGAAGGCGGGGCAGGAGCTGGCGGCTGGCGAGGAGCAATCCCTAGGTGGTCTCTGATCTGGATGAGGAGGTCCTCGGTCCGCTGCTGCGACTCCTAAATATGTTGTAGGCACGGCGATAGCTCGGTGTCGAAGAAGGGTCGAAACTCCCGCGAGTACCGTGAATGAGGTGGAGGGGGTGCAGTAGAAGATTTGCCATGAGCGTAAGTGGAATGGGGCGGAGGTACCAACGGCACATCGAGGTCAGGATCCACCTCGTCATCACTGTCATCCTGAAAATGCGGCCCACGTCGTGCAATAACATATGTGACGCCTCCCCGGCCCTGACGGGCGGTGACGAGGTGGAGGGAGCGAAGGCTGGCCATCGTGATAGGCACGGTCTTCACGACCACTGTCATCTGGGGGAGGGCTGAGAATATGCCCATATTCTTCACCAGGCGAGTAATGTAAGGTGCTACACAAATAGACCCTACGCGGGGGGTGTCGGCCTGATGGAGAATGAACTGGGCCAGAAGGTAACCGAGGTGTAGAGGATAACGTGAAGTCATGCTGTAGAGGTATAGCAGGTCCTGTCGACTGACAACACCGGAGCTTTCGCCCCGACCGCTCAATGTGTGGCTAAGGAGATAGTGGATATAATGGAGGGAGGGGGAGACCAACTTAGAGGCCTTAGATCGCTTGGCCTCGTAGGTGCCAGTGTCAAAAGAAATCTGGCGCCAAATACCGCCGGCCATATCGCGACTGGGGAGGTCGAACTGGAGCTCGGAGTAGGCAGCACTAAAGAGGAATGACTCCTCATACACCCCTAAATACTTGGTGAACTGGAGCATGGAGAGTGTATAGAATGTGCCACCCACTCGAAACAAGATTATCCCCTCGGGCGCGTGCGGCGCATCGATGAAGTTAGGCCGAAAGTTGCAATAAAACGAGGATAGGAACTCTAAAGTGAGTTCCCTAAATCCTAACTCCTCTATGGCGAAAAATTGATCCCAACCCGTTACAGAAATTAATGCCCTGACATCTCCAGCTAAATTTATTTCTTCAAGCACGCTCCAATCAATCATGCGGATATCTTGAAATTTTTTTGATTGTAAGCAGTTGAAGCGGGCGGTGTGCGATGCGTCGGTGAATATTAGCGGAGCAGCGGCATCCCGCCTCTCCGTTGAGACTTGCAGCTCCGGTCGGCAACGGCGACCGCCTTGACTTCTTCCGGACGACATGATGTAGAAGGAAGAATGTGAGTAAAGGGAGGCGAGAATTGGAGAAGATGGCGCTCTTGAGCTCAGGAAACGGGGAGAACTGGTGCTGGGAGAGGATTTGGAATGAGCAGGTAAAAACAATCACACGGCCCCAATTTATAGAAGTTGCACACGGGTTCGCACACAGGCGTGTGTGAACCCGTGATAGGGGGAATCGCAGCCTCGTGGAACACAGGGTGCGTCGATCCGTGTGTTGGATTTAAACACGGGTGCGCACACGGTCGTGTGTGTGCACACGTGTTAGGGAATCTGAGGCCTCGTGGAACACAGGCTGCCTCGGTCCGTGTGGTCAAACTAGCACGAGACAGAGCGGCAGTTGAACACGGGCAATGACACGGCCGTGTGTTGACCCGTGTCTGAGCTCGCACGCGTATTAACAATCCACGGGACACGGGTTGGTAAGTGACACGGCCGTGTGTCATCCGACACGGGCGTGTCGGATGTCTCGACACAGCAGTCTCGACGATCGTCGAGCGGACGACACGGCTAGCCACACGAGTGGGTGTTAACCCGTGTTGTGCTCGGGAAGAATTTCGCCTTTTTGCGGATTTAATTCACACGGCTGGGCCTGGGCCTGTGTCGTGTACACGGTTACCCACACGGGCGTGTGCCCCTCCAATTTTGCATTTCTCCAACAATTTTTACAGAAATTTTTTTTTTCATTAAAATTTTGCTGGAAAATTTTTTTTTTTCATTCAAAATTTTTTATTTATTTATTTTTCATTACAATTAACTAGATTTATACTAAAATAGAAATACTTAGAAACACTTACTATAGTTTAACATGAAACTAATCTAGACGGAGGCAGGTCTCTAGACGAGTGAAGTCTCTAGGAACTTACATAATAAGGCTTAAGTCGGTGACCATTAACCTTAAAATCTCCCTTCTCAGGGTGAGTTAGCTCAATGGTACCGTAGGGAAAGACTTCTTTAACCTTGAAGGGTCCGGACCACTTAGACCTTAACTTTCCTGGGAATAAACGTAATCTGGAATTATAAAGGAGGACTTGGTCACCTTTTTGGAATACCTTGGGTTTGTGAAGGTGACGGTCATGAAATAGCTTGGTTTTCTCCTTATAAATCCGGGAGTTCTCATAGGCCATAGTTCTCCACTCATCTAATTCGTTAAGTTGAAGCTTTCGTTTCTCCCCTATAGAACTAGTGTCAAAATTTAAAGAACGTATTGCAAAATACGACTTGTGTTCTAATTCTATAGGCAGGTGACAAGATTTACCGTAGACCAATCTAAAAGGGGTGGTCCCTATAGGTATTTTGTAGGCGGTCCTATAAGCCCACAAACAATCGTTAAGTTTCCTAGACCACTGCTTCCTATTCCCTTCTAAAGATTTTTCTAGGATCCTCTTAAGCTCTCTATTGGAAACTTCAACTTGCCCACTAGTTTGAGGATGATACGGAGTGGTTATCCTATGTGTAACTCCATATTTTTGTAATACTTTATCTAGTTGTAGATTACAAAAGTGTGAACCCCTATCGCTGATAAGTGCGCGTGGTGTGCGAAATCGTGCGAATAAGGATTTCAAAAATCTGATTACAACCCTATTATCATTAGTAGGCAAAGCTTGCGCTCAACCCGCCTTGATACATAATCTATAGCTACCAAAATATATTTATTACCAAAAGAAACTGGAAATGGTCCCATAAAATCTATACCCCACACATCGAATACTTCACATTCAAGGATAAATTTTTGCAGCATTTCATGTAATTTAGAAATATTACCTGCTTTTTGGCAAGAATCACATGAAAGCACATACCTTTGGGCATCCCTGAATAGAAGGGGCCAATAAAAACCGGAATCAAGAACCTTTTTAGCAGAGCGATTCGCTCCATAGTGACCACCAGCAGGCCCTACATGACACTGCTCCAAAATCTTCCAACCTTCCTCCGCTGATACACACCTTCGTATAACAGAATCTGCACATATCCGAAAAAGAAAGGGGTCCTCCCAAAAGTAATATTTCAAATCAGAGAAAAATTTCTTTTTCTGCTGATATGAAAAGTCTTTTGGAAGGACCTTAGCCACAAGATAGTTTGCATAATCTGCAAACCATGAATAATCAAGATGTATATTTATAGATATGGCAAATAGTGATTCCTCAGGAAATGTATCAGAAATTTCAGATTCATCTAACATTGATCGTAGTGGATTTTCTAAACGTGAAAGATGATTCGTCGCTAAGTTTTCCGCCCCTCGTTTATCCCTAATTTCTAAATCAAATTCTTACAATAGAAGAACCAAACAGATTAAACGAGGCTTTGCTTCCGCTTTGGCTAGCAAATATCTATGGGCAGAGTGATCCGTGTAAACTACCACTTTGGATAATGTTAAGTATGGTCTAAATTTATCAAAGGCAAATACCACAGCTAGGAGTTCTTTTTCGGTAGTTGTATAATTCTCCTGTGCATTATTAAGTGTTTTGCTAGCATAATATATCGGGTGAAAATGTTTGTTTCGGCGTTGTCCTAAAACATCCCCTACCGCAAAACTACTAGCATCACACATGATCTCAAATGGTTGGCTAAAATCGGGTGCGATCATAATAGGAGAATTAATTAATTTCTCTTTTAAGAACTCAAAGGCATGTAGACACTCTTGTTCAAAAATAAAAGGTGTGTCTTTTTCTAAAAGCCTTGTAAGTGGTTTAGCTATTTTAGAGAAGTCTTTAATAACCCGGAGGTAAAATCCCGCGTGTCCTAAGAAACTTCTCACTGCCTTCACGGAGGTTGGTGGTGGTAATTTCTCTATGGTTTCTATTTTTGCTCGATCAACTTGAATTCCTTACCTTGAGATTTTATGGACAAGTACTAACCCTTCTTGTACCATGAAATGACACTTCTCCCAACTAAGCGCTAGGTTCGTCTCCTCACACCTCCTAAGAACTTTCTCTAAATTATTCAAACATGTATCAAATGAGTCGCCAAAAACAGAAAAATCATCCATGAACACTTCCATGATATCTTCAACATACTCGTTAAAGATGGCTAGCATGCACCTCTGAAATGTGGCGGGTGCATTACATAACCCGAAAGGAATACGTCTATAGGCAAAGGTACGCCAAACATGTTTTCTCTTCGTCTTCTGGTGCTATAGGAATTTGGAAGTATCCAGAAAGTCCATCTAGAAAAAAATAATAAGAATGTCTTGATAAGCGTTCTAATATTCGGTCAATGAAAGGAAGAGGGAAATGGTCTTTCCTAGTGGCATCATTTAATTTCCTATAGTCTATACAGACACGCCAACCTGTTACCGTTCGCGTTGGAATTAATTTATTTCTATCATTTGCTACCACAGTCTGGCCACCCTTCTTAGGAACTACTTGGACAGGACTAACCCATGAACTATCCGAAATAGGATATATAATACCAGCATCTAATAACTTAACAATTTCAGCCTTAACTACCTCTTTCATATTCGAATTTAGCCTACGTTGTGGTTGAATAGAGAACTTGTAGTTTTCTTCCAAAAGGATTTTATGAGTGCAAAAACTAGGATTAATACCCTTTATATCAGATATTTGCCACGCTATTGCACCTTTACATTTCTTCAATACAGTTATTAATTTATCTTTTTCAATATTGGAAAGATTTGAAGATATGATAACTAGGTACGAAGAGTTAGTTCCTAAGAATGCATACTCAAGATGATCCGGTAATTTTTTTAGTTCGACTATTGGTGGATTCTTAGTATTATTCTTAAGAGCTTTATGATCTCCTTCAGTAATTAAACTATATTTAGTTGTTCTATTCATGGCAACACAATTTTCTAGAGAAAATAAATGTTCAACAATGTCATCATTTTTATCATCTTCTAGATAGCTGTTAGTTATGCAAATTTCTAAAGGATCTTTATAATAAAAATTAGAATTTATAGAAGTCATAAAGTCATCAATACCATGAGAAAAATAGCAATAATCATCGTTATCTAAAGATTGTTTCATAGTATTGTCAATTTGAAAAGTGACTTCATCTTCCCTTGCTCGCAAGACTAATTTACCATCAAAAACATCAATAAGTGCTCTAGATGTTGCTAGAAATGGACGATCTAGTATGAGTGGTACTTCGATATTTTCATCCATATCTAGAATAATGAAATCAGCAGGAAATATAAATTTGTCTACCTTAACCAATATATCCTCTACTATTCCTCTAGGATACTTAACCGATCGATCTGCTAGTTGAATACTCATTCTAGTTGGGCTAAGTTCTCCTAGGCCTAGTTTCAGATATAGTTTATAAGGCATTAAATTTATACTCGCTCCTAGATCTGCTAAAGCCTTATTGACTTGTAAATCATCGATTAAGCATGGAATTGAAAATGAACCGGGATCCTTAAGTTTTTGTGGCAATTTATTTTGCAAAATAGCTGAACATTCTTCACATAATGTTACTAATGATAATTCTTCTATTTTCTTTTTATTAGAAATCAAATCCTTAAGAAATTTTACATATTTAGGCATTTGAATAATTTCAGAAAAAGGTAAGTTAACATGTAATTGTTTAAACATAGATAAAAATTTACCATACTGCGCATCCGTGCGCTCCTTGTTAAGCTTTGCTGGGTATGGTATTGCTGGTTGGTACTCCATCGGTTGCACATTCATCTCGCTTGGTCCTTCGCCGCTAGACTCCATTTGGGGTGCTTCCTTCGCATGCCTTGGGTCTTGTAACTCCTTTCCGCTCCTCAATTGAACGGCTTTTGCATGCTCCCTTGGATTTATCTCAGTGTTCCCCAGAAGTGTTCCTTGCTGCCTTTCAAAAAGCATCCTTGCAAGCTGACCAATCTGATTCTCCAAGTTCCGAATTGAACCCTCTTGATTCCGAAAAGCTACATCGGTAGTTTGCATGAACTTGGTAAGCACATCTTCCAATGTAGGCTTCCTTGGTTCCAACTGTGGTTGTTGTCCAAACATGGGTTGCTTCCCTTGATTTCCTTGTCCTCCCCAAGAGAAATTGGGGTTGTTTCTCCATCCAGGATTATATGTAGAACTATATGGGTTGTTGGTTTGATTGAAAGGTGGTCTAATATTGTTACCCATATAGTCAACATGCTCTTGAACTTGTGGTTCACAACCAGGCATTCCACTGCATGAAGAGTCCCATTGTTGAGGTGCCATGGAAGGTGATGCTAAGGCAAGGTTGTCCATCTTTTGGTGAAGCTTCTCCACTTGAATAGCTAAGGCGGTGACGACATCTACTTCATAAATTCTTACGGGCTTGCTAGGCTTTTGTCTCACAGTAGTCCATTGGTAATTGTTCATTTCCATGTCCTCTATCAACTGCTGCGCCGCTTCAGGTGTCTTGTTGTTCAAAGTGCCTCCACCAGCCGCATCGATCATCTGCTTGGTGGCCGGATTTAGACCATTGTAGAAGGTCTGAATCTGAAGCCATGAAGGTAGAGCATGGTGGGGACATCTCTTTAACAACTCCTTGAATCGTTCACATGTGTCGTACAATGATTCAGACTTCAATTGAATGTACGTAGAGATGTCATTCCTTAACTTCGCAGTCTTTGCAGGTGGAAAATACTTCATCAGAAACTTCTCAACCATCATGTCCCAAGTAGTGATCGACCCTCTAGGTAGTGAATTCAACCACTGCTTCGCCTTAAGCCTTAAATAAAATGGAAACAATCTCAATCGAATGGCGTTGTTGGAAACACCATTGATCTTAAATGTGTCACATATCTCCAATAATCCGGCCAAGTGGGTGTTAGGGTCCTCATCTTGCAAGCCATCATACTGGACATACTGTTGAACCATTTGTATCACACTAGGCTTCAATTCAAAATTATTGGTAGCTATCGGTGGTCTAACGATGCTCGACCCGGTTCCTTGGAGATTAGATCTAGCAAAGTCAGACATGGTTTGCTCATTTTGGTTGGCCATGGTATCTAGGTTTTCCAGATGATTCTCTCCTTGGTTTACTGTCTCCTCTTCTGATAATTCGGTCGAGGTATTAACTCCCACGTCCCTTAGATTAGTGTTATGGATAAGTCGTTCTGGGTCAGGATGAAATGGTGCTAGCCCAGAATTTCTGCCCCTGGTCATAGACTAACAGACTACAAAAAAAAGATATTACGCAATATAATTATTCAAATACTAATTTACAACTATATAAATGAAAATTGGTAGATTAATAAAGATTAGGATTTCAAAATATTGAAAACGATCCCCGGCAACGGCGCCAAAAACTTGATGATTTGCTTTGCTAATAAGTAATAACTCAATGTGATTTCATTCTACATTCTAATATAACTATGTAGATGGGCTTAATCTAGATTGAATTAACATTCAGACAAGTGCACCTATCAATCATAGTACAGGAGAAATCTATATCTCGTGTCGTATTCCACAGGGTCGTTTGAACTACTCGTACTCACCCTCCCTTTATTATCATACCTATACATAAAAGTGATATTTAAACTACATTAATCTAACTATGACCAATTGGATAATTCAGTATTAGAGAAGAAAAAATGATAAAAGACATGAAGCTTTTAAGCGATTACATGAACGAACTCATTTATTAGTTCAATTCTAAGTGATCATGAAATGAAAAGACTCTTAAATTTGTTGTAATGTAAAGGTTAAATGTCCATCAAATTCTCTCTCGAGCAATTCCAAATCTAAACCTAAGATAGTAAATTTCACCAATTGTTGTGAAATTGGGACCGGATCCGCGACTACGGTGGTTCGCCGCGGATCTAGCAACGGAAGCTAATCTGAGCAATAATATGATAAACGAAATTTAAATCCAAAGCCAAGCAAAACCACAGACAACAAAATATATACGTGGTTCGGAGTTGGGACTCCTACTCCACGGGGAGAGCACGCCAGAAAGATCCACTAAAACTGATGAGGTTTACAAGATACAACAAGAGAAAACAGAAAACACTGAAAAGAGAACACTCTCTATCTTCCCCGCTGAAATCACCGCCTGCTTCTGCCGCCTGATGCCGATCTCGCCTGGATGTGCCGCCTGAAGTCGCCGAACGCCTGGAGTCAACTTCTGGAGGCCGGCCGGATGTCTCCTCGCCTGAGGTGACCGGATGCGCCACCTCCGTTAGCTCCGCCTGTATCGCCGCCTCTGCGCCTGCTGCCGCCGTCATCGCGCCTGATTCCGCCGAACCTCTGGGGCCTACTGTAGGTGGTCGGCCGGATGTTGCCTCGCCTGAGGTGACCGGATGCGCCGCAACCTTGCGCGCCAGATGCCGCCGCCTGCTGCCGCCGTTCGCCGGAAGAACCGCCTGAAAAGCTCAAAGCTCTCCCTCTCTGAATTCTCACTAGTGTTGTATATCCTTTTTTTATCATTCTCATGGCTAAGGGAGGTTGACCCCTATTTATAACAGGATCAAAAGTCATCAATATATGGAGATGAACACATATGGAGGGGGTTGCCAAAACAAGACTCGACCGAATAGGAAGAGCATCCTCTAGATTATATCCCCCCATAAAGCATATCCATGTTTAGGACTCCACCAAAAAATCAGCCCCCCTCACTAAACCACATCCTAATCAGGATTAGGACAAACTAGGTAAATAAACCTCCCTAGGATCAATGACGTGGCGCGATCCTGACGGTCCGAGATTGGCGATGAGGTGTCATAATCTCAACAGCTAGATCTGATATACTCTAGAGGGGGTGAATAGAGTATATGGTGCTTAAAAACTTTTTACAACAATTGTTGTAATATGAGTGAGCAGGGAAGCAATTATAAATCTAATTACAGAACTAAACTAAACAAAAGCTAATCACAGAATAATCACAGCTAGAAACAAAAATAAAGACAAGCAGAAGCAGATGACACAAGGAAATATAGTGGTTCCCCTAAACTTGGGTACATCCACTCTTCTACCACCCTAGGTAGGAATCCACTGCAGGATGAGTTGATCAGGTGTCCTGGGCACCAATGAGCTTTTGATAAGGTGCTCAAAACCAAATCAGATTTTTTGATCAGGTGTCTTGCCACCAATGAGCTTTTGACAAGGTGCTCAAAAACCAAACTCAAACTTTTGAAGGGAGTTTGAGAAACCCTTTACAGAGATGGGGGTGAGAGAATGATGGAAGTCTTCTCTTTCTCAAACAGCTGAGAAGACTATGTGGATTGATGGTGTCAAAGCTCCCCCTGAGTCCTTGAGATCTTCAGGAAAAGAAGCTTTGTTGTAGGGTGATAGGCCTTCACAAGTTGAGCTCCAGCAGAAGATGATTTCAGCAACACTGAAATGTTAGATGTCTGGAGTCTTGAAATATGTTGGCCTTGAACACTTGAGACAAGAGAGATCTGAGGATTTGAGAAAGTTTGATCTCCTTGGATGTGTGTTCTTGAGAATTCTTTGAGACAGAATATTTTTGTTCTTGTTCTGAAGATTACTGATGTCTGTCTGTGTATGTCTGTGTATTCTCTATATTCTGTGTGTCTGTGAGATTCAAAAATTCTTCTCTTTTATTCTCTGGTACAGAATTGAGAAACATCCTCTGTCAAGAATAGCCGTTGGTCTGCATTAAATGCATCCTTAATTGCAAAATGTCTTCTGGAGGAAAGTCCATAGAAATATTCCTTGAAAATCCCTTGAAACTTGGTCCAGAAATGAATGAAAACGGCTAGAAAATCTTCAGAATTAATTGCAGAATAACTCCTTAACTGATTTGAATTTGAATCTAGAAACATCCTTGAAGTTATCTGAAAACGTCGAACTGAGCTCTGCTATCGTCGAACTGAGCTCAGCGATATGGATTTATACAGGAGCAAAATATCGTCGATCTGAGCTCAAAGATCGTCGAACTGAGCTCAGAGATAGAGATCCAAAGCTGAGTCAAGATCGTCGAACTGAGCTCACCGATCGTCGAATGGAGTTCGACGATATGATGAAGTTGAGCTCAGCGATCGTGGAATGGAGTTCGACGATCTGTCGAAGTTGAGCTAGACGATCGTCGATCGGAGTTCGACGAATCGTCGTGCTGAGCTCGACGATATGACTTGGTCTCAAACTGAAAAAGTCTTGGTCTTGAGGCAGCTTCCAAACTTAGACTTCTAACCCTTAGACTCAATTCTAATTGACCTTTTGAGCTATACAGGAGGTCAAACATTGGTTTCCTAGAGACATAGTGATCCTGACCCAAATTAGTAATAGGGTGTTCCAACAATCTCCCCCTAATTGGGTTAGGATTACTATTTACAGAGTTTGGAAAATTTAAATAGCATACAAGCAGCAATACAGAAAAACAAAAAGAAAAGCTGGACAGCAGAACCACAGAGATATATATATATATCATCCCAGATAATAATCAGAAATCACAGAGGTTGTCACCTTACATAATCATTTCCTTTCCTTGCCCTTGACAAGTTTGATTTCTCTGTTGGGATTGAGGGCTTCTTTCTTTGATCTAGTATCATCTGCTGCACCTAAAGATGTTTGTTGTTTAGGCCTGGGAACTACAGCTTCAGGATGCAGTTCCATGTATCTATCTGAATCAAAAAATTTGCTTGATGCATATCTTTCTAGCTCTCTCTTTCTCTGTTCAGACATTGTGGAGATGTTGGAAGAATCTCTTCCTTGCTCTTTAGCCTTTTTGATCTAATCCAATGCAGCAAGTTCCTTCATCCTTGTAGTCCAAGCAGCTGGATTGTTCTCAGGGTCCTCAAAAGGTACTGATGGCTCATATCTGTTAGAGGGATTGTCTTGAGTAGGCCTGGATGACACAATTTCTTTTAACTTATAGGGAAAAGGACCAGATGTGGTATCAGTTGAAATTTGTCCTTCCTGGAGATTGGATGTTGCCTTGAGTATCCTTTGGAGTAGACGTGGAGATCTCTTTGATTGCCTCTGTATCCTCCTCTCCTGGATTGAGAACCCCTGGATTGGCTTCCCCTATGGTAGGATCTAGCATGTGGCTGATAAGGAGCTTGACTTCTAGCAGGGGGTTGAGCAGCAGAACTTCCACCTGCACCTGCATCAGGAGGAGGTGGTGGAGGAGGATGAGAGTGTTGGAATTGTGAAAAACCCTTTTCATATTTCCTCTTCTTTTTCATTGCTTTCAGTTGATTCTTAGAGTACTGCATCCAGTGCTCAGTGATAGGGCAATCATGAAGAATGTAGTATGGTATATCATTGTTATCTTTGACCTTGGCTGGAGGTACTCTCTTCATGGCTTTGCTCCTTGCCTTTCTTTTCCTGGCAATGGTAGCAGAAGAATCATCAGAGTCTGTTCTGTACTCATCACTTTCAAAACTCTGATCATCATAAAGGGCATCAATTTTCTTCATCAGATCTTTCTTGAGCTGTATAGAAACAGATGAGGCAGCATAGGGTGTAGCAGCAGAGGTTGAAGCAGTAGCAGTAGTGTCAGCAGCAGATACAGAAGTTGTTGCAATTGGAGTAGAAGCAGTAACAACAGCAGCAGCGACAAGTTCTAGAGAAGTAACAGCAGCAGCAACAGTTTCACTAACAGCAACATCAACAGTAGAAATATCAGCAGAAAATTCAAAAGGCTCAAACTCAGGTGCCTCTGTCATAAGGATCTCCTTAGAGATTGGTTCATCATCAGTAACAGAAATATCAGCAGCAGTATCAACACTTTCAGCAGCAGTAGGGGCAGCAACATCAGAAGCAACAGCAATGCTTTCATCAAAAGAAGCAGCAGCATATACTGAGTGGACAAATGAGGTGATGATGCTTGGGTCACAGCAAGAGAATGGCACAAGGGCCTTGGACAGATCCTCTGGGGGCTGGACAACAATTATCTCTGGCAGATAGCTGAAATATAACTGATCAAAGTTTGAAAGCAAAGACCTGAGGTCTATATCTAAGACTGCAGCAGGAGGAATTTGATCCTGAGACACAGCAGCAGCAGCAAGATCTGAGGAAACAGCAGCAGCAGACAGGCTCACAGCAGCAGGAGCAGTAGCAGGCAGACTCACTTCATAGGGCATCTCCCCCTGCCTAGATTCAGACATGGCTGGATCAAGGCACACTGTAGAAGGGGCTGCCTGAGGGAAAAGAGATGAGAGCCTGGCAGAGAGGGCTGCCACTGACAGGTGTAATGGAGCCAAGGAGGTCTCCAAAAGAAGAGATAGCCTAGGGGCTAGCAAGTCATACAGCCTGTCAGCAAGGGCTAGAATGTCTACTTGCTCAGTAGTGACTGGAGCAGAGGTAGAGGAAGGAGGAGCAGCTATGGGTGAGGGTAGTGGAGAGATGGTGAATGGGGGAAGAGATGGCTGAGGTGTGGGTAAGGTGGATATGGAGGACAGTGGGATGGAGATTGATGGGGTGAATGTGGGTTGGTCAATGATCTGTTGTAGAAGATCTTGATAGGAAGTTGAGGATGAGGGTAGCTCAGGAGGAGAGGATGGTGAATCATCCATAAAGGAATCATCAATGAGGGTGAAGGATGGGATGGAGGGTGATGAAGTGACATCTAGTTGAGGGTAGGAGAATAATGGATGGAAGTGGTCTTCTGGGAGTGGAAGAGTAGGGACTGGAGATGGTGTAGATGTTGGAGAGGGGCTGGAGATAATGATGGTGGATGGAGTCTGAATGGTAGATGGAATTGGAGGAGGAGGAGGAGAAGAGGCAACATCAGCAGGCAGGTCATCTGCAGGGGCAGAGACCTGTGGGGAAGTGACTCTGAGAGTCCTGGTGCCTGAAGGAGTGCTGGAGGAGGGCCTGGTGGGCTTGCTGATTTGTCTGTCCCATTTTCCAAAGAGGGCACAAGACAGTCTCTTGGATGCATTTATGTGGATTCCAGAAGAGACCAGCAAGGCAGGGCACCTATGCTGCAGAAACACCCCTATAACTCTTCCAAAGTTTACAAAACTTTTGTTTATCTTCTTCTTAATGAGGTCAAAGAATACTTCTCCCCAATTCAAATTCTTCCTGTCTACTAGGGCTCCTATCAGCAGAGCTGATACCTTGAGATTGTATCATGAGCAGAGTACTTAGCCAGTAGCACTTTCCCAACAACATCTGCCATGAATCTGTATTCCACAGAAAGGTTCTTTTTCAAGAGCTTGCTAGGGTTAGCCTCAGAATGACCCATTCTGGCAAGCAAGTCAGTATACTCTTCTCCAGACAAGTCAGCAGTATCTCCACCAGTTCTTAACTCAAACACCTCTGTTAATATTGCTGGGGTTAAGGGTACCTGAGTGCCAGAAATTGATCCAACAATGGTGTTGTTGTCTTGATTGTGGGCAGTATAGACCCACTCCTTAATCCCATCAGAGGCAAGCTTGATCCTTGTGGTCATGATTGCTGTAAGGTTCTGCTCTTTGAATAACCCAAAGATATCCTGAAAAACCTGGTCGGTTGTGCTGAAGGATTTCATGTCAATGTCGAAGCCAGCATCAAACTTCATGGCGGCGAGAACAGCAACAGACACAGCCATGGGTACCTGCAAAAATTCAACAAAAAAACGACCAAGTGTAGAATTGTTTGGAGGGAAAGAAAATTCTTGCAGAGAAATCGAAAGCGCAAAGGAGAACGACGGCGAAAAATGAATTTTATATTAGGGTTCGACGCAGAAAAGGAAATATCGTTGAACTCAGTTCGACGATCGAGGCTTCTAAAGGAATCTGAAGAGTCTTCAACATCGTCGATCTTCGTTCGACGATATTGGAGAGCGTCGATCTCTGTTCGACGATCGTTCAGAGAACAAAATCGTCGAGCACCGTTCGACGATTGTTGACCGGAAGAGATAGTTCATACTATCTGAGAAACGTTGAACTCAGGTCGACGATTTCGGAAATCGTCGATCTCCGTTCGACGATCTGGGGGAAAATCGTCGAGCGCAGTTCAGAGAACAGAAAAACTCTAAACACTAAGAAAAAAATCAAGATGTTTGCCTAGTCTTGGTCAATTTTTAAGCTTTCAAAATCTTGGATATTATTTAAGACTTCCTCCATCTAACATTCCTAACTGATTTAGGAAGAAGGTGTGTTTCTTTTCATCCAAGGGCTTGGTGAAAATATCTCCCTTTTGTAAATCAGTTGGGATATATTGTAGTTCAATTTTATTCTTTTCAACATTATCCCTTAAGAAATGATGCCTAATCTCTATGTGTTTTGTCCTACTATGGAGGACTGGATTTTGAGCTATAGAAATAGCACTGGTGTTATCACAAAAGATTTTAGACTTCTCTAAGTTGTAGCCATAGTCTAGGAGTTGGTTTTGAATCCACAAGATTTGTGAACAATAACTGCCTGCAGCCATATATTCAGCTTCAGCAGTTGAAGTTGACACAGAAGTTTGTTTCTTACAAAACCAGGAGACAAGTCTGTCACCAAGGAACTGACAAGTTCCACTGGTGCTTTTCCTGTCAATTCTGCATCCAGCATAATCAGCATCAGAAAATCCAGTTAAATCAAATGCTGAATCTTTTGGATACCAGAAACCTAGATTTGGACAACTTTTAACATACCTGAGAATCCTCTTTACTAATGTTAGGTGTGACTCTCTAGGGCTTACTTGGAACCTAGCACATATACATGTAGCAAACATTATATCTGGTCTACTGGCTGTAAGGTATAGTAAAGAGCCAATCATTGCTCTATATGTTGTCTGATCAACAGGTTTCCCATGTTCATCAGCATCCAATACAGCATTAGTAGGCATGGGTGTTTTCATACAAGATGCTTCAGACATGCCAAATTTCTTAACCAATTCATTTGCATATTTAGTTTGAGAAATAAAGATGCCTTCAGCATGTTGTTTGACTTGCAATCCTAGGAAGAAGGATAGCTCACTCATGCTACTCATCTCAAATTTAGAATACATTAGGTTGGAAAACCTTCTGCACAATTTGGAGTCAGTAGAGCCAAAAATAATATCGTCTACATAAATCTGCACTAGTAGGGTATGGGACTTATGGGTTCTAATGAAAAGAGTTTGGTCTACTCTACCCCTTATAAATCCATTTGCCAAAAGAAAGCATGCTAGGGTTTCATACCATGCTCTAGGAGCTTGCTTGAGACCATATAATGCTTTGTTCAATTTAAAAACATAATCAGGATAAGTTGGAGAGATAAAACCTGGAGGTTGTCTGACATATACTTCCTCTTTGATGTCTCCATTTAGGAATGCACTTTTGACATCCATCTGATATACCTTGAAGCCTTTATGTGCTGCATAAGCTAAAAATATTCTGATGGCTTCCAATCTTGCAACTGGTGCAAAAGTCTGGTCGTAGTCTATTCCTTCTTCTTGAGAATATCCCTGAGCAACTAGCTTTGCCTTGTTCCTTACAATTACTCCTTGATCATCCAGTTTGTTTCTGAATACCCACTTTTTTCCAACAATGGAGTGATCCTTAGGCTTTGGCACTAGTTCCCACACTTTGTTCCTTTCAAATTGATGCAACTCCTCTTGCATTGCAATGATCCAGTGTGGATCTTGCTCTGCATCTTGAATGGACTGAGGTTCAATTTGAGATAGGAAGCAGGTGTGCAACAGGTTTTGGTTGACCTAATTTCTAGTTTGCACACCAGCTGAGATGTCTCCAATTATTTGGGAAATTGGATGATCTCTTGATGTTACTAAATCAACAGGGGGTGTTGATTGTTCACCAACCTGTGTTGTTGTTTCCTCTTGTGGTACAACAATTGGCTCTTCAAGTTGTTCTTCAATATGTTGAGCATTTTCTTCATCTTCACTGCTTTCATCCCTTTGGGTAACCTATAACTTGTTCAAGTCTTCAACAAGAGAATGTTCCTGCAAAGGTTCTATGGTAGAAGAGATCTTCTCCTTGAAAGACATGTTAGATTCATCAAATGATATATGGACAGATTCCTCAATTTTAAAAATGATTTATTATAAATCCTATAAGCCTTGCTGATCATGGAGTATCCCAGAAACACTCCTTCATCAGCTTTAGCTTGAAATTTTACTAAGTATTTCTTGTCATTATTATGTATGTAGCAAATACAACCAAAGATTCTAAAATAATCAACTTTAGATTTCTTCCCTTTGAGTAATTCATAGGGAATCTTTCCCTTTAGTTTATATATCAAACTTCTATTCAGCACATAGTTGGAGGTGTTCACTGCCTCTGCCCAAAAGGATAGAGGTAGATGAGCATCTGACAACAATGTAGTGGCAGATTCAATAAGGGTCTATTTTTCCTTTCAGCTACCCCATTTTGTTGAGGAGTTCTAGGAGCTGAGAAAGTATGTCTGATCCCTTCACTCTGATAGAACTCTTTCATAAGAAGAGAATCAAACTCTGTCCCATGATCACTTCTGATCAGGGCAATGTGAGTATTGAACTCAATCTGTATACATTTGAGAAACTCTGTCAGACACTTAAAGTTATCAGACTTCTTCCTTAGAAAGAACACCCAAGTGAATCTAGAGAAGTCATCTACAACTAATAAAGTGTAAGATTTCCCTCCTAGGCTTTGTACTGTGATGGGTCCAAAAAGATCCATGTGTAACAGATACAATATCCTAGGTGAATCACTCTTATTAAGTGACTTAAAGCTATTTTTAGTTTGTTTGCCTAATTGACAAGCCCTGCAGAGTCCTTCCTTCTTGTAGGGGCCAGAAGGTAGTCCTCTAACAAGGTTGTCCTTGGATAGCCTAGCAATAGTTCTAAGGTTTATGTGTCCTAGTCTCTTATGCCATAAAATATTTGGTCTACAGACAGAATTAAACAAGCAAATATCTACATCTATTGAAAGAAAATCTACTAGATAGATGTTACCTTTCCTTTTACCTGTCAACATAGTTGTGTTGTCCTCTGACTTGATTTTGCATAAGGCTTTGCTGAAGGTCACCTGGTAGCCTTCATCACACAGCTGACTGATGCATATTAAGTTGTGCTTCAGTCCTTCCACATAAGCTACCTTCTTGAATGTTACTGATCCAATCTAGACTGCACCATATCCTTTACTCTGTCCAAAGTTTGAATCACCAAAGATAACTTTGGGTCCAAGCTTGGCTCTAAAGGATGTGAGGTTGTCCTTGTTCCCTGTCATGTGCTTAGAGCACCCACTATCCAAGTACCATTGCTGGTTAGATGTTGGTAGGTCTTCACCTGCACATAAAATAATTTATTTGTTTTTGACCCAGTTTACCTTGGGCATAGGTTGATAACCTTTAAATTCTGAAATAAAAGACATCCTAGGTTGACTCTTATAACCTTCAGGATGATATCTCCTTGGAGGTATAATCCATTCAGTATAAGGGTTAAAGATTTGGGATGAAGGACCCTTAGGATTGAATTTTGATTTGCCCTTGAAAAACTTTCCAGAGCTCTGACCTCTGTTCGACGATCTTGGAGCTGCGTTCGACGATCTTGGGTCAGATCGTCGAGCTCCGTTCGACGGTCGACTATGGCTGAGTTCAGGTACTTGAGATCGTCGACCTGAGTTCGACGATTTTGCCTGAGATCGTCGATCTGCGGTCGGCGATCGTCGATCTGCATTCGGCGATCGTCGATCTCCGTTCGACGATTTCTGCTTGGACTTGGTTTTCTTGGGCAGGTCAGAATTTTTCCTAGCTACCTCTACAACTCCCTTTCCTTTGTCAGAAATGAACTTGATTGGAGTGGTTAGAACTATGGGTTGGCTGGATGAAGCACCCAATCCCAGTGTACTATTAAATCTGGAGTTCACTGTACTTGTGATGTCCATCAGCTTGATGCTTCTCCCATTAAGGGACTCTTCAAGCTTCTTAGCCTCAGACAGCTCACTTTTCAGTGAAGCTATCTGCTCCCTACAACACTCCAACTCCTGAGAGAGTTTGTGGTTTTCTGACTTTAAAGTATTATGTTCAGATAAATGATTTCTGCGAGAGATAATTTTTTTCTCAGATTTTAGCAGATCCAAACACAATGCTTTAAATTGAGATTTAAAGTCCTCTGAATTAAAATCAAAAGAACTAATTACCTGATCTTCTTCAGGTTGAGTCTCTAAGTCTGAATCTGACTCCTCTTCATCTGAGTTGTGTTGTGAGGCATTGATTGCCATCATGCAGAACTCTTTCTCTTCTGCATCATCCTCATCATCACTGGAGCTGGATGAGGCTTCTGACTCCTCTTCAGTCTCACTCCAGGATTCAGCAACAAACCCCTTTCTTGTATGTTTGTTTTTGCTTGATGAGGTTTGCCATTGCCATTTCTCTTGGAGTCTTTCTCCTTTCTTCTTTCTTTCTTGTCCCTTCTGTCCTTGTTTTTGTTTTCTGTACAGTCAGGAACTATGTGCCCTGGTTTCCTGCAACCAAAGCAAACAATTTATTTATTATTATTAATGGACTTGTCATACCTTGGCTTATCATGCTCCTTGTATGATCTCCTTCTGAAGTCCTTTCTGGACATCTTGTAAAATCTTTTGGCCAACAGACTAAGAAGCTCATCATTGCCTGTGACTTTGTCTTCAGGCTGATCTTGAGTTGCCTTGAAGGTTATGGTCTTCTCTTTTCTTGTGGCTGGTGAGGCAGCCTTCTTTTCTTCTTCTCTATTCTTGATGAGTAGCTCATAAGATTTGAGCTTACCCAATAGAGCTTCAGTGGTGATCTCATTCAAACTTCTGGCATCCTTAATTGGCCAGATTCTTGAATCCCAAGTGTTAGGGATTGCCCCAGGTAGGAGTGGAGCCCGAAGAAGCAACGGAAGCCGTGAGCAAGGAGCCGTGTCTTCGGAGATCGAAGAGGGTGGTTAAGCCACCGGCTCGGTTACTGTGATGGGAATGCAGTGAGCTTTGTCTCCTGCTTCTTTGTAGGTCTCTGGATGAGCGAGAGCCTGCAAACTTCAACGAGGCCACTGAAGTGAAGGAGTGAGATGATGCCATGAAGGAAGAGATTGATGCTCTGAAGAAGAATGAAACTGGGACCTTGTGCCAAGGTTGATGGCGTTTACTCCGGTTTACTTGCAAGTGGGTGTATAAGTTGAAGAAGAAGGCTGATGGGAGCATTGATCGGTTCAAGGCTCGCCTGGTCGCTAGAGGATTCTCACAGCAGTATGGAGAAGACTATGAGGAGACATTCAGTCCAGTTGCGAAGATGACTTCTGTAAGAGTGGTGATCGCCTTGGCTGCTAGCAAGGGATGGAGGTTGTGGCAACTCGATGTGAAGAATGCCTTTCTTTACGAGAGATTGACAAGGACATCTTCATGGATCAGCCGCTTGGTTTTGTCTCTGAGAAGCATCCGGACTATGTCTGCAAACTCAGGAAGGCTCTCTATGGGTTGAAGCAAGCTCCTCGAGCGTGGTATGGGAAGATTGCAGAGTACTTGCAATTCTGTGGATACTTGGCTTCCAACTCGGATTCAAGCTTGTTCGTCAAGAAGAAGGGAGAGCTAAGAGTCTTGGTCCTGCTGTATGTGGATGACATGATCATCACAGGGAACTCGGAGGAGGAAGTAGCAAGGCTCAGGGCAGAGCTTGCTATACGCTTCGAGATGAAAGACTTGGGAGAGTTGCATCACTTTCTTGGTCTGGAAGTGGAGAGGAAGGAGTGCGGGGTTCTCATTAGCCAGAAAGGGTATGCTGATCGCATTGTGAAGCGTTTTGGCATGGGCGAAGGGAAGAAGTGCTCTACTCCACTGGAATCTGGGCTGAAGCTTCGACGGGATGAGGGAAGGGTTCTTCATGATCCCTTGGTGTTCAGGGCTCTTGTTGGGAGCTTGATTTACCTGACGATTACAAGGCCGGATATCGCTTATGCTGTTGGCCGAGTAAGTCGGTATATGGCTGAACCAAGGCAATCTCATCTAGTGGCGGCGAAGGGAATTCTGAAGTATGTCAAGGCTTCTTCTGACATGGGACTCCTCTATAGAAGGGACGCGGAAGTTGCATTGCTCGGGTACACGGATGCTGACTATGGCGGTGATTCGGATGATCGAAGGTCTACTTCAGGTTATGTGTTCACTTGCGGATCAGCTAGCATCTCGTGGTGTAGCAAGAAGCAGGACTCGGTGTCGGTTTCAACCACGGAGGCGGAGTATAAGGCTTCTGCCTTGGCTGCTCGGGAAGCCGTTTGGTTGAGAGGCTTATAGAGGATGTTCATGAAGAAGTGCAAGGGCCTACTTTACTCCGGGGTGACAATGAGAGTGCTCTCAAACTGGTAAACAATCCAGTGTGTCACGCCAGGACCAAGCATATAGAGATTGATCACCACTTCATCAGGGAGAAGGTGTTGGAGGGGTTTCTGCTGGTCGGGCATGTTCGGAGTGAAGATAATCTTACTGACATCTTCACGAAGCCACTGTCGAAGGGGCCCTTTGAACGCTTGCGCAGCTTGCTGGGCTTGGTCACCACTTCTCACTTCAAGGGGGAGTGTTTGAAATTTATGAAGTGGAAGTGGGTGACGGGGCAGGCCGCGCGGCCTGTGGCGGACAGCCTTGGCGGACTGGGCGGACTGAGGTTTGCGGCCTGGTGAAAAGTCTGGTGGAAGCCGGCTGTGTTCTGAGCGGGTTGTTGCATGGAGTCCGCGGTTTGGTGTGGCCTGGTATCTGCGGATAGAGAGGCTTGCGGACTGGTGCTTTGCTCAGTGGTCGCGGGTGCAAGCTTGTGCTGAAAGGCGGGTTGGCTCTTGTCCGCGGGAAGCTTGCGGACTGATGTGTCCGCGGTATTGGCTGTTGCGGACTAAGCTTAGAGCTTGGCTGAGGCCTTGTCGAGCTCTGTGGCACAACAGGGAGTTGCTGTGGAGATCGTTGTGGCGGCCTGGTTTTGGAGTCCGGGATTGATCGCTGTGTTAGGGCAGGAGTGCGAGGAGCTCGCGGACTGTGGCGGTCTACGCTGTGGTGTTTTGGCGGACTGAAGTTTTGCGTCCGCCAAGCTCGCATTAGCCCCTTATGGTTTTTGGCTTGGTCACACTTGTGGTGCCAGTTCAGTGTGTCCGCCGTATTCGCCGAGTCCGCTGTGACCGGGCGGTCTGTCTTTAGCTGCCTTTGGTCGTGGATTTGTGGCGGATTGAGGTGTGTGTCTTGCGGACTGCCTCGGGTTGGTGCGGACAGCCATTGAAGGGGGTTTGCTGTCCTGAAGCGGTTGGAGCTTTGCGGGCTGATGCCTTGTCCGCTTAGCTTAGGCGGACTGGAGAGGGTTCGTCATTGGTTGCCTTGCTCCTGGCGGTTTTCCTTGGTGACCGGCTAAGTCCACGCGGACTCAGCGGACGGTGGTTTGTATTCGCGCGGGCTGGGGCGGTGTCGCTATCTCTTGGGCGGTGACCACACTCCTCACCCGGCCTATAAATAGGACCCCCCTAGCACATCTACAGTAACTTGAGTGAACAGTAAGTTGGGGTGTGCGAAGTGTGCGGTATTTGTTTGCCAGTCCGCACGGATTGTTTCAGGCTGACGGTTTGCTGTGTGTAGGTCGTGCGGATAACTTCAAGGAGCCAGGAGTTTGGCTGTGACTTCGGTCAAGTGCTTGGAAGTGTGCGGTCTCTGCAGACTCAGCAGGAGGTCGCTCTGCGGCTTGTCAGTTCTGTTTCATCTTTGCCAGCTTCAATAACCTGTCCGCCGGCTTCAGGCGGGTAGGGGTGTTCCTCAGTTCAGGTTCAGCAGAAGGCGAATAACGGTGTGTCCGCGCGGCCTCGCGCGCTTCGGCGGACTCCGTGGTATTCGGCAGATTGCAGCATAGTTCGGGCGGCTTCGGCGACCGCGGCGACCTCGCGGTCTCGGCGGACTCTGGTTCTGTCCGCCCGGCTTGTTTTTGGTGCTTCTGTTTTTTTTCAGCTGTTATACTAGCGAAATCATGTCTCGCTATGTATGCCTCGCATTGTAAAGAAGTGAATGAATAATAGACCTGCTTGTGCTTCCATTGTTTTGTTGTGCTTTACCTCTATACCTCTAGTCCTTGGTTTCCGCTGGTTCAACGTGCGAACTGGGTAGTTCCGAAGATATTAATTTGGTGTTTGGGCTATCTTGCTGACCACGTTGAGAAAATTTAACAATGGATGTATGGATGCTTTGCGAAAGCTCTTGGTTGTGTTGAGAGGTCAATTGGTAGCAATACCTGGGGAGCGCGAGTTAAAACCGGCTCGCTACACCACTAGGGTGGGTTGATCTGTATTAGTTGAGGGGTCGATTGGTGGCAATGCCTGGGGAGCCGACTTAAACCCGGCTTTCTACACCACTAGGTTGGGTCGATCTGTGTTAGGATGGGAGGTTGATTGTGGTAATGCCTGGGGAGCACAGATAAACCCGGCTTGTTACACCACTAGGGTGGGTCAATCTGCTCATGTATGTTGTGAGGTTAGTACCTCTGAGTGGGATGGACGGAATGTCGCCAACCTGCGGAATTGCTGGACTAGGACCGGACCGGCCAACCAAAAAGTTAAAAACCTCTGATCGGTGGTGGATGATAGGTATATCCGGTACACCAATAAGGTGTAAGACCCCCTCTTTTTTTTCTTTTTAAAACCCCGGGGTCTTAGGCTCAGAACCGCCGCCTTGCGGTGACACCTTCGTACCCGGGAAGGTCTTCACTACAAGACTCCGATCCTGCCAGCCAAATCGATCGCAGCTGACGCAAAAGTAGCAGTACAAGAGAAGACAAGTCCACAACATATCACATATATATAAAAATCTCCGCGAAGGGAGTGTCCACAAAATAATAAAGTGTACAGAAATAAAAGGGCTGAAGCCCGGTACATCCATATCCTCACTACAGATCCCTCATGCGGAAGCAAAACAAAACAACTACTAGAAGTCGGAACTCACGGTCCCAGCTGGCTGTACTCCTGAGCTAGACTGCCCTATCTCCAACTGCACCGGTCTCCTGGGCTGCTCCTCCATACTCGGCTCCACGATCCCCTAATATGATGTGGTTCGAAAACCATTAGTCTAAAAAAAGACTAAGCCCTATCGTCCCCCACCCCTTCCCCATGCTCCTAGGCACCGAGCGGGGAGGAAGAAAGGAAAGGACGTGAAAGAGGAGAGAAATCAAAAACAGGTGACAGGGGGACCTAGCTAGCAGTTTATAATCAGGTTATAATGAGTAAAGTAAGAAAGAAATATAACCTTCACTTATGTGAATACACATAAGCCAAGGGATCTTTTACAAGGCTCCCATCGTATAAAATGTCCCATACCACTTTATACGTTGGGTGTCGGTTATCACAAACAGCATATAAATATTGAAATAACCTTAATTTATAACTTGCCCACACAAGCTTATAGACCAAGGGGTCGTTTTGCAGGGCCTAATGTATAAGCGTCCCATACCACTTATACTTTAGGTGTCAGGGTTAAATGAATCGATTTATGCTATGACATGCAAGTGGGTATGATGGACATGCAAGTGCAACACACACACACCCGACTCTGTGCACACAGACCTTAGTTCCCACTTTTTGAGAGCTAGCATCACTCTCGGGTACCACCGCTGTGGCTACGGCAGCAGCGGAGCGGGCGTCTACGCTTCTAGGCCGGTATGCACACTACCAAGCCTTAGACCCCTCTCATACGCCTCTATACACGTCCAAGGTGCACTCTAGAGTCTCGCATACGTACTTTGCTGACA